>CM070716.1:2065480-2509457 GCA_036346275.1 Otatea glauca
ATGACTTTGGGATGGTGGAGGTGAAGCACGAGTTCGCGGCTTGGGGCCATATCAATAACATCGTGCTTGCACATCGAGTTGAGCAGTGTACTACGAGCTATCCTCACCGTAGCTTGAAGGCTTGGTGGGTTGTATTTAAAGTTAACCACAAGTATATCCTCCGGGATGTTTCGTATGTGGCAAGTAACGAGAGGATGATGTGGGTGATGTATATCAAGAAGAAGCTATAGGATTCTTTCCTTGTCTCCGACGGGCAGACTCGATCGATTACCACCGATGCCACGCAGGCGTAATAACAGATGAACCCGGCCCGTCACGGAAACGCCCTCAAAAGTCAGTAAGGATTGCACGTCTTCAAGCACGTCTCAATGAAATACGAGTCGCGGCGATTCAGCGCCGATGACTTTTGATATGTATATTTTGTAAGATTATTGTTGCCTCGTTCATTTCTACAAGTCATTGTTGTCTCCTTCATTTTTTACATGTTATAGTTGTCTCATTCCTTTTTGAAACTTATTGAAAATTATATGTAAACCTGTATACTAACTCTTGTCAAATTTGAACAGATGAGTATGTTCAGGCATCAGGTTGACAAGCTTAAAGGCAAGTTCAGCGGGTCGTCCTCCAGAAGGTCGAGGAGCAAGGGTTCTGATGGTCAGGACTCGACGGCCGGCAGCGCCATATTTGCTGGGGCGGCGCAGATTAGACAGCGGCAGGAGCAGCTCCAGAGGTGCTTCGATGAGCAGGCACGAGAACAGGCGCGGGAGCAGCCACAGGAGGACGAGGGGCAGGTAGGGGTTGCAGAGGAGGGGCAGTTGGGATGTGAGCATGACGACATGGGCGAGGCGGACGACGAGGAGGTCGTTGGGGGTGGTGGCGGTGGGACAGATACAGATGCAGACGCCGAGGCCGAGGCAGTGGCAGATGCAGAGTTGGAGGCGACCTTAGAGCCAGTTGAAGAGGGCGGGTCTTCTTCGGGTACCATCAGGTATATGTGTAGTATTGGATTATCATTTAATCTCCATATTTACATTGTAATGTCTATGAACTAATTATTTGCATTTCAGGTTTCGTAAAACCGTCTCAGTTCATCCGAGATGCAACCCGGCCGATAGGAGGTTGATAGAGGTACACGGAGCAGTAATGATTATATCTTCTCTTTAGCATTAGCTAGGTGACAACTTATTGTTTTGATGCATCTTTATCTTGTATTTTGTTGTAGGCATTGAAAGAGCCGGGTTGGATGGACGGGCCACATTACAAAGGTTAACACCGTCTTTGGGAGCCCTTGGCCGCATTTACTACTCCCAGCATGGTTGAGTCAGCGGGATAGATTCGCGCCCACAACCTGGAAGCTTCGGGCGTTGAAGGAGAACGTGGAAGGAGGTGAAGACAACCAAACATGTCGAGCGCGATGTGGGCTGGCTTCTGGGTGAGTTTGCGTTATGTATTTACTCTATTTGAGTATTGCTTTAAATGTAAGTACAATTTGACAGTTTGTGATTATATGCAGGAGAGGTTCCGCCTTGAGAACGAAGACGATTACAACGCTTTGAAGAAGGCCAAAAGCGTCTTCAACAGGGCGGCACAAAAGGTTGTCGGAGATTCGTTCAGCAATGCACGCATTCAAGCTGTCATCAATTTTCACAAGAGGGTGAAGAAGGTGAACATGAGAAGAGGACCAGAGGTGAGGAGGATACACCTGACAGAACAAGAGTATCTCCAGAGCTCGGTCGATTGGATAATGAAGGACATGGAGGCTTGGAGGTGGATGTGCCGGTACTGGGGGTCGGAGGATTTTCAAGAAAAATCAAATAGAAATCGAGGGAACAGAAGAAGTAGATTGGGGAAGCACAAGTACGGTGCAGACGGACACATTGGCCTAGAGCAACGCATGGTAAGTATCGGTATTATAATTGTTAGTGAATTTGTCACTATGTATCGGTATTATAATTGTTTATAACTTTGCATCGTAGGAGGCTGAAAGTGGGAGTACTCCCACTTTTGTGGAAGTTTACATCCGGGGGCACCAAGGCGAGGATTCACAGAAACCGGATGTGTTGTGCGACAGACGGGCTAGTGAGAGGATGGTAAGTATGAATGACACAATATGTTTTGTGCAAATTTACATCCGGAGCACCAAAATGCTGTTTTGCAAAGGTCATATGCGTAACAAATGACACAACGTCATGGGCGGAGGTTGATTGGAGAGCCGCACCGGTCAATGTGGAAGCGTTGTACCACGTTGGAGGGGCCTAAAGCATGGGAGGTTCGTTAATAAAACTGATTTTATTTGTTTCGCTCTAGTAAGGAAAAAAATATTGCATTGTCACATTTCAAGATATATATCGTTTGTAGGTGGGCCATGGGGATGGAGTTGTGGATGCGATCGTCGTCCACGAGGCTCGGTTTCCTCACAGGAGTGCTCGCTCGTCGAGGTCCGCACGGAAGCACAAGCGCACGAGGAGGCTCGTGAAGCGCGAGAGGAGGCTCGTCAAGCGAGAGAGTCTCGTCAAGCACGAGAGGAAGCTCGCATGGCCGAGAAGACTCGAATACATGAAAATGTATCTGCGGTACAATCTCAACTTTGAACAAAACGCTCAAGTTTACATTTGTGATTAAAATCTAACAAACAATCTATATCGACAAGAATGTCACAATCTCTTGGACCTAACGTGCAGTGTTTCGCCCTCTGTTCATGCAGTAAAGATACTTGAGTTCATTACTCTTTAATTCACTTAGCTTGTAAAATCACAAATTCACAACCGGACTATTATGTCATAGGGCTCCCCACCACCTCCCTTCTACATGTTTTCTCCGCACATGCCGCCACCACAAGGAGAAGCATCACAGGTGCTCGGCCTCCCTGCGTCCTTCATAAACCCCATGGGATGCAGAGCACCACCCCTAGGAGATGCACCTCAGGTTATATGATATTCTCATGCATTCTTTATTTTCAAAAACTCTATTATGTGTACTTCATATCACAAACTATGATCCACAGAGCTCCCAGCCTCCTCCTCCTTTCTACATGTTCACTCCACAGATGCAGTCACCTTCTACAGGAGAGGCACCACAGGTAAAGACGGATCGGTTCAATTCATTATTTAAAATTTGAATGAATGATTTATATGTGGCATGATGTACCTGTCTATGCCTTACAGGGCTCGACCTCCAAACCCGTTCTACATGTACCCACCACCTATGCCAAGCCAAGGAATGCCTATGTACTTCAACCCGTGGCCCTGCAGCCACCTCAGACGACACCACATGTATGGATGTCGAAAACATTCTAAGTTTGCGACACGAGCTAAGTTTGTCAATTCTTGAACTTATAGGTTTTCGGTCACGCCCAAAGACCTACTAACGCGACATCATAGAAGACATCTTCAAATAGCAGCCGTGGTGGTGGTGGTCATTGCGTACGTAGTGTACAAATTGTCGTTTTGGATGTGTGATTGATTATCTAAAGATCTGCTAGAATGTCTCCTTCTAGTTTGAGAGATTGGTATATATATTATAACTGCAAATGTTTTTTTGTCTGCTGAGTGGATGTCCTATTTACTAGAGAGGTCATGCCGAAATTTTGTACATTTCAATGACTTAGTTTTAAGCCGGTTTTAAAGAGTTAAAAGGTTGGTTTCGGTCTTTTAGTAGAGGTAGTAGGTTTGGTGTCTCGTTTGTTAATTTTTCGTTAGCTTGAACTTTGTTGTGGAGTTTGATGACTTGATGAGCTACCTGCCCCATCCCTTCCTTTCTCTTGCTCAAATTTAGGAACATATGTTTCCGTAGGAACTTTAGTTCATTCTTTGAATATGAGATTACATATGCTTCATTGAATATGAGATTACATGTGCAGCGGATGGACATATACTTCCGTAGGAAATCTAGTTCATTCTTTTAGTATATATCAATCTGAGTAATCTGTTGCAAAAGTGATAATTTTTGTTGAAATGCACAACTTAGTCGATTTTAGGACATTTAGGCAACTCTTTCTTAAACCTTGCACAAATCATCTCAATGTTCATACTTGAAAAGGTTAACCTGTGTGCTTATGAAAGTTCATTGCTGTGCTCCTGTAGATAAGTGATTGTTTACCAAATTATTAACCCATTACGTGCTATTTGATTTTTTCTTTCTGTCAATAACTTTTTGATTTCGAACCTTATATTGTGCTGACTTCTTGGATATGAAAAGTTATCTTAAGACAACTTGTTCAATTGTGAACTTATGTTTTAAATGCTTTATATGGCATCCTTGTAGAATGTGTTGTTTGCCCATGTACAATCTGATTGTTTATCCTTGTAGAATGCTTTATATTTGTACTTTGTATATTGAACTCTTAAAATGACTACCAAAACTCTTAATTGTTTCTTTGAACTATTTTCACTGTTTGTTATCTTTTGAATACTCAGTGATGCAATTGGGGCCTTTGGAAGTTGAATTAAATAATTTTAGTTGTAATCTTGGCCTTATGTTAATATTAGAGAGTATTACTTTGATACTTCATTGAATATGAGATTGATGTTCATATGATTATTGCAGCATATCTTGACTAGCTCGTACGTGTAGTTCTTATATATAGTATCTATTCTTGTTTAGCTTGACCTGTCATATTGATATTCTCATATTGTGTCTTGGTTGAATAGTACTATTGATATCCTCATATTGACATTCATGTGAATCAGCATAATGTTACTTGTAGCACAACCTAAGTTAATCTTGAACTTGCAGGTTTCTAGGTCACGCCCTCCAGCACGTACTAACGACGACATCATAGAAGACATCTTCAACAGCGCCGACGGTGGTGGTAGCGCCCACAACTCCAACAACCCCGAGGCATGAATTCCATTGTGAGCTCGATTGGTGTATAACTGTTGTACTTTATAACTTGTTGTGATGGATACGTTGTGATCGACTTATTGTGATGGACTTATTTTAATGGAATGTGGATTGTATCTATTGCGGTTGTAATGTGTTGTACGTCATTGCGTAGTTTACAAATTGTCGTTGGATGTGTGATTGGATTATCTAAGGATGCGCTAGAATGTCTCCTTCGGTTTGAGAGATTGATATATATATTATAAGCGCAAATGTTTTTTGTCTGTTGAGTGGATGTTCTATTTACAAGAGAGGTCATGCCAAAATTTTGTACATTTCAAGACTTAGTTTTAAGCGGTTTGAAGAGTTAAAAGGTTGGTTTGATATTTTAGTCTTGGTAATAGGTTTGGTGTCTCGTTTGTTAATTCTTCGTTCGCTTGAACTTCATTGTGGAGTTTGTCTTTTGTGTTAGTGTTTCGATCGATTTGAACAAAATAGATGATCCTTCTTATTTATTCTTCGCTAGCAATTTTTAGTTTCAATTTTCTTTTGCCTTTTCTTTTCTTCTTTAGTTGTTATATGTATTGAGTGCGATACATATATATATATAAATACATACATTTGGATATATATATAGATATATATACATTTTTTGTAAAAATAGCGATTAAATTGTGGGTTTAATAAACCTACGAATTTAACAATTAAATTGTGGCAAAATAACCCACGAATTTATGAGATTAAATTCGTGGGTTTATTAAACCCACGAATTTATAAGATTAAATTCGTGGGTTTATTAAACCCACGAATTTAATCTGATAAATTCGTGGGTTATTTAGCCCACGAATTTAATCTGTTAAATTCGTGGGTTTATTAAACCCACGAATTTAAGCTGTTAAATTCGTGGGTTTATTAAACCCACGAATTTAACTCAGAAACCCAATTAAATTCGTGGGCTTGGAAGAAACCCACGAATTTAACTTAAATTCGTGGGTACCCACGAATTTAATTAATTAATTTCATCGAGTTAAATTCGTGAACTAAATTCGACGGTTTGCTCACGAATTTAAATTAAATTCGTGGGTTTTAGCTTAAATTCGTGGGTTTTTGGCCCGCGAATTTTTCCCTGATTCTTGTAGTGATGCATCGACATTGGTTGTTGCTCTATTCAGGGATTCTCCTGTTATTACAAAGTTTATGGCTATTTCATCATGGGGTGCTTCATACACTTCTACTTGCTCTTTGCTGCTATTTCCTATCGCAGGGGCAAGTTCCTTTAGCTTTTCATCGCCTATGTGGGCGCACACATTATTTTCGACGACTTCCTGCAGTGGAAGATTCAAGTTTGAAATTGCCTTTTCCATCGGCTTCTTCCCAGTGCCAGGTCTCAACTGGCTCCCCTTCTTTCTTTGGGGTATTTTCGTGATTGGTTGTGGTAAGTCCTCTCACCCAGTTTTCTCCAGACGTCTCCGGGTACTTTGGGTTTGAGGAGCCAGATTTCCTGTTCTTTTTCTTTGAGGCCTCTGAACAGGATGAGAGATACTTTCTGTTTTTTTGGTATTTCCACCCTCTCTGGTGCATTTCTTGCAGGTACATGCGACTTAACTATGCCCTTCAGATCACAAAAATGATCAGGCAGTTCATTTGCTAAATTCTGCAGATCAATTATCTTCTGGACTTCTTGATTTGCTTCATTAGTGCGGGGGTCATGCGCGGGAATCCCAGTGGAATGCCATATGATTTCCTGGCATTTTTCATCCAAAGGTTGATTTCCTCCCCCTAATGACGGGAAACGATCCTCGTCAAAAATGCAATCAGCGAATCGGGTTGTATGCAAGTCTCCAATCATGGGTTCCAAATACTTGATTATGGATGCACTCTCATAACCAACGTATACCCCAGACTTGCGGAGAGGGCCCATTGCAGTCCGCTGTGGGGGTGGTATAGGAACATATACCATACAACCAAATTTTCTTAGATAGGAGATTTTCAGGATGACCCCGTGCACCAGTTGCATAGGGGAATGGATGTTGTAGGCCGAAAGTCTGAAATTGATGAGAGCTGCTGCGTGCAGGACTGCTGTCCCCAACAAGTGTTGGGCAAGTTACAACTCTGCAAAAGCAGTCTGGCAATGAATTTAATCCTCTTTATGAGTGCTTCAGCTAGTCCATTCTGCGTATGGACGTGCGGTACGGAGTGCTCAACTGCTATCCCTGTTGCAGTGCAATAATCATCGAATGCCTTTGAAGTAAATTCTCTAGCATTGTCCATTCTAATGGACTTCAGGGAAAGCATTCTTAATTCTTATGATCTGCGAGATCAGCTTTGCAAAAGCATGGTTTCTTGTTGACAATAAGCATACATGCGATCATTTCGAGGAAGCATCGATGAGCACCATAAAGTACCGAAATGGCCCTGCCAAGGGCTGAATCGGGCCACAAATATCCCCCTGGATGCATTCTAGGAATGCAGAAATTTCACTTTACACTTTCATGACAGAGGGTCTAGTTATTAATTTCCCGATGGCACATGCAGAGCACACGAAATCTTCATGATTCGGGAAATTTTTAACATTAATGCCATGACCTTGTGAGTTATTCACTATATTTCTCATCATTCTAAGACCAGGATGACCTAATCTACAATGCCATAAAGAAAATAACTCAGAGCTTCTAAAGACAGTCTTCAAGGAAGTATACACTTCGGGTGCATGAATATTCGTGTAGTACAACCCAGATTCATATGAGGGACATTTTTCTAATACCATTTTTCACATACTACATGCTTCACAATGCACAAGTATTCTTTGCCATTTTCTTCATTGGTTTCTACGAGAAAACCATTGGCGCGGATGTCTTTGAAACTTAAGAGAGTGCGCGTTGATTCAGGGTACAAAAGAGCTTCTTCAATTACCAAAGTTGTACCCATAGGCAATATAATTGTGGCTCTTCCTGAGCCTATTACATATGAATCGCTTTCTGCGATCGTAGTAATCTTTCCAGCATTCTTCGTGATCGACTGGAAGTATTTGGACTCTTTCAAGATGGTATTTGTTGTGCCACTATCAACAATGCATATCTCTTCTATTTGGGCGCTACACGATTTCTAAAAAGGAAAAATAATTCCAATCAAATAGTGGCAAAATAATTCAAACATTGCTTGTAAATTAAATAATACTGGAATAAAGAATAAATTGTATATTTATTCATGAGAGAAGTATGCTCTTCTAGAGCTTACAATTCATTATTCAAAAGAAATTGCTAACAACCATAATCTAAAGGAAAAAATGTGATTCATGCATTAAACAGAATTTGTAAAATATGCATTAATTTCTACTTCTATATCATCGACATAAGTTTTCTCTTCATTTGTCATAAGATTGGCTGCAGCATCGATGTCCAGGCTATTCTGTGAGGATGAGACAAGTGGGGTATCTTCATCCATGGGATCATTATCACCAATCTTGGCGAAGTGCACCTCTGCTGGGGTGTTTTCTTTTACCTTCCTCTTAGCCTGATATGCGTTGATCACTTCCTTGGATTCCCGACATATCTTCGACCAGTGTCCCCAAGTGCCACACCTGAAGCGCGTTTGGTTCTGCTGTCCATACGGCTTGGCGTGCGCCTTTTCCTTGTCATCCTTCTTCACTGGGGCTTTAGACTTTCCCTCGGCCTAAAACCTCTCTTTTCCACCCTACTTGCCCTTCTTTCTATGAGTGGGCTTTTTCACCTTATAGTTGTTGGCATTGACTTCTGTGCCAATGCCTCTTCTAGATGGCTGTGAGACGAAGTTCTTGCGTAGAACATCATCTTGTGACTCCGCAACTTGCATGACATCAATCAGTTCGCTATACTCCTTGTATGCGTCCTGACGTTAGCTGCGTGCACTCTGGATAGCATTTGGGTGGAAGGTGGAGAGAGTCTTTTCAATCTTCTTCTCGCGTGATCTTCTTGCCACATAGGAGAGATTGGTACAAATTACATGCAAGGCGTAATTGTACTCGTGCTCGCTTTGTAGTCCGCAAACCTCGGCGGACCCAATCTTGCGTGCTTGGGGCAAGATGGTGTACTTGAGCTTCTTGAACCGCTTCAAGTGCGTCCAAAGCTCAAGTGCACTCTCCTCGACCATGTATTCATTCTTGAGAGTGGCTGAGAGGTGGTGCCTGAGGAAGTGCAAGGCTTGATCGTTCTGCTCGGCGGTAGGTTTCGCGTCCTGCGAGGACCGTAGACCAATCGCAGCACGGAGCTTCTTGCCCCCAATAACGATCTTCATGTCCGATGCCCAAGTGAGGTAGTTCTGACCGTGCGGGGCCAGTTCTTCAAACTCACGATTCACGATGCCGGACATCTGCATGATTTCAAAATTCTGACATTAGATTACTGCGTGTAATCTAATAGAAAATGGTTGCAAAAAACATAAAGTGCAGAAAATAAATTTCCATGCATCTCTAGTATACTGAATAAAGCAATGCAATCAAAATTCATAAAGAATATTAAAATAAATGCAGAGAATAAAGCTAGAAAAAATAAAATAGAGCCAAATAATTTTTCTGGACTTTTATAGCAATTTTCCAAAAATTTCTACTACTTTTTTCTCTTTTATTTTATTTTCTTTTTCCTTTTTTTCTTTCTTCGGTCGAACGGCCTTTGGGACGAATTTCTCTCCCGCCTGGCCTCTTGGGCCTTCAGCCCACTACGCAGCCCATATAACACGGCGGCTAGGGTTGGAAACCCTAGCCACCATTCTTCCCACGCGCGCACGGAGAAAAAAAAGGAGGCGACGTCGCGCGCAGCTCGGCCGGCGGCTGCGGTTGCCTCGGTGCGGCGGGTAGGCGACGGTGGAGCGGCCGGGCCGGCGGCGTGGCTGCCTCGGTGTGGCCGGGCCGGGGCGGCGGGAGCGGCCGGGCGCGGTGGCGGCGGCTACCTCGGTGTGGCGTCTGCGGGAGTGGCTTTGGTCGGGGCGGCGGTGGCAAGCCGGGCGGCGATGGCGGCGTGGCAGTGCGTTGGCGGTGTGCCACGAGGCGACGGAGGCGCGCGGCACGGCGCAGCGGAGCCGACGAGGGCGGTGGCGCGACGGCAGCGGCTTCGGGCCAGCATTACGCGGAGACCGAGTTTTCGAGCACGGAGATCAAGGTCGGCGACTCCAAAGCACAGCGCGACGCTTCGTGCGCGCAGCCGAGTCATCGGTCGGCTGCGAGCACGCGAACCGAGGCACGGTGACGACTCCAAGGCACGGTGCGGCGCTTGGTGCCACAGCCGAGTCGTCGACCGGCTGCGAGCGTGCGAACCGAGGCACGGCATGGCGCTTCTTGCGCGCAGCCGAGTCGTCGGTTGGTTGCGAGCGTGCGAACCGAGGCACGGCGGCGACTCCAAGGCACGGTACGGCGCGGCGCTTCGTGCGCGCATCCGAGTCGTCGACCGGCTGCGAGCACGCAAACCGAGGCACAGCGGCAACTCCAAGGCACGGCGCGGCACTTCGTGCGCGTAGCCAAGTCGTCGGCCGGATGCGAGCATGCGAACCGAGGCACGGCGATGCCCGCAGCAATGCGCACGCGAAGCTTCAAGCCGGCGGCGCACAAGCCGATGTTTTTTTTCTGGATGAATAGTACTATAGCTTCGTGCCGTACTGAGTAGCTTCGAGCGATCGCCGTGTAGCTTCATGCCACGTGACGAATACAGTACCAGATGCGTAGGATAGATGCATGCATAGAATCAAGAGCGATTAGATTTAATCGTCGAATCCCATCTTTTCAATCCGTTCGCCGGTAGAGCTTCGTGCTGATAACGTGTTAAGGAACCTCGCTATCGAATAGTCCGGGGTTCCCGAATAGATCTGAAGTGGAGAACAGAGAGAGAAAGAGAGACACAGGTTTAGGGAGGAACAGCGAGAGAATTCTTTATTGCTTTTTGATTCCTTGTACATTGGGGGGACCCCCTCCTCCTTATATAGTAGTCGCCTAGGGTTTCGGCTAAGGGACCATAGTGGGCCTTCATGGGCCACGTGGTTTCCCAACAGTATCTAGTTTTCTGGTTGTTGTAAAAGAAGATCAAGAAAACTGTCCCAAACTGTGTGTGTTGTCTGTTCTCCTTCGCAAGGTCTCCGAAACGCAACAGTTCGTTTTTTTTTCCTTTCTTCCACCAGCAAGAAATTCTGGTAGAGTGATCCTTAGGCTTGTAGTTCGAGGCTTGATTTCCAACACTTAGTATCAAAGCTCGGTGCATGCCTAAGTATCCAAAGTTCAACCCAATGGCACTAACCACACATCAGGCAGCAAAGGAGAGCGGTGGAGTATCGCTCCAATGTCTGATGTTGATGTCATCCAATTACACGACTTGGGCGATCAAAATGGAGGCCAGGGTATCTGGGAGGCAGTTGAACCTGTGGCCGGAGAGACCGTGGAGGAGAGGAAGAACAAGACGGCGGCGCAGGCGTTCATTTTTCAAGCTATCCCAAATGACGTGTTGCTGCAAGAAGCGAAGAAGAAATCGGCAAAGGAGGTCTGGGATTCCTTAAAAACCAGGTATATTGGAGTCGACCGAGTATAGCGAGCAAGACTGCAGACTCTCCTTAAAAACCCGATATATTGGTGTCGACTGAGTACAACGAGCAAGACTGCAGACTCTGGAAAGTGAGTGGCATAGCCACCAGGTACAGCAGCCTTGGTGCTACCTTGGAAGATGCCGCACTCATCAGGAAATTACTCAACTCGGTGCCGGACAAGTTCTTCCCTCTAGTCGCCTCAATCAAACAGTATTCGAATCTCGATACAATGCCATTCGAAGAGGCGATCGGGAGGTTGAAGACATATGAGGAGCGGATCCGGCTCCACCACAGCAATGGTAACCCCGATGGTCAACTACTGCCATCTCACCACGCGCCTGGTATGCTAAGCTCGATGACACACTGCAGCAGCTCGGCTTCGAGCGCTGCCCACTGGAGCACGCTATGTACTGAAGAAGGAAGAATGATGCCTTCCTGCTCGTGGGGGTGTACGTCGACGACTTGATCATCACCGGCTCCACCGTCTACGCCATAATTGAGTTCAAGGAGCAGATGAAGATCATGTTTAGCATGAGTGACCTCGGGCTCCTAACTTACTATCTTGGCATCGAGGTGCACCAAGGGCCCGAGGCGATCACTTTGTGCCAGACCAGGTATGCACTGAAGATTGTTGAATCCGCAGGGTTGGCAGGCTGCAACCCGTGTGCAACACCGATGGAGAATCGGTTGAAGTTGACCAAGAAGGATGAAAGCGAAGCTGTTGATCCCACGGAGTATCGTAGTATAGTTGGGAGTCTGCGTTATCTTGTGAACACTCGACCAGACATTGCACATGCCGTGGGGATCGTTAGTCGATACATGGAGGCCCTACCAATTAGCACATGATAGTTGTGAAGCATATTCTGAGGTATGCGAGCGGAACAACCTCATTTGGGTGTCGCTATGACAAGTTTGGTGTGCCCAAGCTGTTGGGATATTGTGATAGTGATCTTGCCGACGACGTTGATGATCGGAAGAGCACGTCTGGGGTGGCTTTCTTTCTTGGAGACAGCCTGGTGACATGGGCATCATAGAAGCAAAAGATCGTTGCACTCTCGTCTTGTGAAGCTGAGTACATCGCGGCAGCTACGGCCGGGTGCCAGGGGGTGTGGCTCAGCAGACTAATTGGAGATTTGACGGGAGCAGCGCCGATGAAGGTGAAGCTACATATTGACAACAAGTCTACGATCGAGTTGTGCAAGAATCCTGTGCATCACAACCGTAGCAAACACATTGACACTCGGTTTCACTTCATCCGGGAGTGTGTCAATGAAAGCAAGGTGGTTGTAGAGCACGTAAATACAGAAGACCAGCTCGCCGATATCCTGACGAAGTCCCTCAGGCGCGTGAAGTTCATCGAGCTATGATAGAAGGTTGGCGTGGTGGAGTTGAAGCATGGGTGCCGTGATTAAGGGGGTGATTTGTTAGGATAATCACGCATGAGTTAATATGCATGAAACATATGTGTTAATATGCATGAAATGCATGTCAGTTTTTTAGTTTTTACTCTAGTATGCATGTAACTGCATGTAGAATTAGTATGCATGTTACTGCATGAAATGCATGTCAGTTTTTCAGTTTTCATGCATGAGTGTCATGATGTGGCTATTAACTGACATATTTACTTTGTAGAAGTTACAACTTGAAGTTGCTAATAAAAGGAAGGAAAAACCTCTGATAATGTGGACAGTTGCACCACACAAAAATTGTTTTGTTTTTCCTGTGTGTATTGCTTCTGTCTCGGGTTGCCAAGTTCTGCGTAAGTTGTGTTCTAGGGTGATAGCGTCTGTTCTCAGGAGGCCGGCAACTACAACTCCCACCAGGCCACAAACCCATTGGTCTTAAGTGGGTTTATAAGTTGAAGAAGGGTCCAACCGGCAACATTGTGAAGCACAAAGCTAGGCTAGTAGCTAAGGGCTATGTATAGAAAAAGGGGATTGACTTTGAAGAGGTGTTTGCACCGGTGGCTAGACTAGAAACAATAAGAATGCTCCTAGTTCTCTCAGCACAACAAGGGTGCCAGGTACACCATCTTGATGTGAAATCAGCATTTTTGCATGGACATCTTTAGGAGGAAGTATATGTGAGCCAACCCGAAAGATTCCAGGTCAAAGGCAAAGAGCATATGGTGTACAAGCTATACAAGGCACTTTATGGGCTACGGCAAGCACCAAGAGCGTGGAATACTCATCTTGACAACACTTTGAAAGAATTGGGTTTTCGGAGATGTTCTCAAGAACAAGCAGTGTATACCAGACACACCGGTGGCGTACATTTGATCATTGGCGTTTATGTTGATGACTTGATAGTCATAGGCACAAGTGAAAAGGTAATTGAAGACTTCAAATAGCAGATGAAAAAGGAGTTTGAGATGAGTGACCTTGGCATCCTCTCATATTATCTGGGTATAGAGGTACAGCAAACCAGAATGGGTATTGCCCTGAAGCAACTGGGTATGCAAGAAAGATTCTGCAATTAGCTGGGATGAACGAGTGTAATCCCTCTGTTGACGTCAAAAATTTGAAGTAGGGTTTCTGAAAATAGCACACCAGACGAACACCTGGTTCAGAGCGTGCCAGTTGATTTGACCTGGAATCGACAAGGTAAAAAAATGAAATTCACTCAAAGCTGATCGTGAAGATCAATCGGCTTAGACTCGATCAGCTCAAAGCCAATTAAATCAAGAAAAAAAGATTAGTCTAACTAGCTGATTAAGGCTAATCACAAGATAAAGGTAGATCGATTCTGAAGAAGGCGATGCACGACAAAATCAGAATAAATCGAACCTGGAGCGTAATCGAAGGAGGTCAACAATCGGCGATGCGCAACTTTATTGTTCAAGATCGAATTACAAAGGCTAAATTACAAGAACTACTCCTAGTCGATAGGAAAAAGTAATGTAAATTGGTGTGTTCGATTGTGTTGATTTTTTTCTTTGCAGCTCGCCCTTGCTCTTCTTTTATACCCGTCTGCCGATCGTTTCCTATTACAACACGTTACAAAACCTGATCCGTATCGGCCTCAATTCGAATAGTTTTCCAAATATCTCCAAATCTTTCCAAATTGCCTGTTGGTTATTAAATGTTGACTTTCTCTTGCCGATTTTGACCACACTTACTAAATCTTGGTGCAAACATATGCCCCCTATTTTTGAGAGATGACTTGTTATCTTTCAAAAATTGCAAATATCGGCTTTTCTCCGTCGGCTAACCGCTAATCCCCATAGAGTAACTGCCGCTTTAATTGCGCCGTATTTTTCTAACATGCGTGTAGTGTGTTTTAACTGCTCGTGTCTTTTGAGATTCATTTCCCGCCGCTTCAAATTTTTACCGTGCTACAAATACGCAGTCCCCACACATTCATTCCTCACACGCACAAGCTCTCGAATTGTCTTCAATCGGCTTCTTGTCTTCAAATCCCTCAGCGCTCACTGCCTTCGATCGGCTACTCGTCAGGATCGTCTGAATGGATCCTTCTCAGGTATTCATCCCAATTCCAAACAGCAATGACCAATTTTATTTAGGCCCGGTAGGAAATCTGAGTGCCGATTCAATTATAAATGAAGAGATTTCTCGCCTTCTGTCGGGAACCGAATATGCAAATCCGGACCCTCTGTGTATACCGCACTAGTCCAGGATCACGCTAGTACGCACAGGCTCAACATCAGTAAATATCACAATCATACATAGCGGAAATATTATGAAAGACATCATATATTATATACTACTAGTTGAATGACCTTATGGTCAACTTACATGACTATGCCTCGCAAAGCTGAATGACATATTAAACTGCAGCGGAATGAAAACGTAGACAACCCCTCAGTATACCACAGGCAACTGACAAGGCTTGCGCCCTAAACATTCGTCTCCTCATGGAACTCCTCCTCCTGCATAGATGTAGACTCCTCAACTGATGATGTTGTTGTTGGCAAGGGTGAGTACATAAAGCACTCAACAAGTTGTGCACAGAATGCATTTCTAACATAGCTATATGCAAGGCTTATTCCAAAGGATAGGCTATCATGGTTATTTTGCAACAAAGCAGCATTTATGAACAAATACAATAAATAGATTGTAAAGACCGTAAAACAAATAACAATAATAGATAGATTCAGCATTTCTCAAGTAAACCAAGTTTTCCAATCCTAAATCAAGTTCCAATCTTCCATATGGCAATCCCGCCATCCCAACCAAGTTTTCCATTTAATTAAACTAACCCTTAACTGTAATTCCCGAGCATTGCTCAATACCGCGAGCACGGCTATTCGAATAGTTTTACACTCTGCAGAGATTATGCACTTTACCCACACGACATGATATTCTCTTTGCGTCGGCCTTTAGCACACTTCCTTTGGTGTGCCGGGCAGAGAAATCATTACAAAGCCTTTACAATGCTCTGGCTTAACCCGGTACCACCCGCTAAGGTTTCAACATGGTGGGATGGTTACCACATCCGAGGCCCCTCTTGCGCCATGTGAATTACTCCATAACTCGGGAACTCACACCGACCAAGATATTACCAAAGCTAAGACATTGCAAATTAATCAGCTAGGCTGGCCCATACCAGACATGTGGTTGCATGATTGACTCAGGTCAAAGGCTTGCAAGGTTAAGTCCTTAGAGTGATCAAGGCAAGACGTCTACATACCCTCTGCCCATCGGGCCCACCTTGGCATACTCGCCCCTTGTCACTTGCCCTAATCTAAGTGATTATCACCCAAGTTGATTACCAAGCACCACGTGCCATCAACAATTCAACATCGTTGCGTGACATGACTCGCCACAACAACTCAATCTCATCGTATGACTTCACATGACACACAAGTTCACTTCATTGTTCCATATTCCATTAGTCAAGATTAATCATTGATGATTCATGTACATATGATGACGTGGCACGGCTAAGCAACTATGAAGATCTAACCATCCCATTTTGATTTCAATATCAACCAACTATAGTGATCCAATCTAGGGTGACAATAGATCATGGCATACAAATGACAAGGTAGGGTATAAATCAAATTGGTAGCTTAACTAGATCCCAATTTAAGTTGAAACAATTGTATACTTGAAATACCATGCAATAGAGTAAAACAATATAGCATTTGTATAAACATGGGTTCAACATGATCAAAGCACAACTTGCCTTGGAATAGGTTCTGGTCTTGCTCTGGTGCTTGATCTTGAGTTGTTGGATCTTCCTCCGAAGCGTCGCACAATTCAACGTCTACGCGTACCGAAGGAGAAAAGCAAATAAATACCAAAACAGAGAGCAAATAAACTCCAAAATTCAAATAAAATTCACCATTAAATAGATATCAATTTTACAAATTTTTATAAATTTGAATCACTCAAATCCGAGTTAAAATGCAAAAGTTATAGCCTTTTGAAATTTGACTAAATACTGAAAATACAGAAATTGGAAAATCGAAATTAACCGAATTATTTTTAGACTGAAAAACCGATTTATTTCGTCATGCTGACATCAGCCCTGACCCGAGCCGACCAGATGGCGACACGTGTCCCTCGGTCCATGGACTGGGTCCATGAACTTCACCGGTCCACGGTGCACCCGGTGCACGCAGGTCTTGGACCGCTGACATACGGGACCAGCGTTATGCTGACTCAGCGCCACCGCGACGCATACGCAAACCGCCACGCAAGAGCGACGCGGCTGCCACCTCGGACGAAAGAGTGACGGGGCAGCCACGTGTCGACGAAGCATCAAGCCACGTTGAACGACGGCGCGCGCGGTCCTAGGGTCATCGCCGGCGGCTACAGAGGGTACCTACAGATTCACCTCGATGAGACGAACACGATGACGCGAGGGGTCTTGAGTTTCGCGCACAGGAACATGGGCAGCGACATCTTCTTCTTTAATGGCGGTGACTTCCGTGGCTTCCCTCGATTCCGACGATCCCTTAGCGAATCAGATGAGCGCACCAGATGAAGCTCGTCGCGGCGGTTCTGGTGATGCAATTGATGACTTCCAAGGGTCACCACCGATGACGAATCGAAGCTTTGAACTTTTGGCGATGCTCGGCGAGTTCTTCAAATTCCAAAGAATCTCAACGCAATCTCACGATGAAACTTGGGGCTTTGACTGCTACTAGTTTCCTGGCGAACCTATTGCGCATCTTAAATACCCAGAAGAGTCCTATATTCGGACGACGAACCTTGGACTCCGCGCTCCAGACGGCGGAGGTGCGAGGCAGAGTTCTAATCGGAGACCAAGACTCTGTGCCTGACACGCGTCCCTATCCAACGGCCAGGACATGAAGTCTTACGTGGCATCATCCGAAATGCCAGATCGCGATCTAACGACTACAGGATTAGGGTTTCTGGAAAACTGGCTTCGCGGGCTGACTTGGGCCGCCTAGCGATGGGCCTTGCGAGAACAGTATTGGGTTACGGCCCAATACTGTTACTTCTATTTCCCCGCATTTTCCTTTTTTAAAAAAAATTTACAGAAATTCATTTAATTAGTTTAAGGCAATAAAAATATCTGGAAAAAATCCAATAAAATTCTCATAAATACTTGGAGGTATTTGTGAACTCAAATAAAATATTTTTGGCAAAACTTTATATTATATTTGTTATATAACTAATTAATTTCACAAAAGGCCAATATACATATTCTGAAATTAATTCAAATAAATTCCAGAAAAATTCCAATAAATTCCAGAAAATCACAAAAGGCACAAATGATTTTAAAATAATATTAAAGGCAAATTTTTGGGATGTTACACCTTCCTTTATCGGCTGTGGGATATAATATAGAGGGTTGGAGCAAGAGTTTCAGAGCTTGGCCGATAGCGCTTAAGGGATGGAGATCTTGGTATATCCGTGTAGCGGCCCAGAAGAGGGGTGAATGGGAAAAAATAGGCATAGCTGAATGTCTCCCCCTCTCTTTAGAAGATCCATAGGCCAATGAGCCCTTAGTGGCCACGGCTTGCTATTTCTGGTCGGATACTTTTAATGCATTCGTATTCTGAACCGGTCTCGTCGGCCCAACTCTCCTAGATGTAGCCTAGCTATGTTGCTTAAGACCCGATGGAGAACAAATATCGGCTTATAGTGCCAAGCCTAGATATAAGCTCATCAAGTCTAAAGGTGAAGGATGGGCTAAGTATATCGGTAATAATAATAAGGTGCATGGACTAGTATCGGATGAAGAACATGTTGCATTCCTCAACCTTTGGTTAGATCGGTTTCTACTTTGTGGCGCCTCTTTGGGACCAACCCAAGTATATCAAACCATAGCAGAGCAACTAGTAGAGGGTCGTCGGCTAGCCCTTGGGAAAATACTGCTAGGGGTAGTCTACCAGATGATGCATATAATAAGATGTCGGCTTTTTACTGGTTTCACGAAGTTCACTGTTGGCAATGTCGGAGGACCACTCTGGTTTGATCAGATCTGGCTGTACTGTCTATTTAGCCGATCATTTGAGTTGAATCCATCTAAAGATACAACATTTCCTCGCGAAGACACTCCAGAGGGTACGGTGCTGCAGTTTAGAGCCAGACGATTTTATGGGGAGAGTTTTATGATGTGCTCCGGGAATGAGACAAAAGTGACACCTATCGGCTCCAAAAGATATTTATCATTCTTCTTACAGCTTGACAGCAATGAATTCAAACAAAATGACTTTTTCAATTATACAAGTACAGCTGATTTTCCATGGCCTTCCTTTCTTCAATTAGATGCCGATAGTGCTCTGATGCCGCAAGACACCTTGGATTTATTCAAGCTTTTTATTTCGCCAAGCATATTGCACGTCGGCCTTCACACAAGAGATCAGACTTTTCAGCCTTTGTATGAATTCTATTGTCCGTCAGTTTATGCTAGACAATTAGGCTTTGGCCAAATAGTTCCGAGTCTTCCACTACTTGATCGGCTTCAGCCAAGAACCAGAGTCCGTAATGTAGTCGCGGCCAAGATTGTCCTTGAAATAGTCGACAAGCTTCAGATCAAAGTCTTTCCATGTTTTATACTGAATACACGTTGGGCAGAACACTTTTCTTCTTGGTGGTCGTCAATTGTAGAAGCGCTCTATTCTAACAAGACAACATCGGCTATTGTCAATGAATTCTTTCCAAATCTTCCTGAGCCGACGGTAGATACTAACAGCGATTCAAGTGACGAGACTAAGTCTGCGGGGTATACTAACACAAGCCTTGTAGATATTGATGAGGTATCGGCTTGAATAATTTCCTTTATTCGTTAATTCTTGCCAGATACACTTTTCTAATCGTCTTTTATTTTTGTGTTTCAGACCAAGGCTGCTGGTAAGAAGCCCACTACTGGCCAATCGGGCAGTGGCCAAGGCAAGAGGCCGCTCCAGTCGACTGGCCTCACCGGGTACACTTCAGGTACCCTGGGGATTCAGAGTCCGTCACTATCGGACATCGAGAAAAAACAACCAAGTAAGTGTACCATAATCGACTTTCATTTCTTCATATCTCTTTTGCAACTAATTCTTAGCCGATCATAACTTCAGAAAAGAAGAAAACCAAGTATACCAAAGCTCCAGCAAAAAGGGGATCAAAGCCCCAGGACCAGAGTGGCGAGAGTTCGCCACACGCGTCGGCTACTGCAGAGGTAAGTAGTGTAATTTTGATCAAAGACTTATGTTTTTCAAAACGTTGGCTTACTTTTTGTCCTTTTTCCTCAGCCAACGCCATCTGTGCAGGTCGTAGCAATCTTAGCCAACCTCCCTGCTGCTTCTCTGAGAGTTCTTTCTCTGTCTCTACCGACGCCACCAGTCACGACAGCTGAAGCACTTCCAGAATCCTCCGACCCAACCAACTTGTTGGGATTCACATTGGCTGATCTTGATGATCCTGAGATCATGGCCACTGACGACTACGACGCAGAGATTAGAAAAATCATTGAAGTGTCCAAGGAAGCATCGGCTGCAGTCACCTCTGTCCCAGGTATGCAAGAGCGTCTCAACAAGCTCTTTAACCTTGTGATGAAGTCACAATCGGAGATCCTGGCCAACAACCATCCGATTCGAGACGCCATGGCAGCAGTAGAAGTCGACCTGCCTCCAGAAGCAATGGACGCACTCCTTAACGTCTGTCACTTGGACGAAAGGAAGTCAGAAGTGGAGGCAACTCAGGCAAGGATAGCACAGCGCAAAGCTCAAGAAGCCGATCAGAAACTCTTGGACGAGCTAGTCGCTGATGCTAAGGCCAAGAAGCAGAAATTTGATGCCGACACTGAGCTACTCAGGGCCACCAAAGAATCCATCTCCAAACTTGAAATGACCAAAAAATTCCTCTTGGAGGAGTTGGCCAAGACAGAGAAACAAATCCTAGAAGGCCAGCAAACTCTTGAGAAAACTTCATCGGCCATCAAAGATCAGAAGCTTGGCATTGCTATGGCCGTGGTCAGAGTAAAGAAGTAGATGGCCAAAGTGGTACCGGTGCCAGGGAGTGCCAAAGAAGACGATCGCATTATTGATGAAGTTCAATGTGTAATCACCAAGGCTTCTGGTGCTTTATCGGCTTTGGGCGCAACACTCACAGGATCTGGCATTCAGTACTAACTCTTTTTTAAGATGTAAACTTGGTTGGAGGTCTTGAAACACTACTTTTGTAACTCTGATGTTTTGTAATCGGCTGTTTAACCAATTTATATTTGGCTTTGTTTATGTATTTTGCTTCCTTTCAAGCCGATTAACAGCATCAAGTTAACTCGGCTTCTCAGAATGATTTTCTTTTCTAGTCACTAAGCTCCAACCCAGACGTTGGGATAGTATTTCTTCAAGTACTTTCCGTTAATTGCTTTAGGCAAAATAGATCCTTCTAACGTCTCAAGTATGTACGAATTTCCATCGACTAACCGATTAAAATCTTATACGGTCCTTCCCACGTAGGCGACCATTTTTCGAATCGATTATCTTTAGAACCGACAGGCAATATTGTTTTCCAAACTAAATCGGCTTCATCAAAAGACTTAGGTACTACCTTTTTATTGTATGCCCTTGCAACTCTTACCTTATTCTTCTTAAGCCGATCCAGTGTAGACAATTGTAATTCTGCTAATTCATCCAAGTTATCAATCATCAGCTCGTTGTAATTTTGAGCCGATAAACCATTTTGTCGGCTACTCGCATAGAATCGATGTTAATTTCCACGGGCAAAACAGCTTCTTGGCCATACAGTAACTGATAAGGTTTACTTTGTTGCTCCGTGATAAGCTAGCCGATACGCCCAAAGCGACTCCGATAGTGTTGAGTGCCAATTCTTTGGTTTTTCATCGATTTTACTTTTGATCAATTTGATCAACGTTTTGTTAGATAACTGGGCTTGTCCATTAGCTTGAGCATAATATGGGGATGAATTTAACAACTTGATTCCTAGGCTTTTCGCATAATTCTGAAATTCATTAGACATAAACACTGTACCCTGATCGGTCGTGATAGTTTGTGGTATTCCAAACCGATGGACAATGTGTTCATTAACAAACCCGATCGCTTCAATACTAGTGACCTTTTTAAGTGGTATAGCTTCAACCCACTTAGAGGAATAATCAGTCGCGGCCAAAATGAACTTATGGCCTTTACTTGAGGTAGGAAATATCTGACCGATTACATGTATCCCCCATCCTCTGAATGGCTATGGCTTGATAATTGGATGTAAAGCCGATGCTGGTGCTAGTTGTATGTTGCCAAACTTTTGACAAGTCTGACATCCTTTGTAATATCTAAAACAATCTTCTAACATTGTTGGCCAAAAATATTCCGTTCGCCTCAGCATCCATTTCATCTTATGAGCTGATTGATGAGACCCACAAATACCTTCATGTACCTCACCATTGCCACCTGCGCCTCTTCGGTTCCAAGACATCTCAACAGCAAACCTTCCATCGTCCGATAATACATAATATCATCTAGAACTACGTACTTCAATGCTTGCTGCCTAACCTTGAGCACTGTCGGCTTAGATGGGTCGATTAGGTAATTCCTTATTTGCGTCCTTCAGTCAATATCTACAGACATGATAGCTTTACTCACTAGTTCAGTCACTTGATATCAGTTAAAGTCCTTGTACCCCGATGCCTATTGAGCCAGGGCGTTGGCTCTATCGTTCAATTCTTGAGGGATATGACCGATAGAAAATAAGGTAAACGAGCCGATAATTTCGAAGCACTGTTCTAAATATTTAAGTAATGTTTCATCACGACATTGGTATTCACCTTTTATTTGCTGCACGATTAACATGGAGTCGCTGTATGCCTGAACAATACTTACTCCGATATTCTCTAACAATTGTAAACCTTTAAGCAATGCCTCATACTCTGCCTGGTTGTTTGAACATCGGCTATTTAGCTGAAATGCGAATTCAAAATTATGACCCGTGGGCGATATGAGTACGATACCAATACCATCACCTTCCTGGCATACCGACCCATCAAAAAATAATTGCCAAGGGGCAACAGATACTTGGTCAGTAGCGGTATCATATCCTATCATAAAATCGGCTATAACTTGTCCTTTAACCGCCTTAGCCGATTCATATGATAGGTCGAACTCTATTAAGGCATACGCCCATTTACAAAGTCGACCTCGTAAAATTGGAGCCGATAATATATATTTTATAACATCTGTTTTACAGACTACCTTACAAGCCGATGCTAAAATGTAATGTCTTAGCTTCATACAAGCAAAATACAAAGATAGGCATAATTTCTCAACGAAAGGGTACCTGATCTCAGTATCCAGTAGACGTCAGCTTAAATAAAAGATTACCCTTTCCTTACCATCGACTTCCTGTGCTAAAACAGCTCCAATAGTTTCCTACTCAGCCGATATATATAACTTGAAAGGAATTTCCTTCTGTGGTGTGGTCAGAACCGAAGGATTGGCCAAGTATTCCTTGATACCATCAAAAGCCTTTTGTTGATCAACACCCCACACAAACTCTTGATTATCTTTCAGCTTCAATAGTAGAGTAAATGTACGAATCCGACCAGAAAGATTGGAAATAATTCTTCACAGATAATTAATCTTACCAATTAGCTTCTGTAATTCGTTTTTACATGTCTGTGGATTTATTTTGGCTATGGCTTTGACCATTTCTTGATTAACTTCAATACCCCTTTCATGTACCATAAAGCCCCAAAATTGTCCAGCCGACACTCCAAACACACAATTGAAAGGATTCATCTTTAAACTATGTAATCTTATGTTCTGGAACACTTTCTCTAAATCAGCTAAATGTTGTAAGTCATCTTTGGATTTCATTACAACATCATCAATATATATTTCAACAATGTGACCGATTAAGTCATAAAAAATCAAATTCATGGCCCATTGATAAGTTGCCCCGGCATTTTTTAAACCGAAAGTCATAACCATCCATTCAAATAATCCTATTGCACCAGGACATCTAAAGGCGATTTTTGGTATATCGGCTTCTGCCATGAATATCTGATTATATCCGGCATTTTCGTCTAAAAAACTTATGATTTTATTCCCTGATGCAGTATCGATAAGCATATCAACTATCGGCATCGGATACTCATCTTTTGGTGTGGCTTTATTTAAGTCCCTAAAGTCAACACACACCCTAAGTTTCCCGTTTTTCTTCATGACTGGAACGATATTGGAAACACATTCTGCATATCGGCAAGGCCTAATGAATTTTGCTTCCAATAACCGTTCTATCTCTTCTTTTATGATATTATACAGGACCGGATTAAACCTTCTAGGATACTGTTTAAACGGCTGATATCCTGGTTTAATAGGCAACTGATGTTCGACTAACTGTCGGCTTAAACCAGGCATCTCATGATACTCCTAAGCAAAATAATCTTTATAATCTCTAAGAATTGTGACCAATTTTTCTTTATATTTTACATCTAATTTAGCACTAATAAAATTTGATCTTTTCCTATCACTACTACCTATATCGACTTCTTCAAGTAGATCAGTGGACGTGAAGCCTTGGCCCAACTTTTCAATTTCTTGGAAATCCTCTATGGCCTCATAGCTATCCGTTATTTGCCGATAACTTTGCATTTTGTCTTGTAATACCTTCATTGTTTTTCTTGTCCCCATCGGTGTAATACCTCATTTGCTCGATCAAACGTGCATGGCTTGACACTGATCGGCATAAGTCCTATCTTGCTTACGCAAATGAAGTCACAATTATGCAGCATTTTTCCTGATATATATCCAGCCTCTTCGTGTTGCCAATTCGCATCTGAACTGGCCATAGCGATATGGGCCGATGTATCGACTGTGACAACCTCAACTTCACCTCCATTCCACTGAACAAGCGCCTGATGCATGGTTGACGGGATGCAACAATTGGCATGAATCCAATCTCGTCCAAGCAGCACACTATAATTTCCTTTGGCATCAATGACAAAAAATGCGGTCGGCAAAGTTTTACTGTCAACAGTCAACTCCGTGACCATGACGCCTTTAGCTTCCGTGGGATCGCCTATGAAGTCATTCAAAAACATATTAGTTTTGATTAAGTCTTCGTCGGACTTACCCAATTTTTTACAGGTGGTGTACGGCATCAGATTGACAGTAGCTCCCCCGTCCACCAGCATCCTTGATATCGGCTTGCCATTTATATAACCTTTTAAATATAATGGCTTCAGATGCCGACGATCATCTCGAGGTTTTTCAAAGATAGCGTTCTGGGCACCTGAACACGACTGAGCAAAAGTTTCTTTGGTCGATTCAGATTTAATTTTGAACTCGGCATGCAATGTAAATACCATATTGATGTCCATCGGAGGAGTGTCATCTCTAATCATGGGAGAATCCAAATCATCGGCTGAATCAAAATCTTCTTCAACCTGTTCTTTCTTTTTCCATTCTTTCTTGGTAACTTTGATCGGTCGAAGTTCATTGAAGGTGTGATCCCTGTGTTTCTCTGCATCGGCTTCTCTGATTTCTTGAGTTCTTAGCCTCTGCAACCATCTGCGTTGTGATCGGCTAAGGCCAGGTGGACACCACCTAGGTTTAGGCTCCATTGGCTTACGTATTTTGCCAGCCAAATCTTCCCGATCAGAACTAGACCCTTGTTCCTTAACCTGGCTCGGCATCTGATTTGGTTCGGAGATTCTTTCATGAACCGGTCTCCTGTAACCTTTATTAGAACGATGTCGTATCAGCCCAAACAATCTGTCTTTGGCCGATCGGCTAGGCCAATCGTCTTGGGATAATGCTCCATTGGGCATGTGTATGGAGATGGCAACGCTACTCCCCTTTCCCAACAGAATTGCCAAAAAGGACATCTCCGATGCGCTCTCTCCACATTCTCAGTTTGATACAGATTGTTTAGCCGACGAGGACAATATCGTGGCCGATTATTTATTCTTTCATACTTCTCCATTAACTGAGAAAACGTCAGTCCCGACCTTCTTGCTGGCTGTTTTGGCGGTGATTTTTCCGCCTTATATCATCTGCCAACCTGCGGATTTCCCTTGGGTTTAATGGTCCTTGAGTTCTTTCCTTCATGATCGGCTTCTATTTGTAACGAACTGATCATGATTTTTAATGTCCATCCTCGACCGAGTGCTAATCGTGGGCTTGTGAATTTCTTCGACGAATACTCCCATGGGCACTGTAGATCGGCAGGATCCCATTTTTGCTAGCTCGTCGGCCGCTTCGTTGTCACGGCGAAGCACATGAATGAGTTCCAGGCCATCAAAGTTACCTTCTAGCTTGCGTACCTCCTGGCAATAGGCTGTCATGTTGTCTTCAATGCAGGACCATTCTTTTTGCACTTGGTTGACCACGAGCATTGAGTCTCCGCGAACCGCCAAACGTCGAACACCGAGTGATATGGCGATACGGAGCCCATGGATGAGTGCCTCGTACTCGGCGGCGTTGTTTGAAGCGGGAAAAAGTATTTGAAGAACGTACCTCAACCTTTCTCCGCTTGGTGATATGAGTACGATACCAGCCCCCGCGCCGCTGAGCATGAGGGAACCATCAAAGTACATTGTCCAGTACTCGAGCTCCTTGGTAACCGCCAGGCTTTGAAGCTCTGTCCACTCGGTCGTGAAGTCGGTGAGCACTTGAGACTTTATGGCAGTACGAGGCTTGAATAAGATATCGAAAGTTCCAAGCTTGACCACCCACTTTGTAATTCTCCCAGTGGCCTCCTGGTTGTGAAGTATATCTCCTATTGGGAAGGAGGTGATCATCGAAATAGTATGCTCTTGGAAGTAGTGCTTGAGTTTGCGAGACGTCAGGAGGACAGCTTACAATAATTTTTGCACTTGCGGATACTGCACCTTGGATTCGCTCAAGACTTCGCTGACGAAGTAGACCGGGTGTTGGATCTTACGCGACGTGGCGGCTCCTCCTTTCTCTGATTTACCATCGCAGCGCTGACTACATGAGTCGTTGCTGCGATGTAAAGTAGCAGGAGCTCCTCCGGCATCGGTGAAACCAAGACCGGGGGTGTCATCAGGAAGGTCTTCAAGTCTTTGAACGCCTGCTGTGCCTCTGGAGTCCATTGGAACTTGTCCTGCTTCTTGAGGAGTTTAGAGAAAGGCATACCTCGCATACCCAGTCGGGAAATGAACCTGCTGAGTGCGGCCATGCATCCTATAAGCTTCTGGACGTCCTTTTGGCAAGTCGGCGGTTCCATTTTTGATATGGCTCTGATCTTCTCTAGGTTGGCCTCGATGCCTCGCCGTGATACGATAAACTCGAGCAGTTTTCCCGAAGATACTCCGAAAACACACTTCCCGGGATTAAGCTTCATGCTAAAAACCCTTAGACTCTCGAATGTCTCGGTCAGGTCGGCAATAAGGTCCTTCCTTTTTCTAGACTTCACCACGACATCATCCACGTATGCTTCCACATTGCGCCTGAGCTGGGCATGAAAACATCGCTGTATTGCGCACTGATATGTTGCACCAGTATTTTTCAATCCGAACGCCATCGTGGTATAGCAAAAGGCTCCGAAAGGCGTGATGAATGAAGTTTTGATGTGATCTTCCGCCTTTAGGAAAATTTGGTGGTATCCTGAGTAGGCATCGAGAAAACTCAGAATTTCGCACCCGGCGGTCGAGTCAACCACCTGATCAATTCGAGGTAACCCAAAGGGGTCCTTCTAGCATGCCTTATTGAGATCAGTATAATCAATGCACATGCGCCAAGTTTTATTCTTCTTTTGTACTAATACAGGGTTAGCCAACCAATCGGGATGATACACCTCTTTGATAAAACCTGCAGCTAAAAGCTTGGTGATCTCCTGCTTGATGGCGTTCCGGCGGTCCGGAGCGAATCGTCGAAGCCTTTGCTTGATTGGCTTTGCCTTTTCGTCGACGTGTAGTGAATGCTCGATCACCTCCCTTGGAACACCCGGCATGTTGGATGGTTTCCAGGCAAAGATGTCCTTGTTAGCCTGGAGAAAGGTGACAAGCGCGCCTTCCTATTTGTCCTCGAGCCCTGTCCCGATCAAAGTCGTCTTTAGACGGCTCGGACGGGTCAAGAATGATTCTCTTGGTTCCTTCGCCAGGCTTCATACCTGACGTGGCTTGCTTCTTGGACGGGACGTCGCCTTCTTCCCGCAGCGTAGCGGCTTTTGCCTGGATTTTCTTTGTCTCGACGGTCGCCTCCTTCAACTCAGCAAGTTCATGGTTCTCTCGGTCGCATTGCAAGGATTGCTTGATGTCGCTGCAGACCGTGATGACGCCTTTGGGTCCCAGCATCTTCATCACCAGATAGGTGTAGTGCGGGACGGCCATGAATCTAGCCAGATCGGGCCTTCCCAAGATAGCGTGGTACGTTGTCTCGAAATCGGCCACTTCGAAACTTATGTACTTGGTCCGGTAGTTGTCCTTGGTGCCGAAAGTGATGGACAAAGAAATCTGCCCGAGTGGAAACGAAGACGCCCCAGGGATCACTCCGTGGAACGGCTGAGTGCTCGGCCTTAGCTCGGAGCGGGGCATGTTCATATCATCGAGGGTTTTGGCGAATAGGACATTGAGCCCACTCCCGCCATCGATCAAGACCTTCCTTAACATCACGCTACGAATAACAGGGTCAAGCACTAGAGGGAACTTACCCGGATGTAGAACCCGGTTGGGGTGATCCGAGCGGTCAAAGGTGATTGGTACCTCGGACCATTTTAAATACTTGGGGGCTGCTGGTTCCACCGCATTGATCTCTCGAACGGTAAGCTTTTGCTTCCGCTTGGACTCGTATCCGGTGGAGCCCCCATAAATGTAATTCAGCTGAAAGTGCATCTAGGCCCCACAAGAAGTTTTGGTGATAGATGGCAACACAATTAAAACACTAATGATCAAGTGAGAATCTATGCAGAGGTAGAGGCAATGTCATCTTGAGAAAGCAATTGAAGATCCCAGCCAAGTTTGAAATTTGTGAAGACAGCATCAAGACTTGTTGAAAATTTTCTCTATTTCATTTGAGTCAAAGGATAGCCGTACTATTAAGAGGGATACAACGGGAAATCACTTTTAGGATATACATGTGCTCAAGGATAAAAATTGCATTGCATAAACACTTCAAGCACTTCATTTTTGTCAAAATACACACCTCTGGCCGAGTGGGCCAACCCGGAGTATCCGGACATTTGGTCCGGACTCTCCGGGTCGACACCCTCGGTAGCGGCTCTATGGATAGTCCGGAGTATCCGGACATTTAGTCCGGACACTCCGGGTTAATTAGTCCGGAGTCTCCGGGTTTTTATCCGGAGTCTCCGGGTTAGCTGCCTCGGTGTGTTCTAATTCTCCTCTATCCGGAGTATCCGGGTTACATGTCCGGAGTCTCCGGGTTGAGCGCAGCTCACCCCCAACGGTTGGATTTTGGAGCCCCTATTTAAGCCATCACTCTTCACCTAACAGAGGTGAGCTCCATTATTGCTGTTGTTCATTCAAAAACACTCACTCTCACTCTCTTGAGCCCTAATCCCCTTTCTCCATTTGAAGCCTTTGATAGATTTGATTCTTTTGGGAGAAAGGAGTGGATTTGAGTGACTTGAACTTGCATCTTTCATCTTTGAGCACAAGTTTCATCCTCCAAGTTGAGTTCGCAACGTATTTATTACTCTTGGAGTTTGAAGGCCTCCTAGACGGCAAGGAGTCACCGGGAGCCTCCAAATCTCATTGTGGTGAGCCCCGGAAGTTTGTGAAGGCAAGTCTCTCCTCCGAAAGGAAAGAGGCAAGAAGTGAAGACCGGCGAGTGCTTTGTGCAACACTGGGAGGATAGTGGTCAAGAGGGACCCGGGCTTTGTGCCTCCTCAACGGAGACGTAGGATTCCCTTCAAGAATCCGAACTTCGGGTAAAAAATCTTTGTCTTCATGCTCTTTGTTGTGTTTCTTGCTAGGGTTTGTTGTGATAGACCTTTGGAAGACTCGATTTACTCTATTGTTGTTTTTGGCTCCAGATCTACAATATTCCCAGGTACCTGATAGTATTTAGATCTTTTGTATTCAAGTAGATTGTTGAAAAATTGCAGGGATTTAAAATCTCATTTCGAGATCTTTAATCCGAAGTATCCGGACTCCTGAACCCGGGTAGTCCGGACAATCCGGAGTATCCGGATTATATACCCCGGACATTCTGGGTTGAGACCCTCGGGAGTTTTTATCTAGCTGCAATTTTTTATCCGCCTATTCACCCCCCCCCCCCTCTAGGCAACATCTCCGGTCCTTTCAATTGGTATCAGAGCCTAATCTCCATAATTTGGCTTAACCGCTTGGAGAATTAAGATGTCGCTAATAGAAAAGAATGACGAAATCCGTGACCAAGAAAAGGCCACGGGTTCCGGCAAAGGGGTTGAAATTCCATATGATTATCCTTCTCTTGGAGTCTCAAGCTCTTTAGCTTATGTTTCCGTGTCATCCGGTAGAGCACCTCATTTTGATGGTACTCGCTATGCCGCATGGAAACATAAAATGAAGATGTACTTGAGATCACTTCACCCGTGTATTTGGGAGATTGTAGAAACAGATTTCAAAGCTATGGATCCAAGCAAACTTACTCTCGAAGAGAAGAAAGCTCAACATTTCAATGACTTGGCCGTCAATGCCTTGTTCAATACCTTAAGTGATTCCGAGTTTAACCGAGTCGATGGACTTGAAGATGCCAAAGCAATTTGGGAAAGACTCATGGTTAGTCATGAAGGGATATCAAGTATCCGTGAGTCCAAGATTGAGCTCATTATTGGTGAGCTAAGCAGATTCACTCTAGAAGAAGGAGAGTCTTATACAAGGATGTTCGACCGCTTGATGGTGTTGGTGAATCAAGCTAAGGGCCTTGGAAGTACCGAGCTCACCGACAATGCAGTTGTTAAAATCATTCTTCGAGTGATCACCCCCACCAACCGCAATTTAGTGCAACTCATTCGGGATCGACCGAACTTCAACACTCTCACTCCCCATGATGTTATCGGGAGGCTGATGATGGATGAGATGATGATCAAGGAAGCGGAGGTGGTAGAAGAACTCAAGTCAGGAAAGAAGAAAGGCATCGCCTTGAAAGCAGTGAGGATTGCACCGTGGTTGAGGAAAGTACAAGTGATGATGAAGAGGAGAGTGGCCCTTGACCAATGATGACATGGCCTTGCTCGTAAGAAGATTCAACAAATTCTCAAGAAAAGGGGTACAAGCCAGGAGCCACTCCAAAATCAATGGAACAAATCAAGAGGAAGACACTCAACAAGAAAGTGCTATGAGTGTGGTGAGGCCGATCACTTCATCGCCGAATGCCCACAAAGAGAAAAGAAGGAAGACAAGCCATACAAGAAAGATAAATACCGGGGCAAAAACAAGGAAAGGAGCAAGAAGTTCAAACACTTCAAGCACAAAGGACAAGCTCACATTGGAGAGGAGTGGGATTCAAACTCCAACTCCGACTCAAGCTCCGATTCCGACGAAGAAGGAGGAGTTGCCTCCGTCACCATCGCCATGTCTCCCACCCCAACAACGATGAAGGGTCTCTTCGACAACTTGAGCGATGACGATGAAGACGCTCCAATGTGCCTCATGGCCAAGGGGCGCAAGGTATTAATCAAAACAACATCTCCTTCAATTGTTGACTCATGCATAGATGATAGTGATGACGCTAGTGACGATGAAAGTGCATTTAAGTCCATGAAAGATTTTGATGCTCAAAAATTAGATTTACTTTTAAAAGATATTGAGAAGTTGGAGGAAACCATTGAGAAAAAGGAGGCTACTCTCGAAGCTCAAGAAGATTTGCTTATCTTTGAAAAAGAAAAAAAAACTTTAAGCTAGAGAAGAGCCTAAGTAATGAAAGGAGAAAGTTTGAAGAGTTGGTCAAAAGTTCAAAAATGACCAAATCCGAGCTAGCTAGTCTTGTGATCACCAACGCTTCACTCGTAGAGGAACTTGCCAAAGTAAAGGATGCTTGCAAGGCTCTTGAAGTGAAGCTTGTTGATCACTTGAATGGCAACTCTAACTCCTTGATGGGCAACTCCAATCTCTCATATCCATCTACTAGCAATGGATGTGCTAGATGCTATAATGTTAATATTGATGCTTGTGCCACTAACCTTGAGACCTTGCAAGTGTTGGCTTATGAAAATGAGAAGCTCAAGGAAATGCTTGAAGATGGACTTCAAAAGTCCTATAAGGCTAGCAAAGGATTAGAAGAGTTTCTTGGTAAGCGTCAAGGTAACCCTATGAAGCATGGGCTTGGGTATATACCACCCAAGGGCAAAAAGAATCATATCGTAATTGCCCCGTTGAACGAACCTATTCATTTTGTCAAAAGCAAAAGAAATTCTAATTATAAGGATCATGCTACTTTCTTTGCTTCTTATGTGCTTAAAAGAACTAATCTCGGTCAGATAGTTGCTCATCATATTGGGCGAAACCCAACTATGCTTCTCATATGCGATCTATTTGGGTTCCAAAATCCCTTATTGCTAACGTCATGCGGACCTAAACAAGTTTGGGTACCAAAAGGAAAAATCTAAATTTGTTCTTGTAGGCCTATATCTCTGGTGGATCAAGTTGGATATTGGATAGCGGATGCACGCACCACATGACCGGGGAAAAGGCGATGTTTGCACACTTGGATACAAATGGATCAAATAGTGAAAGCATCATATTTGGAGACAATGGTAAAGGTGAAGTGGTAGGTTTAGGTAAGATTTATACCTCGAATGACTTTCATTTAAACAATGTTTTGCTAGTTGAATCATTGAGCTACAATTTGTTGTCCGTTGCTCAATTATGTGAATCGGGCTACAATTGTGTGTTTAGTGATAAGGGTGTGGATGTCATTAAGAGGGTTGATGGTTCAATAGCCGTTAAGGGTCGTTTAAAGGGAAATCTCTATCTCGTAGACTTCACTACGGATAGAATAAATCTTGAAACGTGCTTAATGGCTAAATCTAGCATGGGTTGGCTATGGCATCGCCGACTTCCTCATGTTTGTATGAGGAATCTTCACAAACTCATGAAAGGCAATCACATCCTTGGACTAACAAATGTTGTTTTTGAGAAAGATAGGGTCTGTAGCGCATGTCAAGCCGAAAAGCAAGTTGGGGCTTCTCATCCCGCCAAGAATGTGATGACTACCTCAAGACCTCTAGAGATGCTCCACATGGATCTGTTCGGTCCAATCACATACATAACCATTAGAGGAAACAAGTATGGTCTAGTTATTGTTGATGATTTTTCTCGTTTTACTTGGGTGTTCTTCTTGCATGACAAAAGTGAAGTCCAAGGAACTTTAAAGAAATTTATGAGAAGGGCACAAAATGAATTCGAAGTGAAGATCAAGAAGATCCAAGTGACAACGCAGACCGAATTCAAAAACACTGGTGTGGAGGACTATCTCGATGATGAGGGTATTAAGCATGAGTTCTCGGCCCCCTATTCCCCTCAACAAAACGGGGTGGCTGAGAGGAAGAATTGTAACATCCCAAAATTTGAAGTTTTGGAATGTTTGAAATCAAAAATAAACCAATTGCATTTTCTTGAATTAATTCCAGCTTAAATTGAACTTTCCATAAATGAAAGGATTTAATTTGGCTAAACTATTCACCAAAATCAAGATTTTCAGTTTTAGTTGGGTTCCTTGTGATCCAAGGAATTTTTCTGTATTTTTGGGGATTTTTCTGAATTTATTTAATATTTATTTGAATTTATTCGAATTTCTGGATATTTCTTAAATCGGAAAATGATTTTATTTCCAAAAAGCCCCTCGGGCCGAATCTCCGCCGGCCCGTTTCTCTCAGCCCGCCTTGCCTCGGTCTGCTCCGTTTCTTCCGGCCCGCTCCACCCTGCGGCCCAGCCAGCCGCGCGCGCCGTTGGATCTGCGCGCCACGTGCGCGCCAAGAAGCCTCCACGCCGCCCGCCGCCGTCGTCCGAATCCTAACCCTAGCCGCCGCAGAGTCCGCGCTCCGCGCCGCCGTCTCGAATCCGGTCGAGCACGCCCCGAGCCCTCTATTTAAGCTGCCGCGTACCTCCCGAGGTTCCCCGTTTCGCCCGCGCACCGCCGCCGCCTTTCTTGCGCCGAGACGCCGCTGTTCGCGGCGACCTCATCGGAGTTCTCGCCTTGGCCGGTTGCCGCCTTTTCTTCGCCTCCGGTTGGTCTCGCGCCCCCGATTGCATCTTCGAGTCGGCCGTGACCCTTTTTCCGACCGCTCGAGCCGCGTCTGCCTGTCAGCGCTTCGCGCGGGCCTCGTCTTCTTCCTCCTCTTCGTAAGCCCGCCGCCGCCTCGCCGCTGCTCGCTATAAACCCTGGCCGTCCGATCTGCGAAGGGTGCCCCGGATCGTGCCGCATCGCCTCTGTCCGCGCCCTCGTCCCCGGCCGTCAGATCCGATCGCAGCCGCCGATGCGCGACGCGTGGCTTGCCGCGTCGATGTTGGCGTGATCTCTTGCGCCACCGGCCGCCGCCGACCGATCTGCCGCGTCGATGACGTCTACCAGGCGCCGAGCGCTGACAAGGAATCGAGGCGCGCCGCGGACCGAGTCCACGAGAGCCGGTGACGTCGGCGTTGCGCAATAAATCCTTTTCCATATAAAAATAAATCCAGAAATTCTGATTTTCTGATTTTCTGTATTTTCTCTGAATTTAATCTTTCGGAGGCCCGTTCTCGCTCATACGAACTCCGATTGAGGCGATTTGAGTTTCTAATTTTTTCTAAAATCAAGATCTATCTTCCAGAGCCATTTATTTTCAGTTTTGAGCTTGTTTGAGTCTCTGTTTTGTATTTATTTGGTTTCGTTGCTTCTTTTCCGGTAGACGCTAATTCCGAGGGAGCAAACGAAGACTTTGAAGACCAAGACATTATGCCACCTTTGGTTTATTTAATGGGAGTAGATGTATACCTAGTTGACATTATGCCACCTTGATTAGTTGTATGCCATGTATCCATTGTTAAACCTAGGTTGGGACATTACTAGTTGGACATGATCATTATACCAACCCTGGGTTATCGTAGTTATGCTTAGACATGCTTATATATACGTTGGGATTCATATCACATGTTGAATAATGTTAATCTTGACTTAATGAGATATTGAATCGTGGCCGGTAGCCACTGTTGTAAAATTTGTTGTACCATGGCGGGGTTTGCCATTGGTCTTGGTTGAACGAATTGTTTTCCCTCGGGCAAGTGATCGTGCAGTAAAGGGGGTGCTTTCTAGCAATTGGGATGTGGATGTCTTGCCTGAGACAACTTAAGGACTTAATCTTGTGCGCCATTGAACTGGGCCTAATCGTACTACCACATGTCTGGAATGGGACAGACCTAGCTGATTAATTTGCAATGTCTAGCCTTGAGTAACGATTGGTGGTGTGGGTTCCGGATGGACGGGTAGATTCGCAAGGCGCAAGAGGGGCCCTAATGGGCGAAACCTTAGCGGCGAAGATCGAGTTTAGACAGTGCATTGTAAAGGCTTTGTCATGATATCTCTGCGACACACCAAAGGAAGTGTGTTAATATCGATTGCGCAAAGAGATTTCATGTCTTGTGGGTAAAGTTGTACAACCTCTGCAGAGTGTAAAACTATTCGAATAGCCGCGTCCGCGGTCATGGACAAAGCCCGGGAATTTCACACGGGGTATAGAGTGTTTCATAAAATGTGGAATGTGGAATTGTTGGGATGTGAACGGGGAGTTCGTTGTTGTTTTGTTGTCTATCATTGATCTACCAGTTATTTATTTTTCTTTTCATAAATATGCTTTCAATCTATTTATTGTATTTCAATTCAAGCTGTTGCTTTCTGCAAATGAACTATATAGCCATCCTTGTCAAGCCGTGCATAAATATATTGCATCAATTCCCTACGGCTTGCTGAGTACCTTTGTACTCACGGCTTTATGCCCTTGTTGATCAGTTGCTGAAGGAGATAATGAATATCATGAGGAGGAATTCTATGAAGACTACGTGGATTAGGAAGGCATTCCCCAGACGATTGCCTGTGGCATGTCGAATGGCTCAAGTTATCTTTTTCGCTGCAATAGTATTTGTTTCTTAAGCCTTAATGCATAATTGTGTAAACATTGACCATAAGGTCGTTTGCTTTATTTAATAATAAATTGCTTCTTCTTTCGTTGTATGGAATGGTATTTCATCTATGTTTCCACTGTGTGCACTAGCGTGATCCTGGACTAGTGCAGTATACACAGAGGGTTTCGAATTTGCAAATCCGGGTCCCGACAAGAATCGAACTCTCATCAAGATGGCGCGCACAATGCTTGATGAGTACATGGTCTCCAACATCTTTTGGGCGGAGGCTATCAACACTGCGTGTCATAGTACCAATCGTCTATACCTTCACAAGATTTTGAAGAAAAAAGCATACGAGCTACTTACCGGAAAGAAGTCAAATGTTTCCTACTTCCGAGTCTTTGGAAGCAAATGTTATATCCTTAACAAGAAAGCTAAGTCTTCTAAATTTGCTCCTAAAGTTGATGAAGGCTTCTTACTTGGTTATGGATCAAATGCTTATGCATACCGAGTTTTCAACAACAACTTCGGTGTAGTTGAAATCTCGCGTGATGTAACTTTTGATGAAACTAACGGTTCTCAAGTAGAACAAGTTGATAGTCTTGTGTTTGACAGGAAGAACCTCCGTGAAGCAATTAAAAAGCGGCTATTGGAGAAGTGAGACCTCTTGAGCAAGAAGAAATTTCGAGCGTTCCAACTCAAGATATCCAGGATGAGACACAGAATATCCGGACTAGTCAAAAGAGCAGATGCTCCTCTTCCTCAATGCAAGCCCATGATGGCTCGAACACGGCTAAAGATGATGAGGATCCCATCCAAACAACCAATGCAACTACTCCTCATCCAAGAGTTCATCAAAGCATACAACGAGATCATCCAATGACAACATACTTGGAGATATTAACAAGGGGTATCCACTAGATCTCAAATTGCGAATTTTGTGAATTTTACTCGCTTGTTTCTTCTCTTGAGCCTCTAAAGGTAGAAGAAGCACTACAAGATCCGGATTGGGTAATGGCTATGCAAGAGGAGCTAAACAACTTCGAACGGAATCAAGTATGGAAGCTTGTAGAAAGACCAAAGCAAAACGTGATTGGCACTGTGGGTCTTTGGAACAAGAAAGATGAACATGGAATGGTGACTAGGAATAAAGCCGGTTGGTCGCTCAAGGCTTCACGCAAATCAAGGTTTGGACTTCGATGAAACATATGCTCCCGTAGCTAGGCTTGAGTCTATTAGAATATTACTTGCTTTTGCCACTCACCATAATTTCAAGTTATATCAAATGGACGTGAAAAGCGCCTTCCTAAATGGTCCACTCTCCGAGATGGTCTATGTCGAGCAACCACCTGGATTCGAAGACCCTAAATATCCAGATCATGTCTACTTCCTGCACAAGGCACTCTATGGACTAAAACAATCACCAAGAGCATGGTTTGAATGTCTTCGGGATTTTCTCCTCGAACAAGGTTTTGTAGTCGAAAAGGCCGACCCCACTCTCTTTACCAAGCATATTGGTAGTGATTTATTTGTTTGTCAAATTTATGTTGATGATATTATTTTCAGGTCTACTAATGAACAACTATGTAAGGAGTTTAGCAGAATCATGACTAAAAGATTCGAAATGTCTATGATGGGCGAATTGAAGTTCTTCCTCGGCTTTCAAGTCAAACAACTCAAGGAAGGAACTTTCATATGCCAAACAAAGTACATCAAAGACATGCTGAAAAAGTTTGGTATGGAAAACGCCAAGCCAATCAAGACTCCTATGCAAGCCAACGGACATCTAGACCTCGACAAAGAAGGTAAACCGGTTGTCCAAAAGGTATATCGTTCGATGATCGGTTCTCTTCTTTACCTTTGTGCATCTAGGCCTGATATCATGCTTAGTGTATGTATGTGTGCTCGTTTTCAAGCCGCTCCAAAAGAGTGCCACATGGTGGCCGTTAAGAGAATCTTGAGATATTTAGTGCACACTCCTCATTTTGGCCTTTGGTATCCAAAAGGATCATCTTTTGAATTAGTTGGCTATTCCGATGCGGATTATGCCGGCTGTAAAGTGGATAGAAAGAGCACTTCTGGGACTTGTCAATTTTTAGGAAGATCTCTTGTTTCCTGGTCCTCTAAGAAACAGAATTCCGTAGCCCTATCCACAGTCGAAGCCGAGTATATAGCAGCCGGAAGTTGTTGTGCCCAATTGCTTTGGATGAGACAAACCACGAATGATTATGGCCTTACCTACAACCATGTACCTCTCTTGTGTGATAATGAGAGCGCCATAAAATAGCCAACAATCCTGCTCAACACTCCGTACAAAGCATATCGATATTCACCATCATTTCTTAAGAGATCATTCAACAAAAGGTGACATCGATATTCAACATGTGAGCACAAATGATCAACTAGCTGATATTTTCACCAAGCCACTCGATGAGAAGAAATTTTGTGATACGAGGAGTGGGTTAAATATTCTAGACTCTCGTAACCTGGCTTGATATATGCATGCAAATTGGTTGAAGTTTGCAAAATTTTCAAAAGGGTTATTTGATTTCTTTCTTTGACCTTTCTGTGTTTCTTGAAATCTTTGATCTGTGGATCTAGCCTCTACTGTGTGACTATAGCTTGGTTGCTTGAATATTCGCTAGTCACATAGTGGGTAGGGCCTTGTGATCTTTTCTTCTCTTGCCATAAGCCATCTAAAGTTGATTCCTTGCAAATTCTGAGTTGTCTCCCGAAAGAGTCAATCCGGACACTCCGAAGTTTTCATCCGGACTATCCGGATTTCCCGGAGTATCCGGACTGAAAGTCCGGAGTATCCGGGTTGAGGTGACTGTCTTCTTTAAAAGGCTCGAGGAGGGTTTCTTTTCTCTCTCTCCTCTCTTTTTCTCTTCATCCTTGCCATTCCGTTTTGAGCCCTAGCCATCACCTCCGGCCTCTCCTCCATCTCCCGTGTGCTTCCCACCCTCAGGAGTCTTCAAGCTTGCTCTCCACATCTCGGGAAGTTCTTCGGATTGCCCTCCGCGTTCAATCTCATCTTGTGCGGTGAGTTCTTCTTGTTTTTCTCTCATCTTGATCTTTTTGGTCTTAGAAAGGCCTTGAAATAGGTTGCCTTGGTAGAATCCTTTCACCCTAGGTCAATCCCTATGAATGGTCTTCTTGTGCTCTAGATAGATTTGCGATTTAGGTTTTTGGGTTTGATACTGAACAACCCGGAGTATCCGGATTATCCAGACACTCTGGATCAAAATCACCGGAGTCTCTGGGTTGTACTGCTCGGCCCAAATTCTTAAATTGCTATCTATACTTTCCTGCAATTATCTTGTTCATCCCTTTCTTTGGTTCCTTTAGATGGCATCTTCTCAAGATGGCTCTGGTGCCGGCAAGCGCCCATCCGGTGATGATTTTCCCGGCTCATCCTCCTTAGCGGGTTCCGCTTCCAAGAAGCAAAGACATTCTGTGAAGAAAATCAGTCAGGGAGGGGTTCGCCGACCAACCAATCCACCTCATGCTTCTTCTCAAATCCCAAGACCTCAAGCCGCCCCGATGAACATCCCCGACACACATGCAAGACTCCGTGAGCAGAAGAAAAAGAACCATCAGGCAGCCCGGGTGGTGATTGGCCCTCTAGTGAAGAGCAGGCCTGTGTGGAGCTATCCGGGTCAAATGAGTCGCCCGCGTGCGATAGATTACAGAGTTGGGTCAGGAAAGGGCAAAGCAATTGTCGAGCACAGAAATAAGGATCCACTGGAATTCCACCAAGATGAGTATGTGGACAAGCGGTTTTGGAACATCAGATTTTTATGGATCAGTGCTTTTTCCACTGGAGCACTCTGTTATAAAAATGAAAACCATTGATTGGGCGTACATGGCAGACCTCCAAAATCCAATCTTTAATGAAGTCATTCAAATCTGCGAGCGCCATCAGGTGAAGGATATAATGAGTTTTTGCTATTCTTGGAATGATGAAGTCATCATGCAGTTCTACTCCACCCTGTACTTTGACAAGACAGAGGATGCCATATGGTGGATGACTGATGGAGTATGGTATGTAGCCACCAAGAGGTCCTTTGCTCGGGTACTGCAGCTAAGGTCAGTTGACGGAGATGCCAAGCTTCATGACAAGAAAGCCATATCTCCTAGCCAGCTTGAGGACTTGTATGATCTCTCTCAGCACTTCGTGGTCGGAACCACTAAGGGTTTGAAAGAATGCTAGCAGTTCTCCTCAGAATGCTCAGAGTCTCCTTATGGCCCAAGGAAGGTGATGCGTCGTCCATCAACTCTTATGGTCATAACTTGCTTTTTCACTTGGTGGAGTGCACTCATGGCTTTGATGTGGTGGATTTCTTATGGGAGGCCATTCGCCACAACTCGATGAGCAACGTCAGCAGCTGCGGGTATGCACCCTTCATTATGGCCTTAGTGGATCATGTCACTGGCCTGGACTTTGTGAAGGATGTGGAGCACCTTCCTACAAGGTTCGAGCCCTTCGCTCCAAGACTCCAAGACTCCGAGTGCCCCCGTTGGTAGGCGGACCTGTGGTCGACCATCTCATGCCAGCTCGTCGGCTCCTCCACCAGCTCGTGCTGCAGCTCCAGGTTCTCCTTCCACTAGTCGGAGCACTATCAAGAGGATGCTCAAGTCTCTCTTCTGTTTGTGCCAAGACATATCTTCTCAGGTCAAAGAGACCTGGCAGGAGATTCGAGAGCATCGCCGAGACTTTCGGGCTTATCGCCAAGAAGGCGAGGATATTCCGCCGATGAGTCGAGGAGTCCTCGGTGGACCGTCTGCAGACTCCGCCACTCGGCGACTCTTTGGCATTCACCCTTAGCGGCTCAAGTCGATGGCGATGGCAGCAGAATGATGATGATGAAGAAGAAGCTTATCTACCTTCCGGCGACGACGCATGATCCTCTTTTCGAGCGCTTCCCTTTTCGGTGTCTTGATGCCAAAGGGGGAGTGTTTAGTAGCTTAGCGTCGTAGCCCTTTATCTTGTTGACTATGTGTGCTTGTGCTTGTTGAATTGCTTGTTTACTTGCTTTTTAATCGTTCTGTGAAACTTTTAGTTGTTTGTGGCGTGTTAAATTGCTTATTCATCTTTGTCAAATTGTCACTATTAATCGTTGGATGATATCTTTTATATTCTCTCTTGCAAATTGATATGTATATTCTCATTGTTGATCCCTTGATTGCAAGGTTATAGGGGAAGCTCTTTTAAAATTTTCTTTTTATATTTTGCATTCTTTTAGGGGGAGCTTCTCTGTATGCTTAGCACTCAAAATATAGTTTCAAATCTTTGTTATTTCATTTAAAAGCTTTCAAATTGTATTGTCATCAATACACCAAAAAGGGGGAGATTGAAAGTGCATCTAGGCCCCTCAAGAAGTTTTGGTGATAGATGGCAACACAATTAAAACACTAATGATCAAGTGAGAATCTATGCAGAGGTAGAGGCAATGCCATCTTGAGAAAGCAATTGAAGATCCCAGCCGAGTTTAAAATTTGTGAAGACGCCATCAAGACTTGTTGTAAATTTTCTCTATTTCATTTGAGTCTAAGGATAGCCGTACTATTAAGAGGGATACAACGGGAAATCACTTTTAGGATATACGTGTGCTCAAGGATAAAAATTGCATTGCATAAACACTTCAAGCACTTCATTTTTGTCAAAATACACACCTCTGGCCGAGTGGGCCAACCCGGAGTATCCGGACATTTGGTCCGGACTCTCCGGGTTGACACCCTCGGTAGCAGCTCTATGGATAGTCCGGAGTATCCGGACATTTGGTCCGGACACTCCGGGTTAATTAGTCCGGAGTCTCCGGGTTATATGTCCGGAGTCTCCGGGTTAGCTGCCTCGGTGTGTTCTAATTCTCCTCTATCCGGAGTATCCGGGTTATATGTCCGGAGTCTCCGGGTTGAGCGCAGCTCACCCCCAACGGTTGGATTTTGGAGCCCCTATTTAAGCCATCACTCTTCACCTAACAGAGGTGAGCTCCATTATTGCTGTTGTTCATTCAAAAACACTCACTCTCACTCTCTTGAGCCCTAATCCCCTTTCTCCATTTGAAGCCTTTGATAGATTTGATTCTTTTGGGAGAAAGGAGTGGATTTGAGTGACTTGAACTTGCATCTTTCATCTTTGAGCACAAGTTTCATCCTCCAAGTTGAGTTCGCAACGTATTTATTACTCTTGGAGTTTGAAGGCCTCCAGACGGCAAGGAGTCACCGGGAGCCTCCAAATCTCATTGTGGTGAGCCGGAAGTTTGTGAAGGCAAGTCTAGCCTCCAAAGGAAAGAGGCAAGAAGTGAAGACCGGCGAGTGCTTTGTGCAACACCGGGAGGATAGTGGTCAAGAGGGACCCGGGCTTTGTGCCTCCTCAACGGAGACGTAGGATTCCCTTCAAGAATCCGAACTTCGGGTAAAAAATCTTTGTCTTCGTGCTCTTTGTTGTGTTTCTTGCTAGGGTTTGTTGTGATAGACCTTTGGAAGACTCGATTTACTCTATTGTTGTTTTTGGCTCCAGATCTACAATATTCCCAGGTACCTGATAGTATTTAGATCTTTTGTATTCAAGTAGATTGTTGAAAAATTGCAGGGATTTAAAATCTCATTTCGAGATCTTTAATCCGGAGTATCCGGACTCCTGAACCCGGATAGTTCGGACAATCCGGAGTATCCGGATTATATACCCCGGACATTCCGGGTTGAGACCCTCGGGAGTTTTTATCTAGCTGCAATTTTTTATTCGCCTATTCACCCCCCTCTAGGCAACATCTCCGGTCCTTTCATCAGCTCGAGCTCAGGCTCCTGAAAATCATCCTCACCAGGAGGGTCCTTCTTCTTGGCAGCCTCATCCTTCGCTGGAGCTGGTTGCCTGTGGCTTTCACTCGCAAAACGCTTCAGAGTGAAGCAGTCCTTGGCCGCGTGCTTTCCCTTTGGGTGGAAAGGGCAGATCGCCTCCATGATAGAATTATAGTCGGGTGCCTCCCTCTGTGGGGCTCGGGGCCGATCACGGTTGGCTATTACGACCAGCTCCTCGCCTTTCCGCTTCTTATCTCTGTGCTTGGAGGACTCTGTCGGGACCCGAATATGCAAATCTGGACCCTCTGTGTATATTGCACTATTCCAGGATCACGCTAGTGCACACAGGCTCAACATCAGTAAATATCACAATCATACATAACGAAAATATTATGAAAGACATCATATGATATATACTACTAGTTGAATGACCTTATGGTCAACTTACATGACTACGCCGCAAGGTGAACAACATATTAAATCGCAGCGGAATGAAAACGTAGATAACCCTCAAGATACCACAGTAATCGACAAGGCTTGCGCCTAAACATTCGTCTCCTCTCGAATCTTTCCTCCAAAGATTGATGTAGACTCTTCAATGGTGATGTTGTTGTTGGCAAGGGTGAGTACATAAAGCACTCAACAAGTTATGCACAGAATGCAATTCTAACATAGCTATATGCAAGGCTTATTCCAAAGGATAGGTTGTCATGGCTATTTTGCAACAAAGCAGCATTTATGAACAAATACAATAAATAGATTGCAAAGACTGTAAAACAAATATCAGTAATAGGTTCAGCATTTCTCAAGTAAACCAAGTTTCCAATCCTAAGACAAGTTCCAACCTTCCATTGGCAATTTCGCCATCCCAATCAAGTTTTCCATTAATTAAACTAACCCTTAACTGTAATTCCCGAGCAATGCTCAATACCGCGAGCACGGCTATCCGAATAGTTTTATACTTTGCAGAGGTTATGCACTTTACCCACACGACATGATCGTCTCTTGGTGCCATGCAATTAACACACTTCCTTTGGTGTGTCGGCGAAGAGATCATGACAAAGCCTTTACAATGCGCTGGCTTAACCCGGTACCACCCGCTAAGGTTTCAACACCGTGGGATGGTTACCACATCCAGGGCCCCCTCTTGCGCCATGTGAATTACTCCATAACTCGGGAACTCACACCGACCAAGATAGTACCAAAGTTAAGACATTGCAAATTAATCAGCTAGGCTAGCCCATACCAAACATGTGGTTGTACGTAGCCCATACCAAACATGTGGTTGTACGATTGACTCAGGTCAAAGGCTTGCAAGGTTAAGTCCTTAGAGTGATCAAGGTAAGACATCCACATACCTCTGCCCATTTGGCCCACCTTGGCATACTCGCCCCTTGTCACTTGCCCCAATCTAAGTGATTATCACCCAAGTTGATTACTAAGCACCACGTGCCATCAACAATTCAACATCGTTGCGTGACATGACTCATCACCACAACTCAATCTCATCGTATGACTTCACATGACACACAAGTTCACATCATTGTTCCATATTCCATTAGTCAAGATTAATCATTGATGATTCATGTACATGTGATGACGTGGCATGGCTAAGCAACTAATACGGTCTAACCAGCCCATGTTGATTATCATTACTAACCAACTATAATGAACCAATCTAGGGTGACAATAGATCATGGCATACAATGACAAGGTAGGGTATAGATCAAATGGGTAGATTAACTAGATCCCAATTTAGATTGAAACAATTGTATACTTGAAATACTATGCAATAAAGTAAAACAATATAGCGATTTTATAAACATGGGTTCAACATGATCAACGCACAACTTGCCTTGGAATAGGTTCTGGTCTTGCTCTGAAACTTGATCTTGAGTTGTTGAATCTTCCTCCGAAGCGTCGCACAATTCAACGTCTACGCGTACCGAAGAAGAAAAGCAAATAAATACTAAAACAGAGAGTAAATGAACTCCAAAAATAATTAAAATTCACCATTAAATATATCTCAATTTTACAAATTTTTAGAAATTTGAATCACTCAAATCTGAGTTAAAATGCAAAATATATAGCATTTTGAAGTTTGAATAAATATTAAAATTACAGAAATTGGAAAAATCAGAATTAACCGAATTATTTTTAGATTGAAAAACCGATTAACTGCGTCATACGACGTCACCGGCTCGACCAATCGGAGCTTGACACGTGGTCCCGGTCCATGGACTCGGTCCACGGGACCGCCTCTGGTCCACCGCAGACGCGGTCCATGGTGCCTCGCAGAACGTGCCGACACGTGGTCGCACCCGATTGGTCGCAGCGCTGCCCCCGCCGATGCACAACACGCGGCGTGCATCCACGGCTTGATCCGATCGAATGAACGCGGCTGGGTACAACGTGGCGCAGTCTTAACCGTTGCACACAGATCTGACGGTTGATACCTCTCGGTTCTAGCGATGGCGACACAGTGGCGCTTCTTCGTCGGACTTGGAGACGACGACGAGCTCAACGGCATTATGGCGACGTTCTGACAACGAGACTCAACGGATCTGACGCGACGTGGTACGGGAATCTCAGATCTGGTCTTCGAAGCGGCGGACTTGGCTGAACGGCGACGTGCTCGGCAAAACCGCGGCGGCTTCAGTTTTCCACTCCGGCAAGGTCAAGCGGCTACTACAGGTCTCCTCGGGCGACGGTGCATCAGAGAAACGGTGCGGCAACTCACGGGGAACCTCGGGGACTACCCGCCTCTATTTATAGCCTAGGCGTTTGAGCCCTACACGGCGAAGAAGTCCGGTGTCGTCACGGCGGCGGACTCCGAGTTCGAAACGAAGACGACGACGACTCAGCCGTACACGCGTCGTGAATCGGATGGACACCCACGCGCATGACGTGGCGAAATCCGGACCCTCCACGCGACACAATCCAATGGCTAAAGGTCGCTAGGGTTTCTACCTCCGAAATCACTATCCATCCTCCCATCATGATCCGACGGTTGCGGCAATTCCTTCTAGAAAACGGGCCGACGCAGGCACATTAACTGGGCTCGGCCAATTACTGTTCTCGAATTTCTGGGTTTTATCAATTAAAACAATTCCAAAAATTCATTTAATTAGTTTTAGGCAAATAAATTATCAGGAAAAAATCCTAGAAAAATCTCAAAAATACTTTGAGACATTCTGGACTCAAATAAAATATTTTTGGCAAAACTTTATTTCAACTTTGCATAAATTTAAATAATTTTCAACAAAAGGCCAAAACACTTAATTTGCAAGTAACTTCAATAAATCCAGAAAATCCAAATAAATTCCAAAGAAATCATAAAATGCGCAAATAACAGTAAAATAATATTTAAGCGAATTTTTGGGATGTTACAACACACGATGAAGTAGATGACTCAAATCGGTGAACTCCTGTCCTCCAAACTTCTCTCTAAGTGGTGGAATTAACTCTTGGAAAGCCAAATCAGCAAGTTGGTTATCAGGTAACGTAACACTGAAACAACGATTTCTAATCTCTCTAAATCTCTTAATATAATCAGTTACCGATTCTCCAAATTTATGGCGAACAGAGCATAGATCGGAGATCCTGAGTTCTAAACTACCCGAGAAAAAGTACTCATGAAACCGGCTTTCCAAATCGTTCCATAAGTGAACTGAATTCGGAGGTAGACAAGTAAACCAAGTAAAAGCTGCTCCCGATAATGATAACGGAACAGTCTGATTTTTAGTCTGTCGGACTGAGTTGCTTCGCCGCACTGTGTGATAAAGCGTCTGACGTGTTCTAATGTTGTAATTGAGTCGTCGCCAGAGAATTTTGCAAAATCTGGGACTTTGAAATTGTGAGGATAAGGCATACGATCTATGTAATTAGGATACGGCTTTCTATAGCCGATAACCTTCTCTTTTGGCTATATGCCGAATTGATCCCTTAAGACAATGGAAATTTGATCGGCCCAATTCACATTATCGGCCAATGGAACAGTAGGTCCTTAATAATGTTGGTCATAATTGGCATTCTGCCCCCCGAGTGCAAACTCGAGTTGCCAATTAGGTTGAGGCGATGGCAAACGAGTGTATTAATCGTACCTATTGTTTCTAGTTACTGGCTCAGGTACTGGGACAAACTGTTCTGAATAAGTCACTACCCTGTGTGAACCTGGATTTCTGGGCAGGACATGTTCATGACATTGTGGGTATCTTCCAGATTCCATCGGCTATGAAACCAATTGTGGAAAAGCATAGGACGGAGCTGACGGCGGTAGATTCGCCGGTGTATCTAATTTAGCAGCATCGGCGTAAGCCTAGTAATGGGCTACTCCACTCGACCGAGGATCTCTAGGCAGTATGATGGTGGGTTGAGTGGGCATCATAGTTGGGGGTGAGGTTATAGCGGATGGTTTAGGATCGGCTAGTGTGCTCTGCATGTTTTGTGCTATTGAAAAGACAGGGTAACTTGGCAGAGCTTGCATCGGGTCGAGCAGGCTTCCAGATGCACGCGTCAACGGCGCCATCTGCCACGAGCCCCATGCACGCGTCGCTGCCGTCAAAGCTGAGGAGCACGAGCGCAACAAAGGAGAGGGTTAGATCTGATTTTTTTAAGGTGAGCGCATTCCGTTTTTTTCCTTTTGAACGTAAGCACATAAAAAACATGAGGAGATGGAGAACAGACGACCGCTACCAACTCCTAATTAGAAGTAGTAAAGATAATTGTAATAATATTTTTCCTTCTAATACAAGTTATATAAATCTTAAACTAATCAAAGAGGATAAATAATCACCGTTCGTACTTCAATATTTGTTAGATAGAAAAACATATGAATATCTATCTAATCAAGCTCTACAACACAGGTGAGAGGAGCGCTTGCAAGAATGGGCCCCAACCCAAGGCAACAAGAATTAAAAAAAAGATGGGTTGACGAGCTCCACTCTTCCTCTCCCTCCTCCTTGCTTCCTTCCATTGTTGCGTTGCGTGTGCGTCCTCCCTTCCGTCCGCGCCAATCTGATCCGATCCGATCCGATCCAATCCAATCCGCCGCGCCCAAAATTGACCACCAAATCGCCTCCTGCTCCACCCCGATTTGATCTCGATCCAGCAGCATGGATCGCAGCGGCGGCGGCGGCCACAACCCACACCTTGGCGTCAACAAGCTCGGCCGGAACATCCGCAAGGCCACGCCCCCTCCGCCGCCGCCCGCCCGCCCGCCCCAGCCCCAGCCCCAGGTCTACAACATCAGCAAGAACCAGTTCCGCGACATCGTCCAGCAGCTCACCGCCGGAACCCCCTCCCCTCCGCCGCCGCCCGCCCACCGTCCGCCGCCGCCCCACCAGCACCCCAAGCCCCCCTCCATGCGCCTCCAGAAGATCCGCCCGCCACCCATCGCCACCCCCGTCGCCCGCCCCCCGCCCGTCCACAACCACCCGATTCCCAACCCTAACCACAACCCCGTCTTCCACCGCGCCCCGCCACCGCAGCCCATGCCCGGGCCAGCCTGGGCCGACTCTCCCGTCTCCGCCTACATGCGCATCCTCGAGAACTCCCTCTTCAGCGCTACACCGCCGGGCGCCGCGGCTGCAGCAGCGGCCGGGGCAGCTGCAGCAGCAGGACAGGCGCCTCCGCCGCATCCACATCCCCTGCCTCCGCCGCCGGTGCCGTCGCCCGGGATACTCCCCTCGCCGAGTGGATTTCTCAACCTGCTGTCGCCCACACCCAGGTCGCCCTACCCGCTACTCTCGCCGGGGTTCCAGCACCCGCCGCCCCTGACGCCCAACTTCCCCGTGCTGTCGCCACTGCCAGGGCCGGGGATCCTGGGGCCAGGGCCCATGCCGCCGCCATCGTCGGGTCTCTGGTTCCCGCAGTCACCGTCAGGGCTGCTCTCGCCGTCTGGCTTCTTACCGATCCTGAGCCCACGGTGGAGAGATATGTAGCACGAGTCGCTCTGCCCAGCAGTCGCCCCTGTGATGGCGGCCGTGTAACATTTGACGGTAGGAACGACGTAGCTACGGTGGTGAGGTGAATTGGGTCGTCCGCCGGAGTTGGACACAGGTGGGTTGTAGTTTTCGGCACAACTATTTGTTGCTGTTACTTACTGCCCGTGTGATTAGTCTTCAGTCAGTCTGTCTAAGGTTTCGGTAAAGGATGCTGATTATATATTTGTAATTGTAGAACTGGGGAAAATTTCGATTCATTCACTTTTCTTAGCTGCAAAGCCAGACAGGAAAAACCGGGCATATTGTAGTTTAGATTCTTGAGTGACTGGGCTTGAAACATGTAATTGTAAACCTTTAGTTCAAGAAAGATTAGCTCTTTCTGACAATTATTTTGCTCGTGATTGCTGTTGGTTTACCTATTCTGGGAAAGGAATGTTTTTTCCTTCATTTCCTTTTTTCTTTTTCAGAGGGAAGAAGATAACTTGCCAGACATCAGCTGGTCTGAAAATCAAAGTCAGAAATCGTCTTGTTCATACAAACAACTATCATAGTAGAGTAAAGGTTTAGCACGTCACTGCTATGACTATTTCTTTTTGAGAGCATCATGCTACCTTGCTCTCATTATGCTCATATATTACATAAAGGTTGCTCTTTTGCTCAGTTTGTTAGTGTGCATGAATGTTTCCTAATCTCCAAATGTGTCATATGCAGTTTACATTGTGATGGATAGTTCAGCATTATTACTTCGGGATCTGCATAATACTAGCATATGTATATGCCCTAGTCTTTTGAAGCAGATGCGCAGCTTGACAAGTTTGGTCACATTTCCATAGCCTAAAAATATCGCTTCCTAGTTTATGCCAGAGATATACTTGTTTTCCTTGAAGTTACTAGCATCCAGTGTCAATTCATAAGGCAATATTGGTCCTTTCGCGTGTTGGGATATAATTGGAGTTCAATTCTATTCTTTGCACAGTGGTATACTGTACACACCTTTGTATACGTTACTAGTTTGTTTTCTTCCGTACCTGTACTGAGTGAAGGACTCAAAAGGTTATGCAACATCATGATTGGAGACACACTATTATAGCTTCTGATTGAAGTTTTCACATTTGTAAAAATCATCTGGACAAATTGATGTTGTTTAAATGGTGTCACTGATGCACACTGTGCAGCGAGGCCTAAAAATGCAAGTACTTCTCCAAGTGGAAATTCTCTCTGGCAGTCTGGCTAGCTGAATGCTCTTATAGGTTGGCATATTATAGTTTGCTGTTCGTCTGTTTTAGGATTAATATGACATCTATGCTGGACCCCTGGGTATGTAGGGAATAACTAAAGGGTGGTTCTTATTGTTCTGCCAGCAACTATTATTCTTTGTGCACCACATCTCTTTCTAAGTTATGATTATTGTAGCAATCAGTGTAAAATTTTATCACAATGCATTGTTCATTTTGTAATTTGTTCTTTCATAAATTTATTTAGCTTTCTAACTGCAGGTCAATGTAAAATACTTTGGTCAAAATGGAACAAAGTGTTCTTTTCCATCCATTAATGTCTAACTAGACTGGGTGTCTATGCAGTGTTCCCCTAGGCTGACACATCGGCGTATGCCGTCTACTTAGCGCCTAATCGCCGATTAGACGTGTTAGGCGGCCACCTAGGTGGGCTAGGTAGGAGGGGTGTAGCGTAGCGCCTACACGCACCTAGGTGGGCTAGGCGGCTACCTAGGTAAAACAAAACCCTTGCACAATTGTGATACTAAATGCGTACTTATAATCAAGACAGAATATTTGAATTTTTGTATGTTTGTTTATGGTTTACGTGCTAGTTATTTTTGGGGCCAGTGTTTAGTGCGAGTACTTCCCTCTGTTATATGCATGATTCATGTCGATAGTTTGTATATTTGATACTGCACGCATGATATGCACCCAAAGAAGCCCATGCTGGATAAACATACTTTTGATCGTGTATTGTTTATCTGTTTACTTGGGTTGATCGAATCATTATGCAGATGTTTACACAATGTAATCTGGTTGCAGAAGTCAGTCCTAAGACGTAATGTTTGATGTCACACCACTTCACCATTCTACCCACTGGAATGGAGAAGTACGGTGTATAGGTGAATCTTTAGTTAGCTTAGTTGTGGTACTAAAGCAATATATATGTCTCAGATGTCTTGAAAGAAGTGATTATAGACACTGTATTTTCCATATAGTTGCTGTTGCAAGTGCACTTTTGTTGTTGGGGTGGCTCACCGCCCCCTACGGCCAAGCAAAGGACTAATGAAACCAACCCCTTCGCCACAACTGAAGGGGTCAAACTTAACGAAAGTGTTCTGCATCGCTACCCTTCGGTAGGAACGAAGTTGGTCTACAGGCATTTGCAAAGAGGTCCTTCGGTCTGAAGATGGCCTCCTCGGGAATGCCAAAGGGAGAAGGCCGAAGGCCTTGCAAAGGCCAAGAAAGGTGACATGGTAGACACAGCCTACACTGGTCCACTGTACGCCAAAGCTATCATATAGCTGTAGGGCTTTCACAGGGGACACTACTGTGATCTCATATCCCTCGGGTTGTAGCCCTATAAATAGACCCTCTCTGGATGCTTGGGGAGATGGAGACTAAGGAGAATAAATAAAACACGTTTCATCACTTTGCTATCACTGTTCATATCAGGGGACGTCATGATCTCTATCCTTCCCCTTCGCAGAGGGTAGCGGCTGAGCTGTTCGGTTTGTAGCCACAACAACTTTCCTGTTGTTTCAGGTTGGAGTGTTCAAGAATGCCATTTCAGGATACATTGCTGCAGTGCCTTTGCAGATTGCAAGGGTCTTTGCTCCTTCATTTGGTTATGTCAACAGGATGAGAGACGAACTATGTAATTTGCAATATATCCGTTTTGATCCTTGCACAGTTTTGAAGGCTTGTGTAGGTTGGCAAGCGTGTCTATCATACCTGTTAGCTTGAAAGTGTACTAAATTATTTTCACTCGCTGTCGTAATCATAAAGATCTGTAGGTAGTAGGTATGGTACTCTTTTTTCTTTTTCTTTTTTGCCAAGAATAGGATTGAAGTTTCCTCCAGATTATTTCATGAACTGGTTAAAACTTCATCGGTGTTTGTTTTGTCCTAGAAGTGATATAATCTGATATGGACATGGCATTATTATACTTGTGAACTTTCAGAATAGAACAGAAAAAAGAAGAAGAAGAATATAGCTTTGCTCGACTATATCTAAGCAAAAAATAAATCCTGTGGAGCCGATAAGTTAATGCTGGCGTCGTGGCTGTAGAACAATTAATTAGCTTTCCAAGTCAGCCAAAAATTTCGGCAATTAGTACTAGACATTTGTGTAGTCAAGCAAGGAACGGAAATGATGTGGCGTATTCCAGTTAGCTTTAATGAGATCATCCAGATGATACTAGTATCTTTTTTTGTCGGTCTTCTGTACAGACCGTTGACTTGGAAAAGCATGAGCGAGTGAATGGGATGGTAGACCTGCTGCTCGATCTGGTCAATGAAATCTGAAACAAGCCAGAAAGCTGGCATAATTGCTGCGTGTTGAATGAATGAACAGCGCTCCGGCGAATATAAACAGGAGAAGGTAAAAAACCACAAGCTAGTTAATTACCCCATTGGATGGATCCAATAGTGCCCATAATAACATCCTAATCTATTCAGTCCAAACAATGTTTACGCAGGAGAGGACCATCCATCTCCATCCGAACAATGGCCAGGCCAGTTCTTGCACTTCCAGGACTGGCAGATCGCGATGCACAAGAGGAGAGGAGATGCAAAAATCTTTGACCGGCATGAGCTGGAGCAATCTAGGTGACGGTTCCTGAATCCTTACTGACACCGCCGAAAATGATCCAATGGTAACGCTCTTCACGCTAGCTTTACCTTGCTGCACACCTTCAACTGAACCTCCTTTTCTGTTGCATGTACGTACGTACCCAGTACCCTCCCTCCCTCGCCATATACATTCTTCTACCTCAAGCGACTTGAAAGCTGTTAGGGTTTATAGATGTAAACACATGCACAAAAGGGAGACAAGATTCACGTGGAAAACCCTTGCGAAAAAAAACCACGGGAGACAAAAATTCACTATGATTGGTTCAAACTTTACATGTACATAGGGGTGGCAAATATAGCCAACAGAGAGCAAGATTTGGAAATATCTCTGTGAAAATTCTTTTAAGTGGTTCACAGCTATGAATGAAAAAATTGTGAGTCTTCATAAAAACCATACATGGGGTTTTGTTAAGCTTCCACAAAGTAAGAAACCTTTAAAGTGCAAATGGATTTATAAGAAGAAGGATGGTATTTTCTGGAGTTGAACCTACAAGATGGAAAGCCCGTTTAGTGGTAAAAGGTTTTGACCAAAGAGAAGTTATTGACTTCAATGAAGTTTTTTCTACTGTTGTGCGCCACTCTTCCATTCGGGTTATGCTTGCTTTTGTTGCTTTATTTGACTTGGAATTAGAGCAACTTGATGTTAAAATTGCCTTCTTACATGAAGATTTAGAAGAAGAGATTTTTATGACACAACCTAGGGGTTTTGCTACTCTTGAAAAAGAGGATTTAGTTTATCATTTGAAAAAGTCTCTCTATAGTCTTAAACAAGCTCCTAGGCAGTGGTGTAAAAGGTTTGATTCCTTTATGATTGCACAACAGTATTCTCGCAGCAATTATGATAACTGTGTTTACTTCAAACAGTTTCCAAATTGTTCATTTGTTTATTTGCTGCTCTATGTTGATGATATGCTTATTGTTTCTCATGACAAGTCACTCATTAAACAATTCAAGGCTCAACTTAGTCATGAGTTTGAGATGAAAGATGTAGGATTGATATATACTAAACTAGCAATCAGAGGGGGTGAATGATTGCGCGGAAGCTAAAAGAAAATTTTTGATCTACTAAAAATCCACCCCAATTCAGACTCAAATATTTGCTTTGTATTCAACAAAACAGAGTAGATGCATTCGGTAAATCGCTATTTCCTGGAGATCCAACTGTCGGATTGACCTGCAATTTAAACTGTAGAACCTAGATTCCAATATGAATCTAATAAAATAATAATAAGCTCGATCGGACCTACGGATCAAAAGTTATTAATCTCGCAAGCTTGCTGTGACAGATTATGACGAGAACTAACATAACCCTAATCCCATGATTAATCACAATCTACAAAAGATTAACTAACGAAACTTTGAGAGACACTAAGTTAATACCCTAGGAAGGTTATGGATGGATCAAATCAAGAAGAAACTCAAAGAATCAAGATAGACAATGATTCAATCTACAAAACCGAAAACCGGGCAAACAAACCAGAAACCAGATATGAACAGTAACCGTGGATCGTTTCTGTGTGCGGCTTCACCGAAGTACTGTAGCTCGCCGTTTACTGTATCACCGAGAAAGTTCCGCCTCTGGCAACGCTCGGATCGGCTGAAGGAATTTCTTATTTTTTATTTCTTCTCGCTAGTCTGGTTACAGTACTCCCAACAAAAAAGTACAAACTCTAATACTCAGTTCTCTCACCTAAACAGGAGACATCCCTCTCCTATTTATAATAAGCAACAGTTCGCATGCATGTCCACCTGGCCCAACATGGCCCAATACATGCAAACTACCTTAAACGATTACAATGCACGCGTACGACCCACCTGCCGCACTCACGTGACTAACCAGCCTTCATGTGCACCGTTCTCTAGCCCGAACGTCCCGCATGACATCCTTGACCAATAGGACCTCAATTCTTCCCTGAACCTAGTCCCGAACCTCAGTTCCTTCATGAACCTAGTTCCGGTCCCGTCATTGACCACGTTCGCCCTCGAGCAACACCTGCACATGAACAAACACGAAAATATGTACGAGCACAAGTCCACGACTTGACTCAAGATCAGTCCATGCAATCACTCACATGAGCACATTGCATCAAGCAAAAACATTACCGTGCTATCACAAGCATAACAAGTAAACATCTAAAATAGCACATGCAAAAGCACAGCATATGCCATGAACACAACCACTTTTCAATGCCAATTTCTCCACTAAGCCAATTTTTCAGCACATGATTTCACAATCTCCCCCTTGATAAAAACATTGGCAACACCACTTAGAATTGAACATTGGCATTCATCTCACAAGGAAGCTATTTGGTTGCGAGGTCTGGTTTTTAAACTTGGCTTTAAACAGGATACTCTTACTGTTTATTGTGATAGCCAGAGTGCTATTTGTTTGACCAAGAATGATATGTATCATGCCAAGACTAAGCACATTGATATCAAGTATCACTTTATTCGTGATGTTGTCATTGAAGGACAAGTTGTTGTGGGAAAGATACATACTGATGATAATCCTGCAGACATGCTGACCAAAACACTTTCAAATACCAAGTTCAAGCATTGCCTTGACTTGGTTGGCATTTATGGTGCTTAATTGCCTTTTGGGATTTTATGGAGACAATTCATTAGGGATTTTAAGTCAAGGGAAGGTTTGTTAGAGATAATTCATTGTTAGGTAAGTTAGGATATTGAGGGTTATCTCTAACAAAAGTTTTTCTTGGATCAACGCGCATGATACTGGAGGAGGAATCCGTGTTTGATTTTTAGACAAGTGAAATAGTATCATCCTATGTCTAGAGCATTTCATTTGATTGGCAATCCTGCTCGTTAATGACATATGCTGCCCTCCCCCCTTGCTCAATGCACTAGTACGCCAGAGCTATCCAGAACATATCCTGCCAGATGATCTCATAGCAATCCAGAGCATGACTCAGGAATAATACAAGCTCCGAAAAGGATCGAGTTTGACACTTAACAACAAAAGAACGATTGCTGAATGTTCTGTCAAGGTACACAAATAAGTAAATGACAGGGATACAGGTAGCTTCTCTGTATCTCCGGATAGTGGGCACAGCTGGTCATATGTCCTTTTATGGTTCACACCTGCACTTGCTACTATATATGTAATAATTGACAATTGTCCAAAAACGAAAAACCCGAATCACGTATTCATTAGGAAAAGAATGAACTTAATTTGTACCAAATTACCGTAGGTGTTGAGTCAGGTAGGGCCTAGGAGTGATGGCTCAACTTGGTGAAGTGAGCCTTCTTCTTCAGCAGGCTCCCGAATTTCTTCAGCAAGGCCTTCTTCTTCTTCTTATGGTTGTTCTGCTCCTCATTGAAAGATGATGTCGGCCCATAAATCAACGGTCCATTCATCTGATCTGCAAATCCGTCGTCTCCCTGTGACTCAATGTCATCGTCACTCGACTCATCGGTATCGTCGCCCCTCTCTTTGCTTAGGTGATCATCTTCTATCAACTTGCTCTTCTCCAAAGAGTTAGCCTCCACTGCTGATACCTCCTCTTTCTCATGCTCGACCTGCTTGACTGTCTGCACTTCGACGTGCTTAATCTCCTCCACTCGGACGATCCTGTCACTGTTCTTGCGAGGTTCATCATCTCGCGCATTATCCATGGGCGAGCAGATCATCTTCTGGAATAGATTTTGCTGCCTCTCCGGGCTCCTCACAGCAGCTACTCGACTTGACTCAACCCCTTTCCTGGCTGTGGACTCTACGAGCAGCGAAGAGAGCTCATCGATCTTCGCTTGCGCCGCCGCTTCTCTCGTCCGCAGGCCGTCGTTCTCCTGTGCAATGCTCAGTAGCTCCTCCTCCTTGTCAGCGAGCATCTCCTTCAACCGTAGGCTGCTTATCTTCTCTTCTTCTGCAATCAGGTTGGCCTCGGTGATCTTGGACTCGAGTAGCCTCAGCTTGGTCTGCAGTTCAAGCTTGATGAGTAGGGCCTTGGACTTCTCGGTGCCTTCTGCTGCGACTTCCTCTTCGGATTTCTTCGCTGTCGCCTCGGCGAGCAACTTTGAGAGCTCGTTGGCTTTTGCCATAGCGGCTGTCTCTCTAAGCCGCAGGTCAGTGACTTCATGATTCAGAGCAAGCACCTCCTCCTCCTTGTTGGACAGCAGATCCATGAGATGTGAGCTCTCGGCCTTTGTTTTTTCTGCGGTTGAGCTGGCGTCCATCGTGTTACTTTCATATTCTTTCAGCTTACTATGCAGCTGTGTTTTCTCTGCCTTGAGTTCCTGCACTTCCTTCTCTGCAACGCTGAGCGACTCCATTAGCTTGCTCATCTCTGACTTGATAGAGCTAATTCCCTCGTCTGATCTCTTGAGCATATCCACAAACCCGGCCTCTTTCGATACCCACTCATCCTTGGAACTCTTGGCCTCTGAACCCAGCCTCTCAACTGTTTTCCTGAGACAGGCAGACTCGTAGTTGGATTCATCAAGCATCAACTGGTACTTGTCTTGTGCATTCTTCGTCGACGCCTTCAGAACTTCTGATATCCGAAACTGTGCATCGTCTAGTTCGGTCTGTTTTGCCAGGACCCTTTCCTTCGCTTCCCTTGCTTCTGATGACACTTGACGGAGGGCAGCTGCTAAATCCTCGACGGCCTTCTTGACCTTATCCCTCTCCTCTCTGGTGTCATCAAGCTCCTGCAGAAGCTTACTCTTGTCTTCAGAGAGTACGCAGACCCGCGTACTCGCTGCCCTCTCATTGGTAACAACCTGTTGATGTGCCGCATTTAGCAGCTCGTGTTCAGACCTCAACCTACCAACGGTCACCTGCAGTTCAGACGCCTCCTTCTTTACAATGTCAAGGCGCCTATTCGTCTCAAGGAATCCCTCCTTGTATTCACCTGCTTCGCTCTCCAACGATGCCACCTTCTCTTTGAGCTGGAGAACTTCAGATTGCTTGTCTTGCAGCACACAAGTGCAATCTTGGAATCTTCTGGTCATTGCTGTGAGGGAATTCTCATTGGATTCGTTCAACCGGGAAACTTGTACTAGGCGAGCCTCTAGCGACTCTGCCTTGGTCGTCCACTGTTGCGCCAACTGGTTGGCATCCACTTCTGCCCTCTTGGCGTATGCAATGTCGATCCTGAGCCCCTCAACCACTTCTTCTGCTTCGGCCAGCTTCTCCTCAAACGCCTTTGCTTTCTGGAGCTCAGCTCTTAGCTCTGAGGCTTCGGACTTCAGCTTGTCGATGAGCTCTGCAGCTTCTTTTGCTTTGTTCTCCAGCTCGGAGTCAAGCAAGGTCTTCAGTCGGGTCAGCTCGGTCATCAGGATCTCTACCTTCTTCGCATTAGCATCTGCAATCTGCTTGACCTCATCCGCATGACTGATGGCTGAATTCTTGGCTTGTGTGGTCACCGCCAATTCATCCTTGACAATCTCAAGCTCCCTGGTTGCCGAGACGAGGGAGGCGACGTCTTCGACGTGCCGCTTCTTTATGTTGTCATACTCTCTCTTCCACTCCTCCTCCTTTTCTTGGGCCAACTCGATGCTCGACTGCTCCCGTTCAATGGACTCGAACTTTTCGAGCTCCAACGCCTCCTCGGCTCTCCTCTGTGCGACGAGAGACTCCTCAAGCTTCTGATATGCTTCGTCGGCCAAGCTCTTGGTCAGTGCCAGGTCGTCAAGGATTTGGGATCTGTCCTTCTCAATCGAGGACAAGCGCTCCCTTGCATTCCTCAGGTCCTCCTGCACAAGATTCAGTTGCGCCTGCAGCTCTGATGTCTTGACAGTTCTTTGCTGCTTCTGATAATAATACATGAAACGAAATAGCACCGCATCAACCCGTCATTGCAGCTTGCCAATATATGTAGAATATTGGTATATATCAGGTTCGTGAATGGTGGGTAAATGATTTGTGCATGTTAAGTTCCTTGTCTTACATCAGGAGTACTGGAGGTGCTGGTGGTCCGGTGCGCCGTCGCCTTGAAAGATCGGCGTTCTCCGGGTGAAGGCTTCGCTACGTCGACTGATGCCGAGGACTTGTCTAGCGGGATGCGGGCATTGTGCAGTGGGGAAGGCGCCCTCATCTCTGGCTTGCTTGATCCTGCAGCTTTGACTAGCCTGCTAACTCTAGGCGCTGACGCTGCAGCATGAACCCTGTGGTTGGAATTGGAATTGGAATTGGAATTGGAATTGGAATTGGGTGCTTCTCTATGTTTGGAAGGCTCAGACAGACTAGGCCTGCTTTTCAGTAAGACCAAATTAAAGTGTTAGATCACGATATATGAACAAGTTCAGAACATCTCCTAAATAATAACGTTAAAAAAGAGCTGCACTCTTCTTAAGTATGAAGTTAACTGTAATGAGAAAATTTTCGATTGGCTGAGGCTGGTGTCAGCAATCAATGATCAAAACGACATTTAACTTGTGCAGCGTTGATCGGCTAAAACAACTGCATTTGAAACCTTAATTACCTGGGCAGACTAGGTAGAGAGATGTATCTGAGAATGCACAGACAGGAGAATGCAAGGAAAGGTGCACAGTGCTTACTTGGGCTTGGATGCCAACATTGTTGTGGAGATAGAGCAGAAAGCAGCGCCTCTCAACCTTCAACTTGAGCTGAAACGAGGCTAGCTCCTTCAAGATTGTAATACGGCGCTCGGATTCAGAGGAGAGGGCTGATATGATAGGGGTATTAAATTATGGAACGATGAGGGGACGTGCAACGCAATGCAATGCAATGCAATGCAATGCAATGCTGATCGATGATACCCCGGGTCGTTGCATCATTCAACCATTTTTGCTCCCATCCCATGTGGATGGATGAGTTAGAATGAGATGGTGGCCAGGTAGTAGTAGTAAGTTGTTGCCTGCACGTCCTGCCTATCATGCACCACGCGGCCGGCGAAGAGGCCTTCTAATTCGACTGGGCCGAGCTCAAACAGCCCCCAGTTCCAGTTTTTTAGGCCTCCCAATTATACTACTAGTTTACTCAGCTTTACTATACATGGGCTCACCTTTTGTAGTTTGTCATACATTCGGCCCCTCTCTCTCTCTCAAGGAGAAGAGCTGGTAAGTAGGTAAATAAATCAGTCGAGCTCAAGCGAACTAGTCTATTGGGGTTTAAGTTTGGATTTAGGCTCGAGCTCGGCTCGAATAAGCTCGGTAACAGTAAACAATTTAATATACACTGTTTTTCAATAATAAAAAAAATGTTCAAGCTCGAGTAATCTCGGTAAGAGTTAACATATAGTAATACTTAACAAGTAATTTGTAAATTTATCAGACTCGTTAACTAAGGTTAGGTTATCAAAATTGCCTAAGGTTAGGTTATCAAGATTGCCATGTTTAGCCATAATTTTTTTGCCAAACTTGCCTAAGGTTAGGTTATCAAAATTGAAGCCACACTTTGGTTAGGAAAATGAATTTTGCCACACTTTTTTGAGTCAATGACACGTGGGATCTGGATGGCAAGAAGGAATCTTGCCACAGGTGTGGCTATGAACCAAACGAAGGTTTAACTCGGTCAAACTTGTCTAACTTGAGGTGTGGCAAAATTTGGCTATGAACCAAATAGGCCCTAAATATCCTAGGTTGCGGTTACAACTTACTAATCAGTTTGGTAGCTCATCTTGCCGTATTATCATTCAACAGTCACTGACATGCCTCAAAAATAATATATATACCAAGGATTTTTCCTAAGGAAAGCAAGTGGCTAAAAAGGATGAAATCATGCATGATGCTCTCAAAAGGGGGAAGGAGACAGACAAAAGATGGCGAGTGCGTGATCAGTGATGAGTGCATGTCACCAACTGAACCTAACCTAACCTAACCTAACCAAATCTGACCTTACCTAAGGGGAGGGCCTGATGGCTTCTGAATCACTGATATTCCTACTGGCCCTGCAAATGTGAATGTCAAGGAAGGATCCGGAGGAAATTTCGGCTTCTGCATTGCTGTCGGCGTTGCAATATATTGTTTTGCAATAATGCCCGTCGGGCGAATAATTAGAATGCAGATCCAAGCAGAAATCCAAATGTAGTTGATCCGTCCTCTGCTGTAAGCATGGCCCGCGCCATTTGGATTTGGTGGTCGATTAATATGTTACGGGTGATCCCAGAACACTCAAAAAAATAGCAGGATGGCCCACGTAATTTGCGCTTGTTACAATTTGTTTTGTACTAAGGAACGATTTAGATGCATTAGAGAGTAATTATATATTGTTCCAGTATTTTGGAATTATTATATAATTCTACTAATGATTCTCAGGTGCTTTACAAACATTGGAATGCTAAGGAAAGTTCAAAGCTAAAATATATATTTTATTAAGAAAGAACCAAAATACATCTTAAGAAAACATAATTGAAGGATAACATGGCAGTGAATATGCTTTTAGAGAGAAAAAAAATAGCGACTCGGTTTTTCGAGCAAGGCTTATTTTGGTTGAAACTTATCATTTTTTTAGTTTCCTATATCATTTATGTGCCTCTGTTTCATGCTCTAGTCCTGACTCCCGAGCCGAGTCAGCAAAAAATAGTAAGACTAGCACTGTGTGGACAACAGGATACAGCGAGAGAAGCACAATGACATTCAGGGCCACAACATCTAGCATTGCTTTGCTCCAGCTGCGGGCACAATTATTTCCTTTCATGCTTTCATCAAACTTTAAACAAACTTCATCTTGCATTTGGTCCGTTACATGCATGAGCATCAAGGAAATAATTAATCTTCCAATAATCTAGTAGGTTGATTCCACGCGCTACGGCGGTTCGGATGCTTGTGAAGCTCAGTAATGTCTCTGTTCATTGTTGCCTGTGTTTGTTTTCTTTGCGTAATGTTTTTGAGTAGAATATATACATATATAGATAGAGGTTTATTGAGCGTCGTAGTGGCTAAAACGGAAATGGGTGAGTACTGTGGAGCTACGCTGTATTTGTATAGAATCCAATGTCGATCTATCTGATTTGATTTTATGTTCTGGATAATCTGTAGCGAGAACCTCGCTGTTGTCGGGTCTTTTTTTCGGTAGAGGAGAGCAAACTGGGTATGCGCTATATTCGTTCTTATGCAGGAATGTTGTGCTTGTAAATGCGATACACTATGTATTGGCTTGCAACCGAAAAAGCAGGTTGGCGGGAAAAAAGCGCTTCTCATATAGGTTTGCTCGGTGAGACTATAAAGAATTCGTTAATAACGTGAACTTATATAGACGCTATGGCCTTGGCAGTGGTATACAAATAGCAGCACAAGACATAAAAGTTCACTGACCAACGAAGCTCTACGTAGGGTAGGGATAAATACCTACATGCAGGACAGATGAGTAGCACTCCGATAACGACTGCCTTTGTGTTTACCAAGTACGCTAGGTGTGAGGGGAACCGGCATTGTAAACAGAATGCAAGCTATGCGCACACAGGCATGTGAGTGGCATGGGAAAAAAAGAAGTGATCAATAGAGGTGTGCACACAACAAAAGATGAACACTGGTGATATATGGATCAAAACAAAATAAATAGGTACAAAATACGAAAGTTATAACTACACTACCATTATACACAGCAACGGGTGTACGTAAGCAAGCTATCAAAGCAATTTGCTAGATAGATTAATAGCACATAGATGTCCGGTCGAAACATAAAGGGCAGAGTAGCATATAAGGAGGCAGAGAGAAGACCCTTGAGCTGCTAAGCGGTTTGCTGCGGCACACAAATATATGATGGAACAGAGACCAAAAGAAGCCCAAAGGTATAGACAACTATACGAAAGTTCATAGCATAGCAAAATATTCTTAGGATAGCAAGTCGTAACTGTTTGAACGAGACTAAACATCATGTAACAACGGTATATGCCGAGGACAGTCCTTGCTAACGAAGAAAGGGAACTGCGCTGGGTCATCATTGTGAGAAATCATCACCTGTGAAGAGAAGTTTTACTAGGTAAGCTGTTACTGAAATCAACAGGGTGGAGCATAATTAACTATGAGGCTGCCAGTAAACGCGAAAGACTTTTTTCGTCTTTAATCAGCTACTCCCTATGGGAAAAGCCTTCTCTTCACTGATGGCCTTTCTTCAACAATTTCTGTAGCGCTAGCCGCAATGAAAATTGTTTATCAGTTTTGTACCGTAAGCGACTGCATTACAATTCATGTGTAAAAGCATTCAAAAGTATAACCTTGTGTTGCTCTCAGGAGCAGGCAAGCAGCTGGCCATGGTCTGCAGGCTCGTTTAAGTTTAGAGCATGGCTCCGAGAGCGGCTGTCAATGAAGGAAAAGAATAATCAGATATTATATGTCTTGAAGATATACACTCTGAAAAGGTAACGAAGTACCGATCAAGAAGGGTAACCTCTGCTAAGGGCGGTGTGCTCTTAGGAATAACAGTATGGGCCGGTTTGCTTTCCAATTGTCATAATCAGACAACGGCAAGGAGTTATATAATGAACCAGAGATAGGTTTACAGTTGCTTCTTTTGGTAACTGTCAAAATACGATGACATGCATGGAGAATACGCAGCGGTTACTTACCGAGCTAGCAATTTCTAGATCTGAGGAAACCATTGTATTAACGTTCTAAATGTGTGTAGGGAAGGAACAATGAGAATTTGATGCATAGGAAGTTGGAACACATCACGTGGGCACGGCGTAAAATATCAGGGACCGAAAACATATGTCTATGTAGAGAAAATGTATGGGTTATTCGCAAGTGCACGTGGTCCTTGATGCGACAACGGCCCGATCTTTCGATACATTCTACTTTTGCGGAACGGAGACGTTCGCGTTCCAAGGGCTTCCAATCAGCGAAGATTGAATCCTTGTAATCGCTACACCCACATACATGTCGTTATCAACCGTGCTCACGACCGAATGACCTAACCATGAAGGTTAATTCCTGCATGCAGTAGAAGAAGCGAGCAAGAACGAGAAAGAAAGCAATATGACAACTCAAAACGATCAAAATTGAGGTTATCTCTTTCACCAAACCAGGTCTTGCGACACTACTCTGATGAACAAGTGTTTCACATGCAATGGAGAACAAACTTAGCAAAACAACCTGACCTAATCTGATGACGATGGCTTGTTTTAATGATGTGGAAAGGGAGAGGGTAGCCACGGCCAGGGAGGGGGCGTGCTAGGGTTGCCTCCCACGTCCACAACCTAGGCTTGGACCCTCTGTCGAGATACAAGGCCCGTGGCCCAGAGAAAAGGTGGCGCAGCACCTTCAAGAAAACAGCAGCCACTTGTTATGACTATTTAGAAGCCTTCCCGATACAATTTGGAGGTGAGGTTAGATCTATTGGAAATCATGAAATAACCTTTTAGTAGAGTACTTATACACCTCCGAATGACGCCGTATGAGAGTTTTGGCCATTTGAATCCAAGGCTGTCAAGCTGACTCCAACTCGAATTGTAGCCCAAAATATCTTGCTCTCCGAATTGAGGATGGAGACTTGGCGTGGCATCTTCACCAATATTCCTATGTAACAACAAATCACGATGTCCATTAGGTAGCATACCATCCCTATTAAAATATTTATGAACAACAAGGAACGAGCTCACCTTATGATTTAATTGACGAGCACGAGCTCGTGTCATTGGACCTTGAAGTGGTGAAACGTGAGGAACAATAGGTGTAGTGTGTGTATCCAAGGAATGGATGTCCTCATCATCCTCCCCCTCCAAAATTGGAGTCGTCCTCGACTCAAGCTCATCTTCTTCTCCCACATATGGCTTTAAATCTGAAATGTTAAACATGGGACTAACCCCGAAATCTGTAGGCAACTAAAGTTTATAGGCATTGTCATTAATATTTTCAAGCACTTTAAAAGAATCATCAGCTCGAGGTATTAATTTAGACATTCTCAACTTGGGAAATATATCTTTACGCAAATGTAACCAAACAAGATCACCGGGTTCAAAGTTTAAATGTTTTCGAACCAGGCTACCATAAACTCTATATTTCTCATTCATCTTTTCAATATTTTCTTTAACCAATTCATGCATTTTCAGAACCAATTCAGCTCATTTCTTAGCATCAACATTAGATTTTTCAGAAGTAGGTAAAGGTAGTAAATCAATAGGAGCACGTGGGTTAAACCGATATACTACCTAAAATGGACTTACCTTGGTGGTGGAGTGTACTGACCTGTTGTAAGCAAACTCAATATGACGTAGGCACTCTTTCCACATCTTCAAATTCTTCTTTAGGACAGCCCGTAGCATAGTTGACAATGTGCGATTGACGACCTTCATCTGTCCGTCGGTTTGGGGATGATAAGTAGTAGAGAAAAGTAGCATTGTCCCCAATTTATTCCATAAACTTCTCCAAAAATGACTCAAAAACTTCGCGTCACAATCTGAAACAATGGTATTGGGCACGTCGTGTAAACGAACTATCTCCCTGAAAAATAATTCAGCAACATTTGTAGCATCGTCGCTCTTATGACAAGGTATAAAATGTGCCATTTTAGAAAAACGATCAACCACCACAAATATACTATCCCTCCTCTTAGTCCTAGGCAATCCTAATACAAAATCCATTGAAATATCCTCCCACGGAACGCTAGGAACAGGAAGAGGCATATAAGGACTATTCGGGTTCAAACGGGACTTAGCTTTATTGCAAGTGGTGCATCGTGACACGTAACGCTCGATGTCGTGCCTCATCTTAGGCCAGAAGAAATGTGCAGCAAATACATCCTTCGTCTTCTTCACCCCAAAATGTCCCATCAACCCACCTCCATGCGCTTCCTGCAAAAACAAAAAACGAATAGAGCTAGCTGGAACACATAGCTTGTTAGCACGATACAACAATCCATCATTTAGCACATATTTATTCCATGTTCTTCCTTCTCTACAATTCATATAAACATCTTTAAAATCCAAATCATTAGCATATTATTCTTTTATTGTTTCTAAGCCAAAAATTTTATGATCAAGTTGTGATAACAAAGTATATCTTCGAGACAACGCATCGGCAATTACATTGTCCTTACCTTTCTTGTGCTTAATGATATATGGAAACGACTCTATGAAATCAACCCATTTAGCATGTCGTTTATTTAGTTTGGCTTGACTTCTAATATATTTCAAAGATTCGTGATCGGAATGAATAACAGATTCTTTGGGCCAAAGGTAGTGTCGCCATTTTTCTAACACACGCACTAAAGCATACAATTCTTTGTCATATGTAAAATAATTCAGAGCAGGCCCATTCAATTTCTCACTAAAATATGCAACGGGTTTACCTTCTTGTAGCAATACTCATCCTATTCCAATCCCACTAGCATCACACTCTAACTCAAAAGTTTTAGCAAGTCTGGAAGCTAAAGCAGAGGGGCATTGGTAAGCTTCTCCTTTAGTACCCTAAAAGCATGTTCTTGTGCTGATCCCCAATGAAAAGGGACACCCTTCTTTGTCAACTCATTCAGCAAGGTAACAATGGTGCTGAAATCTTTCACGAAACGCCTATAGAACCCTGCAAGACCATGCAAACTTCTCACCTGTGTGACTGTCTCAGGGATCAGCTAGCTCTTGATGGCTTCAATTTTTGCTTCATCCACTTCACTTCCCTGTCGTCTAACCGAGGAATAGAAAAAATGATAGAATCACTTAACTCATCAAGCATGTCGTCTAACCGAGGAGTAGGATGACGATACCTTATTGTGATATTATTAATGGCTCTACAATCTACGCACATTCGCCAACTACCGTCTTTCTTAGGAACCAAAATAACAGGAACAACACAAGGACTAAGGCTCTCTCGTACATACCCTCGGTCCAATAAGTCTTGCACTTGGCGCTGAATTTCCTTAGTCTCTTCGGGGTTGGTTCAGTAAGGCGCACAGTTTGGCAAAGTCGCTCCCGGAATCAAGTCAATTTGATGCTCAATTCCTCTCATAGGTGGCAGCCCGGGGGAAGCTCATCCGGAAATACATCCTCATACTCCTGCAAAAGATTAGTTACAGTAGGAGGCAAGGAGTTGGTAATTTATCAAGGGAAAAATAAGCCTCTTTGCAAATTAAAGCATAGCAAACGGAGGTAGACACATCAAGCTCAAGTAAATCAGATTTTGTAGCGAGCATGTTAGCACCCTTCAATTTAATTCCCATCTTCTTAACACTAGGCGCTTCCTTTTCCTTTTTAGGTGGAAAAACTTCTTTAGCTACAATCTGATTTTCAGTTTTAGTGTCCTTCGTCTTACGTTCTTTTTCAGCTCATTCTAACTCATCTTTCAAAATTGCAACATGGGTCATTGGAATTAATTCAACGGCCCGTGCGGCCGGTTCGGATGCTTGTAAAGATCAGGAATGTCTCTGTTCATTGTTGCCTGTGTTTGTTTTCTTTGCGTAATGTTTTTAGTTGAATATATACAGATATAGCGGCCGGTTCGGGTGTTTGTAAAGCTCAGGTTCATTGTTGTCCGTGTTTGTTTTCTTTGCGTAATGTTTTTTAGTAGAATATATACAGATATAGCGGCCGGTTCGGGTGTTTGTAAAGCTCAGGTTCATTGTTGTCTGTGTTTGTTTTCTTTGTGTAATGTTTTTGAGTAGAATATATACATATATAGATAGAGGTTTATTGAGCAAGGTGAGCTAATTAAGAAGTGCGTCGTAGCGGCTAAAACGAAAATGGGTGAGTACAGTGGAGCTACGCTGTATTTGTATAGAATCCAATGTCGATCTATCTGATTTGATTTTATGTTCTGGATAATTTGTAGCGATAACCTCGCTGTTGTCGGGCCTTTTTTCGGTAGAGGAGAGCAAACTGGGTATGCGCTATATTCATTGTTATGCAGGAATGTTGTGCTTGTAAATGCGATACACTGTGTATTGGCTTGCAATCGAAAAAGCAGGTTGGCGGGAAAAAAGCGCTTCTCGTATAGGTTTGCTCGGTGAGCCTGTAAAGAATTCGTTAATAACGTGAACTTATATAGATGCTATGGCCTTGGCAGTGGTATACAAATAGCAGCACGAGACATAAAAGTTCACTGACCAATGAAGCTCTACGTAGGGTAGGGATAAATACCTACATGAAGGCGAATGAGTAGCACTCCGATAACGACTGCCTCTGTGTTTACTAAGTACGCTAGGTGTGAGGGGAACCGGCATTGTAAACAGAATGCAAGTTATGCGCACATAGGCATGTGAGCGGTACGGGAAAAAAGTGATTAACAGAGGTGTGCACACAACAAAAGATGAACACTGGTGATATATGGATCGAAACAAAATAAATAGGTACAAAATACAAAAGTTATAACTACACTACCATTATACACAGCAACGGGTGTACGTAAGCAAGCTATCAAAGCAATTTGCTAGGTAGATTAATAGCACCAGTGGCGTAGCCAGGATTTTTGTACGTCTAGGGCCGAAAATAAGTTACTATTACTATTATCAAAGACTACAGATATTTAGATATGACAAAAGTACAACACAAATACACAATTAAAAATAAATTTGAATTCCATAGTTAACATTTCAATTAAATAGATAAAATATGTCAAAACAATATAACGGAGTGGATTGGTAGAAAAGTTAATACCTAATTAAGGAGGGTTTGTTGCATCTGAGACTATCATATTTTCATCAACAATAGAACAAGAACCTTAACCTGTAAAAGAAGACATTACACATATAAATTAGGCACACAAAACTACGAAGGTAACTATTAAGACAAATTGCATTAGAAAAATATAACATATCACTAGCACGAAGACTACGCGGTAGTTGTTGCTTACGAGACCTCATATTTTGAAAACGACGTAATAACTTGCTATCTTCAATGCTTGCAAATACATCTTGCTCAATGTAGCATACCATGCTATCATTCATCCATTCATCATTCATCTTATTACGCAACTTTGTTTTGACAATGTTCATAGCTGAGAAAGCTCTCTCTACTGTTGCGGTTGCAACAGGCAAAATTAAGGCCAATTCAATGAGGCAATATACCAAAGGAAAAACTGTGTGTCTATCAGTTTGAACCATCTTCACAGCAAGATTACCAAAGTCATTACAACTTAAAAAATCTAAATCAGCCCTCACATCAGCAATGAATGTCTCAAGTTGGTCTTTAAGTACTATACAATCATATTGGGAGAAGTCGGCAGCATACATCTTAGCAAGTTCAATTAGTTTGTCTTCATCAAATTTGGCAAAAGAATTCTTTGGATAAAGACAAGCAATACATCTCAATAATTGAGTAGATCTTTCAGCAAAGCGATTGTTCAACTCAACAATAATTTGATCAAGCACCAAATTAAATATTTCATTATTGAAATGATGATAGTAAGTTACCAATTGGCTGCCACGACCCCTCGAGCGGCCCCTGATTGTTATTGTATCTGACATATTTGGCACAATGATGTTATGTTGGAGACAAAATATCTATACCTCTTGAAAGAGCTGATCCCAACCATGCTGCCTTATGTCATTAATTTTTTTGCAATGTGGCCCCAACCAATCCTATTGCACGAACATTGTTATGATCTTTCTTTTGCAAGCAATGTGATAGATCATTAGTTTTACCCAATATTCTGATCAAAAGATGCAATATGAGCACAAATTCAAAAATTTCCATTTGCCGCAACAAACCTGAAGCTGTGGTTTTTTGTGTTGTATTTGTTGCATCATCGCATACGTTCTCTAATACCTGAAGGACTGCATCCCACATCAAAAGAAGACGACACAAGGTTTTGTGGTGTGAACTCCACCGAGTATCCCCAGGTCTTGCAAGGTTGGTTTCTTGGTTTTTCCCTCTTCCTGTGAAAATTTCACCACGCTCCAAACTACTTACAAGATTATCATGGTGTTGTTGGGCCAATTGATCATGTCTCTTACAAGAAGCATTAATAGTGATGACAATCAAAGTGGTGTAGTTAAAGAAATCCATGACAGAAGAACAACACTTGGCAACGCAAAGAACCACTAATTGCAACTGATGAGCAAAGCAATGTATATAAAATGCATATGGATTTTCATCCCATACCCGTCTTTGTAGCCCGTGGAATTCTCCTCTCATGTTTGATGCTCCATCATATCCTTGCCCTCGTAATCTATGGATTGATAAACCATGACGAATAAACATAGCATCCAAAGCTACCTTCAATGAAGCTGATGTCGTGTCATTAACATGCTGAATCCCAAGAAATCGCTCAATCACCTGCTCTTGTTTGTTGACATACCTACATGGAGAAAGAAGCGTAGTTTTTTATGAGGGCAAGAAGCATAGTTTAAAAGCTATCAAAAAATTTCAAATAGTGGATACTAACCTCAAAATCACAGCCATTTGTTCCTTGATAGATGCATCTCGAGACTCATCAACAAGGATGGCAAATTGTCTATCCCTGATATCATCCACAATGGCTTTACTGGTCTCCTCTGCACAAGCTTTGCACAACTGCTTTTGTATTTCTGGCGAAGTCATTAAATGGTTCCCAGGAGCACTATCTAATAGTTCTGTAGCATTTTTATCCTTCTCTTTATACCATTGCAACATCTCTAAAAAGTTTCCTCTATTGTTTGATCTAGAAGACTCGTCATGCCCGCGAAAAGCAAGAGCTTGCAATAGAAGAAACCTTACAACACCTAAAATAATAGTAATACGACCCAAATATTCTTCCTCCTTCTTCTTGCTTGTATCAGCCCACACATGTGTGACACTCTGCCTCTGATTTTTAAAATCCTCACAATATTTTCTAGCTCTATTATGAGCACTATCGATTTTACCAACATGTTCATCAAAAGATTGAATTGCATTCTTCCAATAACTAAACCCCGCCTTTGTATATGCATCAGTACCAAAGTTTTCATGTTTCCATTGCTTAAACAGAAAACAATAAAAGCAAAATGCAGCATCTTTAGCAACACTATATTCCAACCAATTATGCCTTTTAAACCACTCTTCCTGAAAGCTTCTTTTATGATTTCCTATAGATTTCTGTGGAAACTTATGACCTTTTGGTTGACATGGTCCCCGTAGCAAATACTCCCTTCTAGCAGCATCCCTAATGTCCACATCAAATTCCTCAATTGGTTTTCGAAGCCTAGGATCGGAAACAATATCTTCCAAATTAAGCACAACACGAGGATTATTTTGTTGGGTATTACTAGCTCCAGTTCCTACTGTTTCTGAAGGGGATTGGTTGGACTGTGACAGAAAATAAGATGATAATAGCTTCGACCTCTTCATCATGTATTTAGCAATTAGCAACGTCACATGAATGATTATGGTTATATGCTCTTGTATGCAAATATATCAAACAACATTCTCAAATGCAACTAGTACTAATCTAAGATTTTAATGGTTTTCACTACTATGTACCTGTTTAGAGCATGAGTTTCACTTTTGTCCAAGAAAGCTAGATGATCACATAAAGATTACAAGAGAGGACCTGGAAAAAAGCACTATTAGCAAGTAAGCAACCATGTAACAAATGTTCATCACACAACTAGAAAATCACTGTTGAACTATAGTTTGATTCTTAGCAATTATGAATAACAGCATCAGCATCAGTGCATCACAATTCACAGCATGGCATGATCAAAATATTAAAGACAGGAATGCATAACACATTAACACAATAACACTCAACATTCAGTAATGAGTCAATGAGTTAATCATCATTCAGATTCAGCCATTCATTTCAGGCATTCTGCATTCAGTCATTACTCATTCACCAATCACCAGACATTCAGTGATTACTCATTCAGTCATTCTCATTTCTCATTCATGGATTCATTCAACCATCAGTCATCACCTTATCACTCACCAGACGCAGACAAGAGAGCGAGCCGCGACTGCGGGGCGAGGCGGGCGCAGCAGGGTGGGGTGGTCGTGGGCGGTCGGCCGGGCGACCGGCGGAGTGGGCCGAACGGTGGCCAACCAGCTACTCGACAGTCTCGGCTAGATCTTCGAAATGAGGACGCCAGGCGAGCTGCGAGCAGCAGCCGAGCAGGCGGAGGCGCGGAGTAGACAAGCAGCAGGTGACGGAGCGAGGCTGGGGTCGGAAGCAGCGGCTGGCCGGCGGGAGTGGGGGCGGTGGCTCGAGCTCGAAGTCGGATCGAGCTGGACACGGGAGGAGAGCAGGTGGACGAGCGCGCGGAGTAGCCGACTAGCCGAGCATCGGGCGGAGGCGGAGCAGCAGGAGGGGTCGGTGTCGGGAGCGGTCGAACGGCGGGGCGGCACGGCGGCCCAAGCGGCGGGGGCGGGGGCGTTTGTGAACTACGGTCCAGAGCGGCAGCGTGAGCGAGTCGCCGAGTGCGGGCGTGCGGTAGGGCGAGCCCTAGGCGCAACGCGGTGCTAGGCTGGGCCGGTGGCGCCTCGGGCCCAAATGAATAGTGATTGAAATTCTACACTATTACGTGGGCCAGGCCTCAGGCTCGGGCCCCACTGGCCCGAGGCCCAGCTCCGCCCCTGAATAGCACATAGATGTCCAGTCGAAACATTAAGGGCAGAGTAGCATATAAGGAGGCAGAGAGAAGACCCATGAGCTGCTAAGCAGTTTGCTGCGGCACACAGATATATGATGGAACAGGGACCAAAAAAGCCCAAAGGTATAGACAACCATACAAAAGCTCGTAACGCAGCAAAATATTCTTAGGATAGCAAGTCGTAACTGTTTGAATGAGACTAAACACCATGTAACAATGGTATATGCCGAGGACAGTTCTTGCTAACGAAGAAAGGGAATTGCGCTGGGGCATCATCGTGAGAAATCATCACCTGTGTAGAGAAGTTTTACTGGGTAAGCTGTTACTGAAATCAACAGGGTGGAGCATAATTAACTGTGAGGCTGTCAGTAAACGCGAAATACCTTTTTTGTCTTTAATCAACTCCTCCCTGTGGGAAAATCCTTCTCTTCACTGATGGCCTTTCTTCAACAATTTTTGTAGCGCTGGCCGCAATGAAAACTGTTTATCAGTTTTGTACCGTAAGCGACTGCTATTACAATTCATGTGTAAAGGCATTCAAAAGTATAACCTTGTGTTGCTCTCAGGAACAGGCAAGCAGCTGGCCATGGTCTGCAGGCTCGTTTAAGTTTAGAGCATAGCTCCGAGATCGGCTGTCAATGAAGGAAAAGAATAATCAGATATTATATGTTTTGAAGATATACACTCTTAAAAGGTAACGAAGTAACGATCAAGAAGGGTAACCTCTGCTAAGGGCGGTGTGCACTCAGGAATAACAGTATGGGCCGGTTTGCTTTCCTATTGTCACAATCAGACAAAGGCAAGGAGTTATATAATGAACCAGAGATAGGTTTACAGTTGCTACTTTTGGTAACTGTCAAAATACAACGATATGCATGGAGGATAGCGGTTACTTACCGAGCTAGCAATTTCTAGATCTGAGGAAATCATTGTATTAACGTTCTAAATGTGTGTAGGGAAGGAACAATGAGAATTCGATGCATAGGAAGTTGGAACACATCTCGTGGGCACGGCGTAAAACATCAGGGACCGAAAACATTTGGCTATGTAGAGAAAATGTATGGGTTATTCGCTAGTGCACGTGGTCCTTGATGCGACAACGGTCCGATCTTTCGATAGGTTCTACTTTTGTGGAATGGAGACGTTCGCGTTCCAAGGGCTTCCAATCAGCGAAGACTGAATCCTTGCAATCGCTACACCCACGCACCTATCATTATCAACCGTGCTCACGCCCGGATGACCTAACCACAAAGGTTAATCCTGCATACAGTAGAAGAAGCGAGCAAGAACGAGAAAGAAAGCAATATGACAATTCAAAAAAATCAAAATTGAGGTTATCTCTTTCACCAAACCAGGTCTTGCAACACTACTCTGATGAACAAGTGTTTCACACGCAATGGAGAACAAACTTAGCAAAATAACCTGACCTAATCTGATGACGGCGGCTTGTTTTAATGATGTGGAAAGGGAGAGGGTAGCCACGTGTCGGGACCCGAATTTGCAAACCCGGACCCTCTGTGTATACCGCACTAGTCCAGGATCACGCTAGTGCACACAGGCTCAACATAGATGCTATCATAGTCATACACAACGAAATATAGCATAAAATTCAATGATTAATAATAACTATTGTCTTACATGAATAATGCCTCACAGGGCTTAAATAAAAAGTATCAATAAAAAGCAGCGGAAATAGAATAAACGCAGTGGCGTTCCAGTTCGCCACAGGCAACTGACGAGGCTCGGACCCTAAACATTCGCATCCAAATAATCCTCCTCCATGAATGGCGTAGATTCCTCTTCTTCTGAAGTTGTTGTTGTTGGGGTGAGTACATAAAGCACTCAACAAGTTGTGCACAATAATGCAAGTCTAATATTCTATATGCTTGGCTTAATCCAAAGGAATGGCTAATAAGGGTATTTTGCAATAAAGTAGCATTTAACAAGAATACAATAAATAGATTGGAAAGCAGTAAAACAAATACAGTAATTAATAAATTCAGTATTTCTGAAATACACCAAGTTCCTAATCCTAAATCAATTTCCACCTTCCTGGCACCTTGCCATCCCAATAGGTTTTTGTTTAACAAAAGTCTAACCCTTAACTGTAATTCCTGAGCATTGCCCAATACCGTGAGCACGGCTATTCGAATAGATTGTAAACTCTGCAGAGGTTATGCACTTTACCCACACGATACAACCAAACACCACCAAGGCGAGTGATCGTAACAAAGCCTTTACAATGCTACACCTAGATCCAGTACTGCTCGCTAAGGTTTCAACACTGAAGGGTTAAACCACCACAACAGGGCCCCCCTCTTGCGCCATGTGAGTTAAACCGTAACCCGTGACTCACTATTCACCACGACAATACCGAAATCTAGGTTTCACAAATTATTCAGCTAGGCTGTCCCATTCCAGACATGTGGTTGCAAGAAGGACTCAGGTCAAAGGCTTGCAAGGTTAAGTCCTTAAGGTGATTAAGGCAAGACTTCCACATACTCCCGGCCAACCTGGCCCACCTTGGCACACTGCCCCTTGCCACTTGCCCCAATCTAAATCATTACCACCCCAGTTGATTACCAAGCACCACATGCCATCAACATTTCAATCTAGATGTGTGACCTCCTCGCCACGACAACTTGATATCACTGTGTGATGACACATGACACACCAATTCATAAACATTGTTCCATATTCCATTAGTCAAGATTAAGTATCAACATTCGGACACATGTGATGACGTGGCATGGCTAAGCAATCTATGACGGTCTAACTAGCCCATGTTCGTTATCGATGTTAACCAACTATAATTCCACATCCTAGGGTGACAAATAGATCATGGCATAAAATTGACAAGGTATGATTTAATTCAAATAGGCATATTATCTAATTCCCAGATTAATTGAAATCATTTATACATATAAAATATCATGCATAAAGTTTAAGAGATAAAATAGCAATTTGGTGAAAATTAGGTGCAACATGATCAAAGCACAACTTGCCTTAGAGTAGGTGCTGGTCTTGATCTAAGCTTGGGTCTTGGAGCGACGAATCTTCCTTCGGATCACCGAGCAGTTCAACGTCTACGCGAAACGATGCCAAAATAGCAAATAAACACCAAACCAGAGAGCAAACAAACTCCAAAAATAAAATAAAATTCACCAATAAATAGATCCTGATTTTAAATTTTTTTAGAAATTTGAATCACTCAAATCCGAGTTAAAATGCAAAAGATATAGCCTTTTGAAGTTTGAATAAATACTGAAAATACAGAAAATAGAATTTCTGATTTTTCCAATTATTTTCTATTGGAAAAGATCTTTATTGCGCAACGCTGACGCGCACGACTCGGACCAATCAGCGCCGACACGCCGCTGGTCCATGGACTCGGTCCACGGACCGCTCGTCCACCGTGGACGTGGCCCACGGCGCCTCGCGCCACGCGCCCGACACGCAGCGCGCATCGACTGGCTGCAACGCCGCCCGTGCTGATGCTCGACACGCGGCGTACATCCGGGCGACGATCCAACGGCTAATGCTCTAACGCACACGCGGCGCGATCTCAACCGAACAAACCTGATCCAACGGCCGACGCTTACCCGAGCCGTTTACTGCTCTTACCGAGACGTGGCGCAATCGCAGCGGTCCGACGAAGATCCAACGGCTGATGAAGCTTCCCGATGAAGAAGGCAGCACGGCGGCGGTCTGGCACCGGAGCGGAGGACGACGACCACCCGAACGGCGTTCCGGCGTGATTCCGGCGGGATGAAGTGGCTACCCCGATGCGGCTTGACGCGACGAGCCCGGATCTGGAACCGATTCGGCGAATGGCGGCTTGACGGAGACGCAAACTAAAGAAAACGACCGGCGGCATTATGAAGAACTATGGCGAGCTCTACTGCACGGGCGATGGCGACTCGACGGCGAAGACTAGAGCGACTGGAAGCGCAAGGCGATGAGGAACCTCGGGGTGCAGCCCACGCCTTTTATAGCCTCGGCATGCGCGCTAAAACGGCAACCCTAGACAATCCCCGGCGGAGACGGCGCGCGGCGGCGAAACGGAAACCGGATCGGGGACGACGACTGGCGACCGTCCGATCCAAGATGAGCGGCCACGATTAGATCCGAAGCGATACGATCCGATCCGCTCCTTCCAAATCCAACGGGCGAGATCTAAACTTACCAAAACAACGCGAAGCGATCCCGACCACTTGATCTCGATCCAACGGCTCGCAGCACTAGGGTTACGCGATGAAGCGGACTGCCCGATCTTCATCCAACGGTCACACGCGCGGCGGCGGCGAAGCGGGCTGACGGGCCGCACCGCGATGGACCGCACGACGCCTGATCTTGGGCTTGGCCCAGTACTGTTCCAAGATTTTTCAAAAGCTTTTTGATTTAAAATAATTCCCGAAATTAGATTAATCTATTTTAAGTAATTAAAATATCAAGAAAAATCCCAAAAAATTCTCATAAATACTTTGAGGCATTCTGAGCTCAAATAAACTATTTTTGGTAAAACTTTATATTAACTTTATCTATATATATTTAGTTTTCACCAAAGGTTCAATATACTTAATTAAAATAAATTCAAATAATTTCTGGAAAAATCCAATAAAAATCACAAAAATGCACGTGAGCGAAATTATAGGTCAAATTTTTGGGATGTTACACCACGGCCAGGGTGGGGCGTGCTAGGGTTGCCTCCCACGTCCACAACTTGGGCTTGGACCCTCTGTCGAGATACAAGGCCCGTGGCCCGAAGAAAAGGTGGCGCAGCACCTTCCAAAAAATAGCAACCACTTTTTACGACTATTTAGAAGCCTTTCCGATACAATTTGGAAGTGAGGTTAGATCCATTGGAAATATCATGAAATAACCTTTCAATAGAGTACTTATACACCTCCGACTAACGACGTATAAGAATTTATGGCCGTTTGAATCCAAAGCTGTCAGGCTCACTCCAACTCGAATTGCAGCCCGAAATATCTTGCTCTCCGAATTGAGGATGGAGACTTGGCATGGCATCTTCACCAATATTCCTAAGTAACAACAAATCACGATGTCCATTAGGTAGCATACCATCCCTATTAAAATAATTATGAACAGCAGGGAACGAGCTCACCTTATGATTTAATTGACAAGCACGAGCTCGTGTCATTGGACCTTGAAGTTGTGAAACATGAGGAACAACAGGTGTAGTGTGTGTATCCAAGGAATGGATGTCCTCATAATCCTCCCCCTCTAAAATTGGAGTCGTCCTAGACTCAAGCTCATCTTCTTCTCCCACATACGACTTTAAATCTGAAATGTTAAACATGGGACTAACCCCGAAATCTGCACGCAACTAAAGTTTATAGGCATTGTCATTAATCCTTTCAAGCACTTTAAAAGGACCATCAGCTCGAGGCATTAATTTAGACTTTCTCAACTCAGGAACTCCATCTTTACGCAAATGTAACCAAAGAAGATCACCAGGTTCAAAGTTTAAATGTTTTCGACCCTGGCTACCATAAACTCTATATTTCTCATTCATATTTTCAATATTTTCTTTAACCAATTCATGCATTTTCAGAACCAATTCAGTTCGTTTCTTAGCATCAAAATTAGATTTTTCAGAAGTAGGTAAAGGTAGTAAATCAATAGGAGCACGTGGGTTAAACCGATATACTACCTGAAATAGACTTACCTTGGTGGTGGAGTGTACTGACCTGTTGTAAGCAAACTCAATATGAGGTAGGCACTCTTTCCACATCTTCAAATTCTTCTTTAGGACAGCCCGTAGCATAGTTGACAATGTGCGATTGACGACCTTCATCTGTCCGTCGGTTCGGGGATGATAAGTAGTAGAGAAAAGTAGCTTTGTCCCCAATTTATTCCATAAACTTCTCCAAAAATGACTCAAAAACTTCGCGTCACAATCTGAAACAATGGTATTGGGCACGTTGAGTAAACGAACTATCTCCCTGAAAAATAATTCAGCAACATTTGTAGCATCGTCGCTCTTATGACAAGGTATAAAATGTGCTATTTTAGAAAAACGATCAACCACCACAAATATACTATCCCTCCTCCTCTTAGTCCTAGGCAATCCTAATACAAAATCCATTGAAATATCCTCCCACGGAACGCTAGGAACAGGAAGAGGCATATAAGGACCATTCGGGTTCAAACGGGACTTAGCTTTATTGCAAGTGGTGCATCGTGACACGTAACGCTCGATGTCGCGCCTCATCTTAGGCCAGAAGAAATGTGCAGCAAATACATCCTTCGTCTCCTTCACCCCAAAATGTCCCATCAACCCACCTCTATGCGCTTCCTGCAAAAACAAAAAACGAATAGAGCTAGCTGGAACACATAGCTTGTTAGCACGATACAACAATCCATCATTCAGCACATATTTATTCCATGTTCTTCCTTCTCTACAATTCATATAAACATCTTTAAATTCCAAATCATTAGCATATTATTCTTTTATTGTTTCTAAGCCATAAATTTTATGATCAAGTTGTGATAACAAAGTATATCTTCGAGACAACGCATCGGCAATTACATTGTCCTTACCTTTCTTGTGCTTAGTGATATATGGAAACGACTATATGAACTCAACCCATTTAGTATGTCGTTTATTTAGTTTAGCTTGACTTCTAATATATTTCAAAGATTCGTGATCGGAATGAATAACAAATTCTTTGGGTCAAAGGTAGTGTTGCCATGTTTCTAACACACGCACTAAAGCATACAATTCTTTGTCATATGTAGAATAATTGAGAGTAGGCCCATTCAATTCTCACTAAAACATGCAACGGGTTTACCTTCTTGTAGCAATACTCCTCCTATTCCAATCCCACTAGCATCACACTCTAACTCAAAAGTTTTACCCAAGTCTGGAAGCTAAAGCAGAGGGACATTGGAAAGCTTCTCCTTTAGTACCTTAAAAGCATGTTCTTGTGCTGGTTCCCAATAAAAAGGGACACCCTTCTTTGTCAACTCATTCAGTAGGGCAGCAATGGTGCTAAAATCTTTCACGAAACGACTATAGAACCTTGCAAGACCATGAAAACTTCTCACCTGTGTGACTGTCTCAGGGATTGGCCAGCTCTTGATGGCTTCAATTTTTGCTTCATCCACTTCACTTCCCTGTAGAGTAACAACATAGCCAAGAGAAGAGACTCGATCCGTGCAACAGGTGCATTTCTCAAGATTACCATACAAATGTGCATCTCTCAAAACATTAAAAACAGCATGTAAATGTTCCATGTGTTCTCTCTGTGACTTGCTATAGATCAAAATATCATCAAAATAAACCACCATAAATTTTCCAATGAAAGCACGTAAAACTTCGTTCATTAGCCGCATGAAAGTGCTAGGTGCGTTAGTTAACCCAAAAGGCATTACTAATCACTCATATAATCCGAACTAGTTTTGAAAGTTGTTTTTCATTCATCTCCCAACTTCATTCTAATTTGGTGGTATCCACTTCACAAGTCTATTTTAGAAAAAAAATGATAGAATCACTTAACTCATCAAGCATGTCGTCTAACCGAGGAATAGGATGACAATACCTTATTGTGATATTATTAATGACTCTACAATCTATGCACATTCGCCAACTACCGTCTTTCTTAGGAACCAAAATAATAGGAACGGCACAAGGACTAAGGCTCTCTCGTACATACCCTCTGTCCAATAAGTCTTGCACTTGCCACTAAATTTCCTTAGTCTCTTCGGGGTTGTCTCGGTAAGGCGCACAGTTTGGCAAAGTCGCTCCTGGAATCAAGTCAATTTGATGCTCAATTCCTCTCATAGGTGGCAGCCCGGGGGAAGCTCATCCGGAAATACATCCTCATACTCCTGCAAAAGATTAGTGACAGTAGGAGGCAAGGAGCTAGGCAAACTATCAAGGAAAAAATAAGCCTCTTTGCAAATTAAAGCATAGCAAACCGAGGTAGACACATCAAGCTCAAGTAAATCAGATTTTGTAGCGATCATGTTAGCACCCTTCAATTTAATTCCCATCTTCTTAACACTAAGTGCTTCCTTTTCCTTTTTAAGTGGAAAAACTTCTTTAGCTACAATCTGATTTTCACTTTTAGTATCCTTCGTCTTACATTCTTTTTCAGCTGTTTCTAACTCATCTTTCAAAATTGCAACAGGTGTCATTCAGCTGTTTCTAACTCATCTTTCAAAATTGCAACAGGTGTCATTGTAATTAATTCAACGGTTCTTACCTTATGTGTGAAAGTGTATTTATTGCTTCTACCATGGTGTAAAGCATCAGTATCATATTGCCAAGGCCTACCTAAAAGCAAAGAACAAGCTTGCATAGGCACTATATCAAAATCTGCATGATCATGGTAGGTACCTATTGAAAAATGCAATCTCACAATCTTATTTACCTTCAACTTACCGTAAGCGTTGAACCATTGAATGTAATATGGCCGTGGGCGCTGCTGCGTGGTCAAACCAAGCTTCTCGACCAACTCAGTGCTAGTAAGGTTGTTGCAACTACCTCAATCGATGATGACGTGATATGATCTTTCCTTCACAACGAACTTCGATTGGAATAAAGTGTGGCGCTGATTTTGCCCCGCTCTTTCCATTTGAGCACTAAGTACTAGCTGTGCTACAATGGTCATGTACCTCTCAAAAGCTTCAGCTCCAAATCTGTCCACTCCATCATCATCGCTACCCGTCTCATGTTCATCACCTGCAAGGTTAGCTGAAACAAGAGCTAAATCTTCGTCATCAATATCACTAGCACTAGTATACTCACCGTCATCTTTGGCAATGAGAGCCCGCTGATTTGGATAGTCTTTCATCACATGACCCCATCCCTTGCAGCGGTAGTACTGTATGTCACGTGTCCTGCCCATGAAAGCAACCGATGATGAGCTCTTTTTCGGTGCTTTCACCGTCGCTGATTTGCTTGCTACAGGAGCACGTGGTTGTGGTGTGGAATCAGCGAAACGTGCACGAAAAGAAGATGTGAAGGACCATGTGGAGGTCTACCCAGATTTATGATGAGTATTTGACTTATATTTGAGCTTGAGTTGCTCTTGTTTGAGTTTGATTTGAAATGGATTTTCAAATGGAAGCAATTTGAGGTTCTCTCTGTTTTCCTGGTGTTATCGGCCATGGTAGCGCGGTGCTACTGGGTGAGCGGTAGCACCAGATCCGAGTGCGGTATGGAAAAACCAGAGAGGGCATTTTCAAGATTTTTGGCCGAGCGGTGCTACCGGCCATGCTAGCCTGGTTCTACTGGGCGAGCGGTAGCACCGGCCCGAGGAGCAGTGTGAAAATTCCAAAGAGGGGTGTTTTCTGGTTTTTTGCAGAGTGGTGCTACCGGCCATGGAGCGGTAGCACTGGTCCACCATGGGCGGTGCTACCGGCCTGAGGGCGGTAGCACCGGCTAGAACGAACAAAGATGAATTTCAAAGTGTGGACTTTGATGGATTTCTTGCATATCTTTGTGGGCATTGCTATGTGAGGAGTTTCCTTATTTTTGATGGTTGCAGGTCGACGATGCTAGATCATGGTGAGGCGAAGGATGACCGGGACTAGGCGAGGATCGTCGGAGGTCCAAACGGTTGGTGATCGTCGGAAGATGATCAGAGACAGTGTCATGGCAAGCCGTGAAGACAAGAAACGGATGAGATGCTAGCTAGGCGCTGCGTGGATCAATGAGGACCATTGGATCTTGGTCTAGTTGATAGGTTAGCGGATCTAGTTAGTGTGCTTTGAGAACCGTGCAAGAAAACCCGTTATGTGTGTGGGTTTTGGGTTAGCCCTTGCATGACTGGTTGAGTGGGTTAATCCTAGCCCTTGATGGAAGCTCTAGGGTTTAGAGGCTCATCCAAGGGTGGTAGGTGGCCCAAGAGTTGTATAAATAGGGGTGGAGGGGTAGCCTCCCCCCTGAAGGTTTTGAGGTTTTTGTTGCTCCTTTGAGCTTTGCCCACATGAATGTGAGGCTTTGTAACCTCTCCTTCCAGAAATGAAAATGTTTCCACAAATCATTTCTTTCCTTTACGCATTTAATTATACATTTAAATTACACAATTTAAATTCCGCATTTACATTCTTGCAATTTACTTTAATGCAATTTGGATTTGCCTCCCCTCCTTCTAATTGCTTACGAATCTTTTTGCTGAGGTTGATGATTGATTTCTTCTTTGAAATTATGTTCCAATCATCTAGGCTATCCATACATTTTCTTGCAAGAAGTTCTTTGCATTCTTGAATGCTTGATTTTGTAGATTGCGTTGCCTTGAGTTTCTTCATGATCTTTTGCTTGCTGGGATGTGTGGGGAGTCATTCAAGATCATCTTGATCATCATAACCCCATGAGCAAGTTTCGATCGAAGTTCTTTCAGTTTTTGTTGAAACTTGGTGCGTTCTTCCTTCTCGGGCAAAAAGGTCAGAACTTTAACATAAATCCTTGTGATTGAAGGTTGGAATAAGTTCTTGACATCCCGAGGACCTTATCTACCAAGTTTCGTGAGTTTCCACCCAGCCGATCAAAAGATACCTTGATTTTCCTTCTTGGGTTGTGCTGATTTTTAGGGTGTTCTTCAGGCTGTTCTTAAGCCCGGTGCTACCGCCCTCCTGAGCGGTGCTACTGGACTCCGGTGCTACCGAGCTGCCTACGGTAGCACCGACCAGACATCCTTTGGCTCTTTTTGATCCGCTCTTTTTGTGTGTTATCATCGTAGGCTTGTTTGGATTATTTTTTAGGGTAAGTTTTTAAGTTGCGACCATTCACCCCCCCTCTGATCGCCATCTCGATCTTTCAATTGGTATCAGAGTCGGTTTTGCTCTTTCATAGATCTTGACCGGTCTCGAGAGCCATGGCAATGGACAAGTATTCCACCAAGCCTCCTATTTTTGCTGGAGTCGATTTTCCTTTCTAGAAATCGCGGATGGAGTCATACATCACTGCCCAGGGCTTTCTGATATGGCAGAAGGTGAAACTCCCGTATGAGGTTCCTGCCGATGAAAATGTCATGGCCGGCAATATGGCTGACATTGAGGTGAACGCTAAGGCAAAGAACATTCTCATACAGGGTCTAAGCCGCAGTGAGTATGATAGGATTTCTCACATCCGTTCCACTCACGAGATTTGGGAGACCCTCAATGCTTACCATGAGGGCACTACTCAAATCAAGACCGTGAGGCAGGATCAGTACAAGCGTGAGTACAACAAGTTTGAACAACATGCTGGTGAGAGTCTTGATGAGTGTTTCAGTCGTTTTACCAAGATTTTGAGTGATCTTCGAGCAGTTGGATGCATATACCCTGATTCGGATAATGCTTGACATTTCTTGACCACACTCGATTTGCGTGTTTGGGAGATGAAGGTGACCACTATCAAAGACACCACCGACTTGTCGACTCTGACTCTTGATGGGTTTTATTCCCATCTCAAGACTCATGAGATCGATATCGTCTCACGAAAGACGAAATCTCAGTAGATGGCCTTGGTCACCGATCTCATTGGATCTTCCTCTTCTGATTCTTCTCTTGGTTTCTCTCTTTTCGCCCTTTGCGAGCTAAGCGATTACCAACTGGAAAATTTTTCAGAAAATGAGTTTGCTCTTCTTGCTCGCAAGTTTTCTCATGCATACAAGAGGGTGAGAGAGAGAAAAAGAGGTGGCATGATCACATGCTTCGAGTGTGATGGCCCCAACCACATTCGGGCTAATTGCCCCAAACTAGAGAAAGCTAAGAACGATGCCGGCGGTTCAGCAAAGAATGACTACATCGACAAGAACCGCAACAAGAAGCCTCTAGTTCGTGAGCCAACGTGTGAGAAGAAGTACCGCAACTTCTCCAAGAATAAGAAGCTCTTCCACCGCGTCCTCGCCGCGCTTGATGACATCAACCTCTCCAACACGGAGACATGGAGCGACAAGGGCGAAGATGAACCACAAGAGAAGAAAGGCGGCGATGACTTCTCCAGCATGTGCTTCATGGCCGACGCCAACGGCATCAGCGACTCTGAGCTCTACAGCGACTCGGACGAGGTACCCTCCTATGACCAGCTCAATGAAGCTTTTTGCAAATTAGAAAAATTTCATGCTAGAGCTAGGGCTAGGTGTGTGGAGCTAGAGAAGGAAGTAGGTACCTTGACTCGAGAGTTAGCTTCCCTTAGATCTTCTCCCTCTCGAGTCACTGATAACTGTTCTTTGTGTGATGCTCTTCTTGTGGAGTTGGAGAACCTAAGGACTATGCATGATAGTGTGTTGTCTGAATTAGATAATCTTAGGTTGAAGAATGCTAGAGATGATTCTATTGATGCTATTCCACTAGATGCTAGTTTTCTTCATGCTCACTCTACTCCATCATGCTCTAATTGCCCTAAATTGCTTGCTGAAATTGATGTCATGAGCGATCACCTTAGAAAGCTTTCTTCTAGAAATTATGAACTTGAAATGCATGCTTCTAAGGACCAAGTCAGTTCATGTGAGGGCTGTAGGCAACTAAAACTTGACAATGAACTGCTAAATGTCAAGTGTGCTAAACTTGCTAAGGACTTACTAGATAAGTCACAAGAAAGTTGCTTGCGATGTAATGTGATTGAGGGGGGACTTGGATAAAATCCATGTCGAACTTATGAAGAAGTTAGAAGACCAAGTCCATAGGATTAGAAATGCATCGTGCGTTTCTTGTGAGGCCCTCAAGATTGAGGCAGCCGTGCTGAGGGAGAAAAATGCACGTGCTGAGAGAGCTTCTCTTTCTGGTTCTTCTTCTTCCTCTCTTCCCTATTATTCATGTGCCTCTTTTTTCCGGGAGTGTGAGTATCTCATGAGCACTCTCGAGAAGTTTGTAGGAGGCAAGAAGAAACTCGATCTTATTCTAGACCAATCCAAGATTAGCAGATTTAATCAGGGTCTAGGATTTGACCCCTTAGAGCACGCTCGGGCACATCCTCCCACCATTGTGCGTGGCTCCAAGAGTGGTGTGATTGTGGTAGCTCCCAGAGTGAGTACCACGGTGTTTAGGTCTGCTGGGGTTGTCCATGGGATTTCTGACCAGAAGGTTGTTGCTCCTGTAGCTTCTACCTCTAGTAAGGCGAAGTACACATGCACTTTCTGTAAGAAGGATGGTCACCTAGTAGATTTCTGTTTCAGACGCACTAAGAACACTCGGCGTGAGCTTGTTGCTGCTCTTAGGGGTATTCAGGGTCATCCCCAGACTCTGAGTGCTCCTAAGGCACACACTGCTTCTAGACAGGTTAGAGAGTCACATGTTTTTGGGCAGCGTCCATAACTTGGTTTTCATGTTGTTTCTTCGAGTTTTAGTCCTGAAGCTGCTCGTGGTCAGTCTTTCTGCCGTCCTCTTGATATTCCTCGTTTTTCTCATCGAGGTAGATATCAGCGGCGTGAGGTGTTTTCTGGTAGGAGTTTTAGACAGCGTCACTGGGGTGGTCCAGCCTTTGCACCACGGCGGGCCAACCCAGTTCCAGCTCCTAGATTATCTACTAGAGTTGCTACTGATCTTGTTAGGATTAAACGTCAGAGATACACTTGAGTTCAGTCTTCTTCTGTGGCTGGTACTCTGAGGCATTGTGTGGTTCAGTATTGGGTTCCCAAGTCTTCACTCTATCCCAGTACTGAGCATCTTTCTCTCTTATGTCTTGATTAGGTTCGTCGGATGGGGAACAGAGATGTTTGGATTGTCGACTCCGGTTGTTCTCGTCATATGACAGGAGATTCTTGTTGGTTCTCTTCCCTAGTCCGAGCCCCGGTGATGAGTTGATCACTTTTGTGGATACTTCTTCAGGTAGAGTCATTGCTAAAGATACCATCTGCATTAATGACAATTTCATTCTTAAAGATGTTGCCTTAGTGAGTAAGCTGCAATAGAATTTGCTTTCTGTCTCTCAGCTTATTGATGACTCTTTCGAGGTGAGTTTCAAGAGTAGCGCCTGTAGAATCCTCGATTCTTCAAGAAGGTTAGTTTGCGGGATTTCTAGATATGGGAGAGTCTTTCATGCTGATTTTTCTGCTTCTTCTGGAGACTCTCTTCGGTGTTTGATTGCTTCAGAGTCCTGTGATCTCTCCTTCTGGCATAGGATATTTGATCACATTGGATTTGATCATTTGACCCGAGTTAGCAGCCATGATCTCATTTGTGGTTTGCCCAAACTCAAAATGGTCAAAGATTTAGTTTGCTCTCCTTGCCAACATGGCAAGATGGTTGCTGCTTCTCATCCCCCAGTCACTGTTGTGATGACTGATGCACCAGGACAACTTTTACATATGGACCTTTGTTGGTCGGCTAGAGTGCGATCGGTCTGAGGAAGTGGTATATTCTTGTCATTGTTGATGATTTTTTGAGGTACTCTTAGGTGTTTTTCATGGCCTCGAAGGATGAGACTTTTACCCATTTTAGGGGTTTGATTCATAGGTTGTCTTTTGAGCCCCCTGGTGCCTTACGAGCTATACGCAGTGATAATGGCACGGAGTTCAAGAACTCCTATTTTGAGAGTTTCTGTGTGGAGTCTGGTTTAGAGCATCAGTTCTCCTCTCCCTACGTTCCTCAGCAAAATAGCGTAGTAGAAAGGAAGAACAGGACCCTGGTAGAGATGGCCAAGACGATGCTAGACGAGTACAGCACTCCTAGAATGTTTTGGGCTGAGGCTATAGCTACTGCTTGCCATGTTTCAAATCACGTATTCTTGATAGCACATTTGCACCGCACTTCTTACGAGTTGAGCTATGGGCGAAAGCCCAGTGTTTCTCATTTTTGTGTGTTTGGTTGCAAGTGTTTTATTTTGAAGTCTGGTAACCTAGATAAGTTTGAGTCTCGCTCTTCTGATGGTATCTTTCTAGATTATTCGACTTCTTCTCGTAGCTATAGGGTCTGGAGTTGCGATGCGCATAGGATCATAGAGACCTGTGAAGTAACCTTTGATGAGGCTAGCCCAGGAGCTAGATCTAACATTTCAGGTTCTTCTTTCTCCTCCGAGACCATCTTTGTAGAGGATAAGGATGATGGAGATGATGGTGTTACACCTGATCCAGTCCCCTCTACACCTGAGGTGCCACCTGTTTCTATTTCTGCACCTCAGGAAGGTCAGCCATTGCCTTCTGACTCTCCTGCAGCTAATGGCTCTGCTCCTACCTCTTCTGTGCATGAGGTAGAGGCCACTTCTAATTCTGGACCTCCCCGTCATATTCAGTGTTCTCATCCACCTGATCAGATCATCAGCGATCTGTTTAAGTGGGTTACTCACTCAAAATCAGGTTTATCCAGTTTCTGCCTTCACTCTGCCTTTGTTGCCTCGTTTAAGCTGAAGGATGTGACTCATGCATTATCTGACGAATCTTGGACTAATGCTATGCATGAGGAACTTGAAAACTTCGAGAGGAACAAAGTCTGACAGCTTGTAGAGCACCCATCTGATCATAATGTCATTGGGACCAAGTGGGTGTTAAAAAACAAGCAGAGTGAGGATGGGGTTGTCATTCGCAACAAGGCTAGACTAGTTGCACGGGGCTTTTCTCAGGTTGAGGGTCTTGACTTTGAGGAGACCTTTGCCCTTGTAGCTAGACTAGAGGTTATTAGGATCCTGCTTGCATTCTCTGCATCCCGGGGTTTCAAGCTCTATCAAATGGATATCAAGAGTGCATTCCTCAATGGCTATATTGAAGAAGACGTTTATGTCAAACAACCTTCAGGATTTGAGAATCCCAAGTTTTCGAGTCATATATACAAGCTTTCCAAAGCTCTGTATGGACTCAATCAGGCCCCCAGAGTATGGTATGAGAGGCTCAAGTCTTATCTTCTCAGCCACGACTTCAAGATGGGCGTAGTAGACAAAACTCTGTTTATCAGACACCATGTGTCACATTTTCTTCTCGTCCAGATTTATATGGACGATATCATTTTTGGTGGCTCATCTCATTCGCTTGTGTCTCAGTTTTCTGAGGTGATGAGCACATAGTTTGAGATGAGTATAATGGGCGAGTTAAGCTACTTTATTGGCTTTCAAATTAAGCAGACTCGGGAGGGTACTTTCTTGCATCAAGGCAAGTATACCTGAGACCTCCTGATGCGTTTCGATATGTCTGACGGGAGGCCAGTAATGACTCCTATGGCCACCACTGCTTTCCTCGAGCCAGATGAGGATGGTGAGCCTGTTAATCAAAATGAGTTTCAGAGCATGATCGGCTCCCTCTTGTACCTCACTGCTTCGAGGACGGACATATGTTTCGTTTTGTGTCTGTGCGCTCGATTTCAAACCTCTTCTCGTGCCTTTCACCGCCAGGCGGTCAAGCGCATCTTCAGGTAACTTCGTGCTACCACTGATTATGGTATTTAGTACTCTTCTTCTTCTTATCTGTCCCTTCGAGCCTTTTGTGATGCCGATTTTGCTGGCCGTAGGATAGATAGGAAGAGCACTTCTGGCACTTGCCAATTTATTAGCACTTCTCTTATTTCTTAGTCGTCTAGAAAGCAGTTCGGAGTTGCATAGTCTACTGCTGAGGCCGAGTATGTTGCTGCAGCCAGTTGCTGTAGCCAGATGCTCTGAATGAGATCGACCTTGCGGGACTTTGAGTTAGAGATAGAGAGTGTGTCACTTTTCTGTGACAACATGATTACATGCCAGAACATATAAATTTATCTAGAACGGTATAATATAGAAGCCTTCTCCCCGCCGTCCGAACGAGGGCTACCCCTCCGGCCGCCGCCTCCACTCGCCGTAGATCAATCTCCACAGCGGACACCTCCTGGATATATGACTGGCGTCCATTCTTTTGGTTGGCGACTTGCATTCATGGGGATGGGTCTTTGGTTCAAGGATGCTTGAGAGGAGATCATCAATACAGCAGTGTTCCTTGCCTCCTCTTAACCTTGAGTTCGGTGGTCAGAAACGAAGAGCAAGCCCTGACGACAACCGAATGTGGCGTCCGCGAGTGACGTTGACAGAATGAAACATACTGAATGAACAATGGTCGAATCTGTGCCAGTATCCTTCAATGCACAACTCTTTGCAATTGAAGGAGCTCTTTGTTCCTGCACTCAAGAGTTGGTGGTACAATTAGAGAGAGATTCCAGAGGCTTGTCAAAATGCAGATTGGCTGTCAGCATCAGCAAGCCAGGGGCCCTCTCCCTCCACATCATGAACACGATTCGTGCTGCCATTGCCAGCGATGTTTCAGACAACAGGTTCTCTGTCGCGACCCAGCTGAACCGACCCTCGGCTCGAAGAAACCCATCACAAGAAAAGTACTGCAAGTAGTACGTGTGCCCGTGGATGGACAAGAACAGGTACCCAACCAAGCAAAGCGCAGCCATGCAAAATGAAGCCCATGATTCGATTCGATTTGGACCTGAACCATCCTACACACAAATGAAGTCACATGATGAGCGCTGTTGTTTGCAGTTGGAACAGCTCATGATTAGAGGGAGCCAACGAACCAACACCCATACTGACTAGCTCGCAGCCGGACAGCCAGAGCCTAACAATGGTGTGGCGTGCATCAGGACAACCACAGCGGCGTCATGCATCGGACAAAAGTGTCCATTAAACAAATCAAATCATAGCCAGAAATGATATGATACTTCCTCTGCTGTTAGGAAGATAAGATAACCAACCTCCATACCTAATGATTCCGATCGAGTCACACCTGCTATGTATGCCTTTTACGCACCTGATTTGATCGATGCCACCTTATTAAGCAACCAAGAGTAGGGTGCATGAAACCACACCAAGATAATAATAAGCTCTCAACTCATTTCATTTCAACTGTTTGAATTGAACCACAAATATCACCAACATGCCAACAACACATGCTCTCTGTCCAAAGAGATGTTACTAAGAGTTGTTCATATCCTGTTCACTGCTACATTACATTACATGATACATGAATCATGAAAAGGAGCTGCACGGTTTCAGAAATGAATAACCATTCTGATCAGGACGAACTCAAATTTCATTTTTACACGCAGACTGCCACAATCGTATAGATCACAACCACAACCATAGGGCTAAATCAACCACAAACTACTGCAATCACCACAAGTACAGGCATTTACAGCAAACGCGTAGAAAGCACCAATACCTCGTCACACAAAAAACAAATCAAAATAACAATAATAGTACATTGTTGTTCAGCTACTTGCTGTTTTTCTTTTTCAGTAAGCTCCCAAACCTCTTCAGTAGAGGCTTGTACTTTTTCTGTTGCTGCTGCGGTTTTGTTGGAGACATTCCCATTTTACTCGCATCTTCTGATACTGTCCCTTTTGCATGCTCAGTAATGCCATCCTCCTTGGAGTCTAATTCATCCTTGGAGGATTTGGCTTCTTCGTTTCTGTCTGTCTGTGGCTGCTTCTCGACAACTTTGCTGCTCTCCTGTACGATGCACTCGGTTTTCACTTCCTCCTGTTCATCCTTAGTGTTATCTTTCCATTCTTCATGATTCATGTCCCCAATGGAGTTTCCATTGACAGAGTCAAGTTCCAACTTCTGTTTTTTATCACTCTCTCCTTCCGTATCTTCATTCTCTGCAACTGTATCTGCAACTTCTTTGCGCACAGAATTGTTGTGCGACTCATCAACAACCACTAGCTTCTCTTCCTCTTCAGGATGCTTCTTTGTCATGGCTTCAGCAAGCAAAGCAGACAGTTCGTCTATCTTCTTCATGGCGTCAGCTTCTCGCAATCTGAGTTCGTCATTCTCCTGGGTTATGCTCTGCAATGCATTCTCTTTATCAAGTAACCTCTCCTTCAGTTGCAAACTCTCAGCCTTTGCCTCCTGTACAGCCTTGTTGGCTTCAAAAACCGCTGATTTCGTGACCATCAGTTTCTCCTGAAGCCTCTCTTTCTCAGCATTTGCCTCCTGCACAGCATTATTGGCTTCAGCAACCGCTGACTCCATGTACATCAGTTCCTCTTGAAGCATCTCCTTCTCCTCATTGACAGCTTGCAGTTCGTGCTCTGCACCTTGCAGTGATGACACTACCTTGCTGACTTCTACTTTAAGGGCGGCAATTTCTTCTTCCGACTGCTTGCCTGACGTGATAATGTCAAGCTCCTTAGCTTCACATTGTTCCCTGTACTTGTTCACCTCAGCCTCCAATCTCTCAACGGTTTTCCTTAATCCAGTGATGTCGCAATTTGCCTCATCAAGTATTACATCGTAGCTCTCTTTGGTACTCTTTAGGGCCATCTTCAGATCACCTATCTGCATGACAGCATGCTCGTAATCATCTTCTATATTCAGAAATCTCTCATGTGCTTCCTTTGCTTCGCTAGATGCCTCGCTCAATGCAGCAGTAAGATCTTCCACTGCCCTTTTCTGTTTCTCTTCTCTATCTTTGGTGTCATTCACCTCCCTAATCAGCTTCATCTTCTGCTCAGTCAGGCCTTCGATCTTCATATTAGCAGCCTTCTCAATGTTTAATGCCTCAAAAGCTGCTTGTTCCGCAGCCTCAAGCTTGTTCCTCAGAACATCTATTGTTGTCTGCAGTCCAAACACCTCTTGCTGAGAAGCATCCAAGTGCTCGTTCGATTCGTTGATATCTGCTAAAAGTGTTGCCACCTCAATTTCCAAGGCCATTGTCTTTCCTTTGAGGGCTTCGATTTCCGACTCTCTATCTTGTAACACAGACTGGGTCTTGTCCAATTCTTCCGTCGTAGAGGCAAGGGATTCACTTTTGAACTTATCAGAGATAGTAACTTCCTCCAATTCCATTTCAAGTGATCCAGCCTTGTGCTTCCATTCCTCGAACAGCTGACGGACATCTGACTCAGCCTTCTTTGCATCATCTAACTCTGATTTCAGCTCCTCGATAAGTTTTTCCATATCAGCCAGCTTCTCCTCAACAACTCTTGCCTCATCAAGTTTGCCTTTCAGAGATGAAATATCAGATTCCAAATTCTTAACAAGCACTTCAGTTTCACGGCTTTTACTCTCTTGGCTCACCGCACTCGAATCCACCAATCCTTTCAAGCGGACGACTTCGGTTGAGAGGATCTCCACCTTCTCCGCATTGACCTCAGCGATCTTCATGGCATCGTCCGCGTGGCCGAGTGCGGCCTTCTTGGCGTCGTTCGCCGTTGCGAGCTCACGCCTGAACCTCTCCAGCTCCTCCGTTGCGGTGACCAATGTCTCCAAGTCCGCGGCGTGCTGGCCACGCACGCACTCAATCTCCGTCCGCCACTCCTCCTCCCGCTTGTGCGCCTCGTCGATGCCAACCTGCTCGAGCTCATCGGCCCGGAACTTCTCGATCTCAGTGGCCTCCTCGGCCCACCTCTTGGCCATGAGCGCATCCTGGAGCTTGTCATGTGTCTCATCAGCCACTCTCTTGGCCTGGTTCAGCTGTCCGACAAGGCGGTGCCTCTCCCCCACAATGAAGGCCAGCTGATCCTTGGCCTTGTTGAGGTCCTCCTGGGCGGACTCAAGCCGTGCCTGCAATTCGGCCTCCCTCCGAGGCTGCTCTGCATTCAACATTCCACAGTTTTGCATCAAGAACTCACGCAGTGTACTTGACAATGCAGCATCGTCTTCAGTTCACTGACAAAACAAAACAAAACAAGAAAAAGCAATTTTGAGGTGCACTTACATCAGGAAGCATGCGGATCCTGGGCGCCCGGCGCTCGACGACGGGATTGGGGTCTGCGGATCTCGGGGACCGATCGAACGAGAGGCGGGGCCGCGAATTTTGGGCGGCCGACGGCGGCGAGTTGGGCTCGGACTTGAATGGGCCGCCGTTGTTGCGGGAGCGCGGCGTGGCGCTGGTGCTTCTCCTCGAGCCACCGGCGGCAGTGGAGGGACGGTGGTTGGAGGAGGGCGTGGAAGGGCGGCGGCTGGAGGTGGGCGTGCTTGGCCTGGCCTGGCCAATGGGGGACTCATTTGGCCCAGGTCTAGTGTGAATGGCAACACAGTAAAAGCAACTGGTTAAAGCTCCAATCTTTCTGCTTGTTGATACGAGTGAGCGACAAAATGCAGAGCCGAAAGAACTGGCCAGAAACTAACAAACCAAAGAAAAGGGAGAGGAAGCAATGAAGCAAGCAAAGAAAATATAGGAGAGTGGGAGAAAGAGAAATCACCTTGATTTGGATGGCAGCATTGTGGACATGGTGTGGTGGCGGAGGAGAGCGAGCGGAGAGTAGGAAGGGAAGACACTGGGGACTGGGGAGGAAGAGGCTAAGAAGAAGAGGGGAAGGGAGTAGGTTGTTGGAATCAGAAAAAGCAAAAGAGGGTATATTTCTAACGGAGGCAAATATATTTAGAGCGGTGCTTTCATGCTTTTCCTTCTAATACAAGTTGTACAAATCTTGAAGCAAGCGAAAAGGTAAGTAATCATCATCTACCTTTCATTAATGCTTTAATATTTGTGCAACTTTAAAAAAGAAAAGCATGGAAGCACTTCTCATATATTTATCTTTTATTGTCCATGGATATGTTTGTAGGGTAAATCTTTGTCCGATAGGTAAACGGGCATGAGCATGAAGGAGATTCACCCGTGCCCGTTCTACCCGATTACTCGATAATAAGCACTGACAAATGGGCCATGTTTGAAAAACTCTAGATGCATCCTACGGTCCCACCTCTCTCGACCACTGATTTTCCGCCACCAAATTCGTTTTTCTTCTGTTCCCTATGTATTGCTTGTGATTTGTGTCGAGCTCTCAAATCTGTAAGCTATATCACATGTTTCCCTGATGTCGACTCTGGAAAGTAGTAGCTAACCTAGGTCAAACTATTCCTTATCTTGTAATATGTTCATTGCCTTTATGATGAAATGTTGGTTGTATGAAGTGGCGATGGACACATTGGTATACCTACGGATATCGTGTACCTGCAGGCGACGGGTATGGCGCGAGGTCCTTCGCCCGCCACCTTGCACAGGTATGCCTGCAGGGGAGATATTAGCTAGTGGGCATAGGTATAGGTGAGCACTACCCGTGCCCGTCGTGCACGATTGTCATCCCTAGTTGCCTCCTCTTATCGCCATTTTGGTTGCCGTTCTCTACCAGAGCATGTGTTGTGGTACAAACAACTGTTGTATATAGTACTCTGTCATGTTATCTGTAGACAATACTGATGAAGACATTACTTCCACAGATACACACAATACTCCTCCACAAGATGCTAGGCAAAGACCTATGACGAGGGCATGTGCACGAAAGTTGGATTATCAGGTGAGCTTGTTTCTAGAAGTTTATAATTTTCGTATTGAGGATGGATTACTACCTAAGTCACGTGATATTATTCTACTCAGGAACCAAGATGAAGGGAGGAGCACTACTACCACAACAGTCCAGATCGACCCTGATGAGGCTTATGGAGGCCTAATCTTTCGGTGAGATGGATAACTCTCGAATAGTGGAGGCGACCCTCACAATCCAAGCTACTGACCGAAACACGACCGAAGCAAAACAATCACTGAACCAAATTCTGAATTGTTATCAACTGTGCTAAAGCACGATTAACCTGATCATGAAGATCAATTCCTGCAAACAACTAAAGAGGAAGTAAGAACAAAGCAAAATCAATCTGAAATTGCAAATATAATGAAGTATTGATGCGGAGTTTTGAAGCACAGTGTTGTTGTTCCTCTAGCTGAATAAAAGAATACCAAATAGTTTCACCAAGGAAAACTACGACTAAACAAAACCCGAGTCTCATGAGAGAGCTCGGCTAACTTAAATAAGCATCTAAAGGGGGTGGGGCCAAGAGGTGGACACAGACATGGACTCCTCCTAGGTGTCCCTCCTGGGCCTTCATATTACATGGGTCGAAACCCAATTGGTAAAAGTGGCACAACACCTCTCTTTGATGATTGTGACATATAGACAATGAATTTGAAGGTGAGGACAGATCTGTTGGAAAGGTCTTGTCATAAGCTTTCAATCAAGTGCTCTCACACCTCCAATGGACTCTGTATGTAAAAGTTATGATCGTTTTAAATCAGGGCTATTAAGCTGATTCCAAATTGGACAGGAATTGAAGCAGGATCGCCCTGGACTTGTTGTGGTAGTAGTGCTGCTACCCTGAAGGATCGAGTTAGCCTAGGGGGGGTGAATAGGAAATTTTAACAAGTTCTGAGTTTTTTTTTATTTTTAAACAACTTACAAAATTGAACAGAGAGTAACTCACAGCAAAGTATAAAATGGATTTAAAGCAAATAATGATAACAGCGAAAGCAATAAACGAAATGGCACAAGAGAGACAAAGATTTATCCCATGGTTCAGAGCCACACTCCTAATCCACGTTGAAGCACTTCTTTCGAAGTTCTGCTTCTCCAAAGCTAGTCTTAGTAGCTCTGGTGATCACTCAGGTAACTCTTTCACTACTCTAGTGAGGTGAGTTCCAAACCTTTCACAACCACAGTAGCCTTCCACAATCACTTTTGGACAGGTCGCACTGTACACTTCCTCTGAGCTATCTAGGATAACTAAGATCCAAGAGTAATAAACTTTGCACAAGTTCTGTCTCTTGGTTCACTTTTGCAATTCACACAACTAGACACTGGCTTGGAGCTAACACACTTAGAGATGTATGAGAATTTTGGTGTGAAGATGAAGCATAGACTCCTTTTTCAGAATGAGAGCTATATATGAATACCAAAGTGTTAGGAGTTCATCTATATATTTGGTAGATGGCTCAGGAAATGCTTATATAATCATTTGGAGTGAATATAGCCGTTACACCTGCTACAGTAGCCGTTGAACGTGTCAGATGTCAGAAATACCAGAAATATACAAGTACATCAGACTAAGTAACAGTGCCTACCGATACTGGACATGTGTATGACGGACCAAATTTGAGCATTCACGACGGACCAAAAAATTCGGTCCGCTGTACATGGGTTTTTTATAGAGATTGGTCCGCCACACAACTGAAGAAGATACATGTACGTCGGACCAAATATTTGGTCCGCCATACATAGACTTTTCAAGAGTTTGGTCTGTGCATAGAGACCTATGTACGTCGGACCAAAAATTTGGTCCGTCATACATGGACTTTTCAAGAGTTAGGTCTGGCATAGAGACCTATATGCGTCGGACCAAAAATTTGGTCCGTCATACATGGACTTTTCAAGAGTTAGGTGCAGTATAGAGACCTATATACGTCGGACCAAAATTTTGGTCCATCCTACATGGACTTTTCAAGAGTTAGGTGCCATGGACCTTTTCAACAGAGATAAGTTTTATCCAAGCGTTTTACTTGAAAGAACGGATTGGAAAATATAAGCACGAATGTTTGGTCCGTTGTCTATGTAAAAATTCTTTTGAAGATAAAGGATATTCATATAAGGTTTCAATAAATAAGACTTCAAAATTTGGTCAGGCCAAATGCTTATAAATCGAATGAGTCTTGGGACCAAAATATTTGGTCCATTGTAGATGGGAAGCAGAGAACATTTTGGTCCATCACAGAGCAAAGACTTTTATATGTATTTGGACCAAAGATTTTGGTCCGTCATACATAGGCAAACCCTTGGCTATCGGATGATTTTAAAGGAGGTTTTACCAAGGATGAAATGATAAGAAGGCGTAGACTTGATCAGATAATCGGATATTTGATGGGAGTTTAGTCAAAGAGAGTTTCAAAGTTTGACCAAAGAATCTTATTTGACTTCCAAGGATATCTTTGAGAGTGCAACTGATGAAGAAGTGGATAGCGTAAAATTGGTCCGTTGTACTCTAAGAAATATGATTTAAAAAGGACTAAGTGTCTTTTGCTCCAAGTAATCTAGTTTTGTTTTTGCCTTATGATCCAATTTACTAGCTTGTGCAAAGTCCCCCTTTAGACAACAAAAAAGAGAAAAACAATCCTAGCCTTTTGACTTGAATCATCTCCCAAGTCATAAACTAGAACTGAGCACCTTAATCTTGTTCGTCCAACTTGCTTCATTTTGAATCCCAAGATATGTTCTTCAAAACTTTGAGTATTATTAACTTGGTCATTAATACCAAAATTATAGCAAAACACAATAATAAAATTTGAGGGGGCCTAGATGCTATCAATCTCCCCCTTTTTGGTAATTGATGACAACATACCTTTTTAGTTAATAATGTCTCATTTATTCTGCAAAACAGAGTTAGCTAAATATACTGACTACAGAATTTATGAATGAATGTGCTCCCCCTTAATGAATGCATGCACTGAAATGAGTGTCGAAGCATAAAACAGGTAAGTAACAAAGTATTAAATCATCAGAGCATGATATCATAGCATCAATACCAGAGGAGTATTATAACTTAAAGGGTGTATCAGAGCATATATAAACAAAAGGTAAGATCATAAACAGAGATAATAGAGCATTAATGTAGCACACATAAGTCAGATACACATAAGTCTAGCCTAAAAGATCCTAAGAGACTATGACTATGAAGATTTTCTCCCCCTTTGGCATCAATAGCCAAAAAGGGTTCCTACTTGCGCCTAGAAAAGACTCTTTTGAGCTGGCCTTGAGCTGAGCTTTTCTTTGGAGGGGAGACTGGTTTGTCATCAGCAGCTTCTTGAGTGTGATCTCCTGGCCCTTGAGACATAGCTTGATCATGCCAGCTTGGATAGTCTGGGTCACCTGGATGAATGGTCAACTGATGAAGATCTGATCATTTGGTCCAAAGACTCATTCAGGGTGCGTGTTTTAGCCAGGACCTCACCCACATCATACATGCAATCGTGTGCCAAACGAGTATAGTCAAGCATGGCATCCTTAGTGAAATATGAAAGATGGTCCAATTGATGTCTCATCCATAACTGGTTACTCGTATGTGATGTGCTTGCAGCTTCAACTTGATTTCTCAATTTCTTGTAATGATCATCCATTTTCTAATTCATGTCATACAGTTTGTTCTTTATCAGATCTTGATTGGTATCAAGCTGTTGGATATGCTGTCTTAGGTTGTCTTGGTTGCTGCTTAGATGATCAAACCTAGACAGGACTTCATTTTAAAATTTCACTTGTTCTTCATATCTCAGAGCAGCTGTAGCTTGATCTTCCAAGTATCTTGCTTGAAATCCTCTTTGATCAGCATAATATTGTTGTTCAAAAGTTGAAAACCAAGCAGTCAGGTTGAGGCTGAAAAGTATCTTCTTGTGCTTGCTCAGCATGCCTTTGAGGAGATGAAGTAGGGTATGGATAATCAAAGAGACTCTGCCATCCAGGAAATGTATCCCTCTGATCATGCTCAGGGTGAGCTGATGCTGGATGATAATAGGTTTCAAATTGTTGGGGCATCCCAGATCCTCCTGCCTCATATTCATGGGCTCTTGGTTTGAAGGCTTGTGCTTCCATGAACCTTGATGCAGCTGCTGGCTGTTGAAGGTTATATATTTGTTGTTCTTCATTTAAAGTTCTATCATCCGAGCCTGAGAGAACTTGTGTTGCAGCATCATCCACGTTCAATGATTCTTTTCCAAGAACCACTTCTGTAGCTTCTGGAGCAGATTCATGGTGGCTTACAGCTTTACTCCTGTTACCACTTTGAGCACTAGGCTCTCTGTCATGTCCACTCCTAGCAGGCTCATGAGGACTCTCATAAACATGATGGAGACTATCATAGGAGGGCATATGACTGTAACATCCCAAAAATTTGGCTTAATTAAGTTTTTATTGCTTAAAAGTGCATTTATGATTTTCTGGAATTTATTTGGATTTTTTTGGATTTATTTGAATTAATTCTTATTTCAAGTTTATTGCCTTTTATTCAAACTTATTTAAATCTATGCAAAGTTAAAATAAAGTTTTTCCAAAAATATTTTATTTAAGTCCAGAATGTCTCAAAGTATTTTTGAGATTTTTCTTGAATTTTTCCTGATTATTTATTTGCCTAAAACCAATTAAATGAATTTCTAGAATTATCTAAATTATTAAAGTGTTAAAAATCTTTTAGAAACAGTATCGGGCCGAAGCCCAAAACTGTGCGCCCGTAGCCCGTTTCGGGCGGCCCAATTGGCCCGTCTCGGGTAAAACCCTAGAGCGTTGGATCTGAGCCGCTGATTTTGATCGTGCGCCCGAGTTTCGTCCACGTCGTCGAAGATGCTGGACCGTCGGATGAGTGCCGCGTGTACGCGCCTGATGCAGTCGCGTCGTTTTTCCGAGTTGTCGCCGGAGTCCGCCGTCGCCACGGAGCCGTCTTCGGAGTCCAGGCCGGACACGCCTTCCCGTGCAGCTATTTAAGTCACCGAGGCGGGCGTTGATTTCCTCACCTCGCGCCGCGCATCTACCGGATTCTCGAGCTTGAGCCGCCGTTTTGCGTGTAGAAGCTCGCGGAGTACACCTTCAAGCGCGCCGCGTTTTTGACGAAAAGCGCCACCGATCCATTGTCTTCGTGGACCCAGGACCGGATCCGAGACCGCCAAGCTGCGCGCCGAAGTGGTGTGGTTTCGTTGCGTTTTTGTCATCGGAGGGCTGCGCTGCGCCGCCTTCAAAGACGGCGCGAGATCGTCGCCGCAGCACCATCGAAAAGCTTCGACTGCCATCAACCGTTGGATCTTCGTTGGACGTTCTAGATTGTGACGCGTCGGTGAGCCATTCGAGAGGTACAAGCCGTTGGATTTAGATCGGGCGATTGAGGCTTAGCCGCGTGTCCCCTAGATCTTGACCGTTCGATCGGATCTGGACGCATCAGATTGTGCCATCGCCGCAGCCAATCAAGCATCGCCGCGTGTCGGGCTCAGCAGCCGAGGCGCCGTGGACCGCGTCTGCGGTGGACCAAGGGCGGTCCCGTGGACCGAGTCCATGGACCGGGACGCGTGGCGCGTCGATTGGTCGGGCGCCGGTCGACGCTTGCGTGACATCATGCTTACGTCATAAGTCGGTTTTCGAATTAAAAATAAATCTGTTAATTCGTAATTTCTGATTTTCTGATTTCAGTATTTATTTCAAACTTCAAAAGGCTATATCTTTTGCATCGTAACTCGGATTTGAGTGATTCCAGTTTCTAAAAATTTGTACAATTGAAATATATTTAATGGTGAATTTTATTTGATTTTTGGAGTTCATTTGCTCTCTGTTTTAGTATTTATTTGCTTTTCTTCTTCGGTACGCGTAGACGTTGAATTGTGCGACGCTTTGGAGGAAGATCAAGCAACTCAAGAGCAAGCTTCAGATCAAGATCAGGACCTATTCCAAGGCAAGTTGTGCTTTGATCATGTTGAACCCATGTTTATAAAATTGCTATGTTTGTTTTACCCTATTGCATATATTTCAAATATACAATTGTTTCAAATTAGATTGGGCTTAGCTAATATACCAGATTGATCTATACCCTACCTTGTCATTGTATGCCATGATCCATAGTCACCCTAGATTGGTTTAATATAGTTGATTAGTAATTATGATCAACATTGGAGGATTAGTTCGTATTAGTTGCCTAGCCGTGCCACGTCATCACATGTGTCAGAATCATTGATAATTAATCTTGATTAATGGAATATGGAACAATATTATGAACTTGTGTGTCATGTGGGATCACACGATGAGATTGAGTTGTTGTGGCGAGTCATGTCACGCAACGATGTTGAATTGTTGATGGCACGTGGTGCTTGGTAATCAACTCGCTGATAATCATTTAGATTAGGGCAAGTGGCAAGGGACGAGGAGGCCAAGGTGGGCCCGATGGGCAGAGGGTATGTGGATGTCTTGCCTTGATCACACTAAGGACTTAACCTTGCAAGCCTTTGACCTGAGTAAATCATGCAACCACATGTCTGGTATGGGCCAGTCTAGCTGAGTAATTTGCAATGTCTTAATTTTGGTACTATCGTGGTCGGTGTGAGTTCCCGAGTTATGGTGTAATTCACATGGAGCAAGAGGGGGCCACAGTTATGGTTTCGGACCCACGGTGTTTGAAACCTTAGCGGGTAGTATCGGGTTAAGCCAGAGCATTGTAAAGGCTTTGTTATAATCACTCGCCTTGGTGGTGTTTGGTTGTATCACGTGGGTAAAGTGCATAACCTCTGCAGAGTGTGAAACTATTCGGATAGCCATGCTCGCGGTATTGAGCAATGCTCGGGAATTACAGTTAAGGGTTAGCTTAATTAATTGGACAACTTGGTTGGGATGGCGGAATGCAATATGGAAGATGAAATTTGACTTAGGATTGAAACTTGGTTTACTTGAGAAATACTGAAGTTATTTATTATTGCTATTTGTTTTACATTCTTTACAATCTATTTACTGTATTTGTTCATAAATGCTGCTTATTGCAAAATAGCCATGATAGCCTATCCATTGGAATAAGCCTTACATATAGATACATAGAATTGCATTCTGTGCACAACTTGTTGAGTGCTTTAAGTACTCACCCTTGCCAAACAACAATAATCAACAGTTGAAGAATCTACACCTGTGTTGGAAGAGGAAGTCCAGAAGACACGAGTCATTAGGGTCCGAGCCTTGTCGGTTGCTGTGGTGAAGTGATGAGCTATCTACGTTTTCTACTTTCCGCTGCATAATTATTAGTTTATATTTTCAGTCATGCCCTGCGTGGCTTAATAATGTAAGTTGGTCATAAGATCATACCTTTAGATATATCAATGAATGAACTATTATTCTATTATCGTCGAGGATGATGTGATATGTACCAATGTTGAGCTGTGTGCACTAGCGTTGATCCTGGGACTAGTGCGGTAAACACAGTGGGTTCGAATCAGTGGATTCGGGTCCTTACAGAGGTGGTATCAGAGCATACTGACTGTAGGTCTTGGCCCTAGATAGTATGGAGGTGTCTTGTGTGTGTCCAAACTATTTTCTAAAAGAAAATCTAAACTTGACTAATAAAACACTCTCGACTCATCTCATTCTCTACTTCTCGCCTTTGCTGAATTTACCCGTTTTACTTGCCGTTTTGGGTGGAGAACTTATTCAAGGTTCTTGTGGAGCAGATGCCGATCGTTCCGACCTTCGAGGAGTCAACTGGCGGCTACGCCATGGAGCTGTGGAGAGTACTTCAGACGCTGGGAGGCTTCTACCGTCCGCTTTACCGAGGAGGCAGCTGGTCAGTTAATGGTGTACACCGAGGATTTATTTGCAAGCTGATTATCTACGCTCAGGAGGACAAGGAAGCTAGCAGGCCAATCAACATCTCCGCCAGAAGATTCTCGTACGAGGTTGCAATTCAGGAGGTCGCTCGACTTGCTCTTCGCCGTGTCTGCCGCGACTATGCCGACGAGCTTCACGACTCAGTGTTCCGACTTCACCCAGACGTTCAAGCATGCCGACGCCGACGGATCGTGGAGAACGAGTGTGCTACTGCGGTACACCTTGCGGAGTTCACCCTTGCCCATGAGGATCATATGAGAGATACTACTCAGGAGCTGGAGACTGTGTACGAGGCACTCAGAGTAGCAGAGCAGGAGCTTGAGGTGACCGTGCTTGACCATCGGGATGATCATCGAGTGGGAGAGGCCCTAGAGGCGGTCGAGGACGAGTGGGCGCGTGACTCGAGAAGTTCAGAGCCAGCAGAGGAGTCGAGGAGGATCCAGAGGAGCGAGAGTGGGAGCCGGAGGGAGTGCGGACCCGTGGTTGCAGAGGACCCAGAGTAGGTTATCGGGATAGGTTCGCTCCTATGCCCGCTCATCCGCCGGTGTATGCGCGGATCGCCTCAACCAGGTGGTGGATGAGTGAGTGTCGACCTTGAGCCGTGTTGAGACTCGAGTGTGAGTCGCGTCTTTAAGTTAGTCTTTACCTTTTAGTTGACGTTAAGGTTTCGTGTTTAGTTTGCTTCTTTGTAATCTTTGAGTGTGCAAGTATGTGTTGCAAAGCTTGTAGGCTTAAATAAGCGCCATACCAAGAATAATAAAGAATTATTTCAGTTGGGTATAACCAATCTCCCGCTTTAGAAATTCTTACTTCTTATCTATGCTACATCTACCTTCCCTAACCTAAGAGGCAATCATCAGATGGTGAATACTGGAGGGAACAACGGAGCTTCAGGAAGTGGACTGCGCCAGAATGACAACACCAACGACAGAGGCAGCCCTCAACCACCGCCAGTGGACATGCAGAATCTGGGAGCATTTCTTGCGTGCAGAGACTCAAGCGATGCAGACTATGATGCAGCAGATGCAGCAGATAACCAACGCAGCAGCCAACAACAACAACCCTGTAGCTCAGAACAACCATGGTGGACCCCGACCTCACTCAAAGCTATTAGATTTTATGAGGACTCGACCACCAACGTTTTCAGGAAATGTGAACCCTTTGGAAGCCGATGACTGGCTTAGGACTATTGAGAAGAAGTTGCACATCACTCAGTGTGAGGGCAATGAGAAGGTGCTCTACACCTCTCATCAAATTGAAGGAACCGCCGCAGAATGGTGGGAGAATTACTGTGCCGCTCATGGAGCCCCACAAGAGATCACCTGGGAGGAGTTTACTAATGCTTTCGCTTGATATCATGTCCCGGAGGGAATGATGGACCTTAAGAAGGAAGAGTTCGGGCTTTGAAACAAGGAGGCCAACCGGTGGCGAGTACGAACAAGTTTACTCGATTAGCTCGCTATGCCCTCAAGACGAGCGACAGATAAAGCTAGGCGCCTCGTTTCATGAAGGGTGAATTGGGATCGCAGTGGGGTGATTACCCACAACTTTCCGGACTTTCGTGAGCTAGTGAATAAGGCTTTGATCCTAGAGGATAAGCGCAAAGAGTTGGGTGAAAACCGTAAGCGCTTAATGACTAATCAGGGTGGACGTCCAAACCACCTACGTTTGTGGATGTCACCACAATAATTTGCTAGATTCCAACCACCAGCTGTGAACAAGACATCAACCCCTGCACCTCGCCCTGCCAATCAGAATTTTCAAACACCAAAGACAGGCAACAATGCACCGTGAGGGAATCAAGATCTGCAGTGAAAAGATGCTATACCTGCAATGAGCCAGGGCACTTTTCTAATAGGTGTCCACAGAAGGGAGGCATCACACCAGTTCGTTTCAACTTGGGAACAACACCTGCCAAGGCACCAGCATCAAGAGGAAATCGCGCCGAGTCAAGCGAGGCGGCGCCGCAATCAACTGTGCGTGGAAGGATCAACCACATCACTACTGATGGAGCTCAGGAGGCTACAGATGTCGTACTGGGTAAGTTCCTGGTCAACTAAGTACACTTTCTGATTTTGTTTGATTACGAGCTTCGCATTCGCTTGTTTCTCAAAGTTTTGCAACCAAGAATGGATTTAAAGTGGTGAATCTTAAGTGTGTGCTCTTAGTCCAAGCCCCGTGATCGAGCTTAGATCTAGCCTTGGGTGTTTGGGAGCTAAGTTGCTTATGGATGGGATAGAATTCTAGCGAATCTTATCTTGATAGATGCGCAATCCTAGACGTCATCCTTGGAATGGATTGGGTGTCTAAGCATAAGGCCGTTTTGGATTGTGGCGAAGGATCGTGACTTTGGAAGGCCCTAGTGGCAAGAAAGTAGAGTTTCAAGCGACCGATTCGTGATGGGCGATTAATGGTCAACGGCGTGAAAGCCATCAAGCATGGAAGATGTGCGATGGCTGGGAATACCGGATGTGTTTCGGAAGATTTGCGGGATTGCCAGCGGACCGTGATATCGAGTTCATGATCGAGTTAGCGCCGTGTACAAAGACCGATATCAAAAAGACCATATCGGATGCCTACCGGTGAGTTAGTGGAAATGAAGAAGCGATTGAGGCGCAAGAGAAAGGCTTCATTAGACCAAGTTCATCGCCGTGGGAGCCCGGTTTTGTTTGTTCGTAAGAAGGACGAAAGTCTTAGAATGTGCATCGATTATCGTGCACTGAATGAAGTAACGATCAAGAATAAGTATCCGTTGCCCAGGATCGATGACTTATTTGATCAGTTAAGAGGAGCTGGAGTTTTCTCCAAGATAGATCTTCGTTCGGGGTACCATCAGTTGAAGATCCGAGCGGAGGATGTACCTAAGACCGCGTTTTCTACGCGATATGGACATTATGAGTTTACAGTCATGTCATTTGGATTGACTAATGCCCCGGCATATTTCATGAACATGATGAATAAGGTTTTCATGAAATATTTGGATAGGTTTGTTGTAGTCTTCATAGACGATATCTTGGTTTACTCGAAGACAGAGGAAGAGCATGCAGAACATCTAAGAATGGTTTTAGAGAGGCTGCGAGAACATCAGCTATATGCTAAGTTTAGCAAGTGTGAATTTTGGAAGGAGAAAGTTGAATTTCTTGGTCATGTAATGACTACTAAAGGAGTAGCAGTTGACCCAAGCAAAGTGGACGCAGTGTTGCATTGGGAGCAACCAAAGTCTGTTACCCAAATCCGTAGTTTTCTGGGAATGGCGGGATATTACCGTCGGTTCATAGAGGGATTCTCAACGATTGCTAAACCCCTTACGCAGCTTGTTGAAGAAAGAGAAGAAGTTTGCATGGGCGCCAGAGTGCGAGAAAAGTTTCATGGAATTAAAGCGTTTAACAACAGCCCCCGTATTAGTATTGCCAGATGTGCAGAATGGATTTGATATTTACTGCGATGCTTCAAAGCAAGGCTTGGGATGCGTGTTAATGCAAGAAGGCAAAGTCGTGGCTTATGCGTCAAGACAATTAAGACCGCATGAAGTGAATTATCCAACGCATGATTTGGAGTTAGCTGCCGTAGTGCATGCTTTAAAGATATGGCGTCATTATCTCATAGAAAATAGATGTGAGATATATACAGACTATAAGAGCCTGAAATACATATTCACTTAAGCAGATCTGAATATGAGACAGCGAAGGTGGCTAGAGCTAATTAAGGATTATAATGTAGGAATCCATTACCATCCCGGAAAGGCCAATGTGGTAGCAGATGCTCTGAGTCGAAAGAGCCATAGCGCAAATACGCTAACAATGGAGGATCAACCAGAATCATGCAAGGAATTTCAGAAACTAAGGTTGGAGGTCATTCCGCAAGGAATGGTAGTCAGACCGAAGTAAAGCCAACGCTGGAAGGTCGAGTTAGAGAGGGCGAGAAGAGGGCGATAAAATTGCTAAGATTAAGGCTAAAAGGAAGAAGGCCTAGCCGTAGATTTCACTGATGAGCAAGGAACCATGTTCTTCAAAGGCCGAATTTGTGTCTTGGGATAAAAGGAACTAAAGCAATTGATTCTTGAGGAAGCTCATGATTCTAAGTACTCAATTCATCCAGAAGTGCTAATATGTACCAGATTTGAAAGAGAGATTTTGGTGGCCTAATATGAAGCGTGAAGTAGCTGAACATGTTGCTTTATGCGACGATGTCGAGGGTAAAAGCCATGCATCAAAGACCATTGGTTTGTTGCGACCATTGAAAATTCCGGAATGGAAGTGGGAGGAAATCGGAATAGATTTTATCACCGGTTTACCTAAAACTCAGAGAGGTTACGATTCCATTTGGGTTATTGTGGATCGTCTAACCAAGGTCGCCCATTTTATCCCAGTGAAGGCCACTTACTCAGGAGATCGTTTAGCAGAGTTGTACATGTCAAGGATTGTATGCTTGCATGGAGTGCCCAAGAAGATTGTGTCAGACAGAGGAACCCAATTTACCTCAAGATTTTGGAATAAGTTGCACGAAGCAATGGGAACTCGCCCGAATTTTAGTACAGCGTATCACCCGCAGACTGATGGTCAGACTGAAAGAGTTAATCAGATTTTAGAGGATATGTTGAGAGCTTGTGCTTTAGCTTATGCTACATCGTGGGATAAGTGTTTGCCATATGCAGAGTTCAGTTACAATAATAGTTATCAAGCTAGCCTACAGATGTCACCGTTCGAGGCATTGTATGGGCGTGCTTGTCGTACTTCAGTAAACAGGTGAACATTTGGTTTTTGGGCCAGATATTCTCGAGGAAGCTGAAAGTCAAGTCGCAATGATCAGAGAGAGGTTGAAGATAGCACAGTCAAGACAGAAGAGTTACGCAGATAGCGTCGCCGAGATTTGAGTTTTGAACCGTAAGATCATGTGTATCTCGAGTTACCCCTCTTAAGGGCGTTAAAAGATTTCACGTTAAAGGAAGCTTGCACCAAGATACGTGGGTCCGCTCAAGATTACGAGCCGTCGAGGAGAGGTAGCGATCGATTAGAGTTGCCTCGATCCTTGGCGGAGTGCATGATGTATTCCATGTGTCGCAGACTAAGAAGTGCCTCGAGTGCCAACAGAGCAAACCCGTTGGATGCAATAGAGTGCAAGAAGATTTGACTTACAAGGAGCAACCGGTCAGAATTTTGGATGTTGTGGAGCGCAAGACCAGAAACAATTCTATTCGCTTTTGCAGACTTCAGTGGAGCAATCATTCCGAAAGTGAAGCCACTTGGGAGCGAGAAGAAGATTTGAAGTCAGAATTCCCGAACCTATTCTCTAGCTAGCCCTGAATCTCGGGGTCGAGATTCTGTTAAGGGGGGAGGTTTGTAACATCCCAAAAATTTGGCTTAATTAAGTTTTTATTGCTTAAAAGTGCATTTATGATTTTTTGGAATTTATTTGGATTTTTCTGGATTTATTTGAATTAATTCTTATTTCAAGTTTATTGCCTTTTATTCAAACTTATTTAAATCTGTGCAAAGTTAAAATAAAGTTTTTCCAAAAATATTTATTTAAGTCCAGAATGTCTCAAAGTATTTTTGAGATTTTTCTTGAATTTTTCCTGATTATTTATTTGCCTAAAACCAATTAAATGAATTTCTAGAATTATCTAAATTATTAAAGTGTTAAAAATCTTTTAGAAACGATGTCGGGCGAAGCCCAACATCTGCGCGCCAGAGTTCGTTCGGGCGCCTAATCGCCCGCTCGGGTAAAACCCTAGAGCGTTGGATCTGAGCCGCTGATTTTGATTGTGCGCCCGAGTTTCGTCCACGTCGTCGGAGATGCTGGACCGTCGGATGAGTGCTGCGATGTACGCGCCGATGCGTGGCCGCGTCGCTTTTCCGAAGTTGTCGCCGAGTCCGCCGCCGCCACGAGCCGTCTTCGAGTCGTGCCGACACGCCTTCCGTCGACTATTTAAGTCACCGAGGCGGGCGTTGATTTCCTCACCTCGCCGCGCATCTACCGGATTCTCGAGCTTCGAGCCGCTGCCGCTGTAGAAGCTCGCCGAGTACACCTTCGAGCCGCGGTATTTGTGGCGCCACCGTCCATTGTCTTCGTGGACCCAAGGACCGGATCCGAGACCGCCAAGCGCGCGCGTCGAAGTGGTGTGGTTTCGTTGCGTTTTAGTCACCGGGCGCTGCGCGCCGCCGCTTCGTCCTCAGCACCGGTGAGAGATCGTCGCCGCAGCACCATCGGAAAGCTTCGACTGCCATCAACCGTTGGATCTTCGTTGGACGTTCCAGATTGTGACGCGTCGGTGAGCCATTCGAGAGGTACAAGCTGTTGGATTTAGATCGGGCGATTGAGGCTTAGCCGCGTGTCCCCTAGATCTTGACCGTTCGATCGGATCTGGATGCATCAGATTGTGCCATCGCCGCAGCCAATCAAGCATCGCCGCGTGTCGGGCTCAGCAGCCGAGGCGCCGTGGACCGCGTCTGCGGTGGACTAAGGGCGGTCCCGTGGACCGAGTCCATGGACCGACGCAGCGTGGCGTCGATTGGTCGGGCGCCGTGGTCGACGCCAGCGTGACGTCATGCTTACGTCATAAGTCGGTTTTCGAATTAAAAATAAATCTGTTAATTCGTAATTTCTGATTTTCTGATTTCAGTATTTATTTCAAACTTCAAAAGGCTATATCTTTTGCATCGTAACTCGGATTTGAGTGATTCCAGTTTCTAAAAATTTGTAAAATTGAGATCTATTTAATGGTGAATTTTATTTGATTTTTGGAGTTCATTTGCTCTCTATTTTAGTATTTATTTGCTTTTCTTCTTCGGTACGCGTAGACGTTGAATTGTGCGACGCATTGGAGGAAGATCAAGCAGCTCAAGAGCAAGCTTCAGATCAAGATCAGGACCTATTCCAAGGCAAGTTGTGCTTTGATCATGTTGAACCCATGTTTATAAAATTGCTATGTTTGTTTTACCCTATTGCATATATTTCAAATATACAATTGTTTCAAATTAGATTGGGCTTAGCTAATATACCAGATTGATCTATACCCTACCTTGTCATTGTATGCCATGATCCATTGTCACCCTAGATTGGTTTAATATAGTTGATTAGTAATTATGATCAACATTGGAGGATTAGTTCGTATTAGTTGCCTAGCCGTGCCACGTCATCACATGTGTCAGAATCATTGATAATTAATCTTGATTAATGGAATATGGAACAATATTATGAACTTGTGTGTCATGTGGGATCACACGATGAGATTGAGTTGTTGTGGCGAGTCATGTCACGCAGCGATGTTGAATTGTTGATGGCACGTGGTGCTTGGTAATCAACTCGGTGATAATCATTTAGATTGGGGCAAGTGGCAAGGGGCGAGGAGGCCAAGGTGGGCCCGATGGGCAGAGGGTATGTGGATGTCTTGCCTTGATCACACTAAGGACTTAACCTTACAAGCCTTTGACCTGAGTAAATCATGCAACCACATGTCTGGTATGGGCCAGCCTAGCTGAGTAATTTGCAATGTCTTAATTTTGGTACTATCGTGGTCGGTGTGAGTTCCCGAGTTATGGTGTAATTCACATGGCGCAAGAGGGGTGCCCTGGTTATGGTTTTCAGACCCACCAGTGTTGAAACCTTAGCGGGTAGTATCGGGTTAAGCCAGAGCATTGTAAAGGCTTTGTTATAATCACTCGCCTTGGTGGTGTTTGGTTGTATCACGTGGGTAAAGTGCATAACCTCTGCAGAGTGTGAAACTATTCGGATAGCCGTGCTCGCGGTATTGAGCAATGCTCGAGAATTACAGTTATGGGTTAGCTTAATTAATTGGACAACTTGGTTGGGATGGCGGAATGCCATATGGAAGATGAAATTTGACTTAGGATTGGAAACTTGGTTTACTTGAGAAATACTGAAGTTATTTATTATTGCTATTTGTTTTACATTCTTTACAATCTATTTACTGTATTTGTTCATAAATGTTGCTTATTGCAAAATAGCCATGATAGCCTATCCATTGGAATAAGCCTTACATATAGATACATAGAATTGCATTCTGTGCACAACTTGTTGAGTTCTTTAAGTACTCACCCTTGCCAAACAACAATAATCAACAGTTGAAGAATCTACACCTGTGTTGGAAGAGGAAGTCCAGGAAGACACGAGTCATTAGGGTCCGAGCCTTGTCGGTTGCCTGTGGTGAACTGATGAGCTATCTACGTTTTCTACTTTCCGCTGCTTAATTATTAGTTTATATTTTCAGTCTTGCCCTGCGTGGCTTAATAATGTAAGTTGGTCATAAGAACATACATTTAGCTATATCAATAAATGAACTATTATTCTATTATCGTTGTGTATGATGTGATATGTACCAATGTTAAGCTGTGTGCACTAGCGTTGATCCTGGGACTAGTGCGGTAAACACAGTGGGTTCGAATCAGTGGATTCGGGTCCTTACAATGACTTCCAAAGGATTGATGCCAGGAGTCACTGCCTTGTGCCTGGGAATATTCTCTGAAACTGTTTCTGTCAAACTTATTTTCAGCTTCAGCTCTTCATTCACTTTCTTCCTCAGCCAATGCTAGTTCTTCTGGTTGATTGGCTTGTGATCTCTGAAGGAAGCCAGTGATCCTTAGGTTTTGTCCAGTAGAGATATGCATGTTGTATTTCTTTGGGAAACATTTGAATTCCCTATTCAGATCATCTTGCGAAATTATCCCCTGTGTCAACAGGACTGTGGTGATCAACTGAGCAAAAGGCAGAGAACTTCCAAATTTTACAGAAATGCTTCTTCCATTTGTCCCAAAAAGTAATCAGCCAAATCAATTGGTTGTCTTGACAGAATTAGATGCAGTAGCCAAGCTTGTACTGAGGTCACACCTTCCTTGTAACTAGACTTAGGATATATAGTGTGCCTAAGCATGAGCAGTAGCACTTTAGTTTCCTCAGTTAGACATGAGACTCTGTTAGGATTGAAGTCTGCACTAGAGGTATTCTTATAAATGTGCCCAGATATTTGAAGATCTGGCATATCACCACTCAGTCTCCATCTTTGGTGAGGGAACATCTTTTCAAATATTCTTGTTCGATTTGACAAAGGACTTGTGACTCCAATTGCAGATTTAAACTGAGATGATCTGATTTTTCTGATTTTTCCATTTATAGTGAACATGATATACTTCCTTTGTTTGTTCACTAGTAAGGAGGCATAGAATTCTAGAGTTCTTGAAACACTCCAGGGTATAGTTTTGTTTGACATTATATCACTCAATCCAGGAGTTGAGTTTATGCAATCATATAATCCAGTTGAGCCAATTATACTGTTTACTTGATCCCAATCTACATACTGATGAGATGACAGGGCAGATACTGACTTTCCTTTTCCATCCTTTCTAAGCAGATAAGCATTGTATATATTTTTGTGCAATAGAGACACAAAGTTTTCACTAAGAGCAGATCTGGACTCTGGAAACCAGATTTTCTCATTTACTAATCTAACTGCTCTTAGTCTTTTGGTACTCAGGTCAGCTAGTTCCTCAGAGCTAAAGATATCAACTTCAGAAACCACCTCAGTATCTTCTGAGGATGATTCGCTGTTAGGCTCATAGGAATTGTCCTCGGAGGTTGATTCAGAATCAATTACTTGCTTTCCTTTTCTTGGGTGAGAGGTGACTACTTTTCTGTTTGCTCTGGCAGCATTGTGAATATCTTGAATTAGTACAGTCCTTGAGGTTGTTCAGTGGATTTGTTTCAGAGATGACCTAGATACTTTCATTTCTTGCTCTTAACTTTATCAATGATCTTTCCAATCAAACCCCTTTTATCCGGATTCTTAGACCTCATTTTGATTTCGACTAAACAACGACTTTTTGCTCGGACTCAAGGCCGACACTTTTCAAGCACAAGACCGAACCTAAACAAAACAGTAAGAACTAAAGTCTAAGAACTAGGTCTATGGTTTGAGACTAGAGGATAAAAGAAAAGTTTCAAGGAACTTACTGATCTTTGAGAGAGATTCTTGCGCAATAGGGACAGATGAACACCGTTGCCAAGATCCGATTAGGATTTGCTTCGGTGCAGAGGAGAGACTTCTGGCTTAGAGGAGTTTGCGCAAGCAAAGATGTAACAACGGGAGGATTTGATAGAAGAAGTTGCTGCATTGAGTGCATATGCGAGAGTAAATAGGCCTTGGAAACTGACACCTTTAACCAGGGTAGTTGGAAAGGAACAGGCGTTCTGGCAAAGGTGGTGGGACCCCTCTTTCGAAATCGGTTTGAGCAGAACAGGGAGTCCCAAAAACAAGGTTAGGTTAGCAATGGGTATGTCCTAAAGCAATAGACAAGATTTTGAAATTTGAGAAAAGAAGAAAAGTTTTATTAAATAGATACAATCCATCTGGATTTGGATGAGAATCAGTCTTAGAAACATTTGAACACAAGGCAAACTAGATTTGGCAAAGAGATCAGACAGTTTACTAATTGCGCCGGACCAAATTTATTTAAACTCAGACTGGACTAGTTTTTGGTCCGCTGTGAAGGGTTTTGTCATGAATGAAGTCGAGATCAAAACTTCCATGTATGACGGACCAAAACTCTTAGTTCGTTGTGCATTTTTAGATTGGTCCGACCCAAATAGGAACTTGCAATTTTTATTTCAATTTATCTCAGTCTGCAATATGTCTATGTTTCTGAAGGTTTGGAACATAAGGGATATATCTAAGATTAGCAACAAAAACCAACATAACACAAACAATTAAGCTCTCCGGGAATGTTTGAGTCTGATATTCAAATGAGCATAAGTATTTTTCAATTTAAGCTCACCTGAAAAACTCAAGTGCTTAATATGGACATTTTGCTGAAGAAGATAGATGTTGACTTAGTTACTATATCGAGGATTGGACAAGAAGGAGCATAGAAAGGTGAGTCTTATAGCAGCATTTTTTGTTATAAAGCTTATTCAAAAAGTTAATTTAATCTGAAATCAGCGCTTTTGAATTTATCCACATCGTTAGCCGAAACAGAGAGCTATCGCACAAGAGCCACGTAAGATATTAATACGATGGTTGTGCGTCTAGTCGAATCTGTATTTTGCGACAGATGGATGTGAATATCATTCAGTTTGAGAAAACATGAGAGGCAAGAAAACATCCAAAGAACACTTTAGAACAACACATCTTTATTTATATAACTTCCCAGTTATTATGCCTGGGAAGGACAGTACAGGAGAAGGACCTAAGATTCACCCCTACATACGCGCCCTAGTGCCTCCACAAGAGCCTCCCTAGCCCTGAAGATAGCAGGGAAGGCTTCAAGGAAAGCGTCTACGGCGGCACGGTCACGGTCAACCGCCCTCTCCTCCACCAGCTCTGCCAATGCGCGATCGAATTCCCTCCAGAGCTCTGCTAGCTCAGGGTCATCCCGATCGTCCTTGAAAGTTCTTTTCGGCATGAGGAAGATCGTAGTTTGGAGCAGAAAAGAGAAAGGCTAAGAGAAAGATTACATCTTCAGTGCCCTGAATTCGCCTTTTATAGCCATTTCAGCTAGGATGCAGTAAAAGCATTAGAATCCGAGACGGCTTCGAAGTCAGAGAAGTTTCGAAAAAATAGGAAGTTACGGAAACCGAAAAGGTTTTCAACAGAGAATCACAAACAGAAGGGGCAAGAATTCAAGGGCTATGAGTATCAAGAGATGCATAGCAAACAAACTTGCTCCCCCTAAGTCAGATATTATCGAGCAACATTTGAAAAAGCAATGATGTTTAGTTCATTTCTTAATTTTGAAAATTTGGCCTCATCAAGCGACTTAGTGAAAATATCACCAATTGGTCCTCGGCTTACATAACTAAGCACAATATTTCCTTTGGCAACATGATCACGAATAAAGTGATGTCGAATTTCAATATGCTTAGTTCTGGAATGTTGAACTGGATTGTTTGCTATTTTCACTGCACTTTCATTGTCACACAGCAGAGGCACTTTATCAAATTTTATCCCAAAATCTAGAAATGTTTGTTTGATGAATAGAATTTGAGCACAACACCTGCCTGCAGCCACATATTCGGCTTCGGCAGTGGACAGTGCTACTGAATTTTGCTTTTTAGAACACCAAGAAACTAAAGATCTTCCAAGCAAATGACAACCTCCTGAGGTGCTCTTACGATCAATCTTGCATCCGGCATAATCAGAATCTGAGTAGCCAAGAAGCTCAAAAGGAGCACCTTTGGGGTACCATAAACCAATACTAGAGGTAAACTTAAGATATCTAAATATTCTTTTAACAGCACTTAAGTGAATTTCTTTAGGAGTAGCTTGAAATCTAGCACACATACACACACTAAACATTATGTCAGGCCTAGATGCTGTCAAGTATAATAAAGAGCCTATCATTGATCTAAAAAGCTTTTGATCAACAGACTTACCTCCCACATCTTGATCAAGATGAGTGTTAGTAGCCATGGGAGTCTTTATTGTTTTGCATTCTTCCATTTTGAAGTGCTTGAGGAGATCCTTAGTATACTTCTCTTGTGAGATAAAAGTTCCCTTCTTCAATTGCTTGATTTGGAATCCCAGAAAGAATGACAATTCCCCAATCATAGACATCTCAAACTCTTTGGCCATCATGTCACCAAATTCTTTGCAGAGAGAATGATTAGTACAACCAAAGATAATATCATCTACATATATTTGACAAATCATTAATGTTCCATTTATATCTTTTAGAAACAAGGTTGGATCAACCTTCCTAGTTTTGAAGTCCTTTTTAAGTAGAAAATCTCTAAGACGCTAGGAGCTTGTTTTAAACCATAGAGTGCCTTAGATAATTTGTATACATGATTTGGTAAATTTGGATCTTCAAAACCGGGTGGTTGCTCAACATAAACAGTTTCATCAATGAATCCATTAAGAAATGCACTTTTCACATCCATTTGAAACAGAGTGATATTAAATGAGTAGCAAAGGCAAAAAGAAACCGAATAGCTTCAAGACGTGCCACTGGGGCATAAGTCTCTCCATAGTCCAGTCCTTCTACTTGAGTAAATCCTTGAGCTACAAGTCTGGCTTTATTCCTTATTACCACTCCATTTTCATCTTGCTTGTTTCTGAACACCCATTTTGTACCAATAACATTGTGATCCTTTGGGCGATTTATTAAGCTCCAGACTTTGTTTCTTTCAAAGTTGTTAAGTTCTTCTTCCATAGCAATTATCCAATCAGCATCTTCTAGAGCTTCTTCCACTGTCTTAGGTTCAATACAAGAGACAAAAAAGTAATGTTCACAGAAGGAAGCTTGTCTAGAGCGAGTTTGAACACCCTTACTGATTTCACCAATAATTTGGTTTGTGGTGTGATCCTTAGCAATGACATGGTGACTTTTGATGAAGATTGGCCGATCTTGTTCTTTTTCTTCCTCTTCTTCTTGGGTTCCATCATTTGGCACCATAGATTGTGTAGGAGGTTCATCCTTGTCTTCCTTAGGTTTAATATCACCTACTTCCATTTTTCTCATTGCTTGTGCCAAACCATCATCTCCTACATCATCTAAATTTTCATGCTCACCTTGTGAGTCATTAGATTCATCAAACTTTACATCATAAGTTTCTTCTACCAGACCAGTTGTATTATTAAATACCCTATAAGCTTTGGACTTAGAAGAATATCCTAGCATGATGCCTGTATCACATCTAGTTTGAAATTTACCCAGATGAGATCTCTTTTTATAGATATATACTTTACAACCAAATACACGAAAATATGATACATTGGGTCTTCTTCCTACCAATAATTCATAAGGAGTTTTCTTAAACAATCTATGAAGATAAAGCCTATTAACAGCATGTAACATCAAAAATTTTTGCCAAATATTATTTTATTGCTTAAATGTGCATTTATGATTTTCTGGAATTTATTTGGATTTTTCTGGATTTATTTGAATTAATTTCAAATCAAGTTTATCGCCTTTTATTCAAATCTATTTAAATCTATGCAAAGTTAAAATAAAGTTTTGCCAAAAATATTTTATTTGAGTCCAGAATGTCTCAAAGTATTTTTGAGAATTTTCTGGGATTTTTCCTGATTATTTATTCGCCTAAAATCAATTAAGTGAATTTCTAGAATTATTTAAATTAATAAAGTTTTAAAAATCCTTGGAACAAGATTGGGCAAGCCCAACATTGTCTTACTGAAAGCTCGCGCGTCGGTGCGGCCCCATCCGGCCGAGACGCGCGGTAGGGCAAAACCCTAGATCCGTGGCGTTTGTGTGCGATCCAACGGTCCAGTGAAGGCGCGTGTGCGCTCACGTTTTGGCCGTCGGATCGTGACACGCGTCGCGTGATCGATCGTCGTCTCCGCTCGGGACTTGAGTCCGCCGCTACGACGCCGGATTTCTTTCGCCGTAGAGCTCGGACGCCGAGGCTATAAAAGGAGGGTAGCACCCGAGGTTCGCAGCTGAACGCCGCATATTTTGGTCGGAAGGTTTCGCGAGAGTAGCCGTGGAACGCAGCCGCGAGCTCGCCGGAGTTGAAGCGTGGAACCGCTGCGTTTTTGACCGAGGACGTCGCCGTCCGCCGCCTTCCGTTGCTTGGGCCGCAGAACCGAAGTTCGCCGAACCGCGCCGCGTCGGATCCCCGCCATCTGCCGCCAGAGCCCGCCAAGCGCCGCCGTGGGTCATCTTCTCCATCTCCGGTGAAAGGCGCCGCCGCCATCGTCGCCTCGTCGCGCCACGCTCGACCGCCGATCTTGGGTAAGCCGTCGGATGAGGGACGCGAGTCGATTAGATCGTAGCCGCCCGATTCCTTTCTCGACCGATCGAGCCGCACGTGAGACCAATCAGATTGCAACGCGTGTCGGGCGTGGTGCCGAGGCGGCATGGACCGAGTTCACCGTAGTCTCGTGCTGGCGCCGTGGACCCGTTCTATACGCCGGGACACGTGTCGGCTTGTGATTGGCTCGAGGTCTCGCTGACGTCATGCTTGCGTCATAAAGGTATTTTTCAATTGGAAAATAATCCGATTGGAAATTCTGTGTTGATGACGTCATCATGAGGTCACGCTGACGTCATAAATCGGTTTGTCGGTTTAAAAATAAATCTGTTAATTCTGATTTTAGCAATTTCAGTATTTATTTCAAACTTCAAAAGGCTATATCTTTTGCATCGTAACTCGGATTTGAGTGATTCCAATTTCTAAAAATTTGTAAAATTGAGATCTATTTAATGGTGAATTTTATTTGGTTTTTGGAGTTCAATTTCTCTCTGTTTTGGCATTTATTTGCTTTTCTTCTTGATGACGCGTGAGACGTTGAATTGTGCGACGCTCGGAGGAAGATCCAAAGAACTCAAGAGCAAGTTCCGAACCAGATCAGACCTATTCCAAGGCAAGTTGTGCTTTGATCATGTTGAACCCATGTTTATAAAATTGCTATGTCTGATTTACCCTATTGCATATATTTCAAATATACAACTGTTTTAAATTAGATTGGGTTTAGCTAATATACCAGATTGATCTACACCCTACCTTGTCATTGTATGCCATGATCCATTGTCACCCTAGATTGGTTAAACATAGTTGGTTAATAATTATAATCAACATTGGAGGATTAGTTCGTATTAGTTGCTTAGCCTTGCCACGTCATCACATGTGTCAGAATCATTGATAATTAATCTTGATTAATGGAATATGGAACAATGTTATGAACTTGTGTGTCATGTGGGATCACACGATGAGATTGAGTTGTTGTGGCGAGTCATGTCACGCAACGATGTTGAATTGTTGATGGCACGTGGTGCTTGGTAATCAACTGGGTGATAATAATTTAGATTGGGGCAAGTGACAAGGGGCGAGGATGCCAAGGTGGGCCCAATGGGCAGAGGGTATGTGGATGTATTGCCTTGATCGCACTAAGGACTTAACCTTGCAAGCCTTTGACCTGAGTCAATCATGCAACCACATGTCTGGTATGGGCCAGCCTAGCTGAGTAATTTGCAATGTCTTGATTTTGGTACCATCGTGGTCGGTGTGAGTTCCGAGTTATGGTGTAATTCACATGGCGCAAGAGGGGGCCCCGGTTATGGTTTTCGCACCCACCGTTGTTGAAACCTTAGCGGGTAGTATCCGGTTAAGCCAGAGCATTGTAAAGGCTTTGTTATAATCACTCGCCTTGGTGGTGTTTGGTTGTATCACGTGGGTAAAGTGCATAACCTCTGCAGAGTGTGAAACTATTCGGATAGCCGTGCTCGCGGTATTGAGCAATGCTCGGGAATTACAGTTAAGGGTTAGTGTAATTAATTGGACAACTTGGTTGGGATGGCGGAATGCCATATGGAAGATGGAATTTGACTTAGGATTGGAAACTTGGTTTACTTGAGAAATGCTGAATTTATTTACTATTGATATTTGTTTTACTGTCTTTACAATCTATATACTGTATTTCTTCATAAATGCTGCTTATTGCAAAATAACCATGATAGCCTATCCATTGGAATAAGCCTTGCATATAGATACATAGAATTGCATTCTGTGCACAACTTGTTGAGTGCTTAAGTACTCACCCTTGCCAAACAACAATAATCAACAGTTGAAGAATCTACACCTGTGTTGGAAGATGAAGTCCAGGAAGACACGAGTCATTAGGGTCCGAGCCTTGTCGGTTGCCTGTGGTGAACTGATGAGCTATCTACGTTTTCTACTTTCCGCTGCATAATTATTAGTTTATATTTTCAGTCATGCCCTGCGTGGCTTAATAATGTAAGTTGGTCATAAGATCATACCTTTAGATATATCAATGAATGAACTATTATTCTATTATCGTCGAGTATGATGTGATATGTACCAATGTTGAGCTGTGTGCACTAGCGTTGATCCTGGGACTAGTGCGGTAAACACAGTGGGTTCGAATCAGTGGATTCGGGTCCTTACACAGCATGACAAGCAGCATTGATTGCTTCAGCCCAAAAGGCATCAGAAGTTTCATACTCATCTAGCATGGATCTAGCCATTTCTATCAAGGTTCGATTCTTTCTTTCATCCACACCATTTTGCTGAGGAGTATATGTAGCTGAGAGTTCATGCTTAATTCCTAATTCATCACAATATTCAATAATATTTGTATTAACAAACTCAGATCCATTGTCACTTCTTATTTTCTTGATGGGACAATCAAATTCATTTTGAGCCCTTTTAGCAAAAGTTTTGAAGATTTTTCCAACTTCACCTTTATTAGGTAAAAAGAATACCCAAGTGAATCTGGAGAAATCATCAACAATTACCAGACAATATGAGTTACCACCAATGCTAGCATATGAAGTAGGGCCAAATACATCCATATGCAGAAGCTCAAGTGGTTTAGTGGTGGACATGATGCTTTTAATTGGGTGTGAATTAGCTACTTGTTTGCCTGCTTGACAAGCACTGCATAGCTTATTCTTTTCAAATTTGACATCTTTCAGACCCACCACTAGCTCATTTTTAAAAAGCTTTTTAAGATTAGACATACCTACATGCTCAAGACGCCTGTGCCAAAGCCATCCAAGAGAAACTTTGGCTAACAGGCAGGTCAAAATGAATGAGGAGTTAGATTTGAAATCTACTAAGTAGAGATTTTGAAATCTGAAACATTTGAATATAAGCTTTTCATTTTTATCAAACACAGTTACCCTATCAGATGAGAAGATACAATGAAATCCAAGATCACATAATTGAGCAACAGATAATAAATTGAAATTTAAGGAATCAACAAGAAGAACATTGTCAATAGAGTGATCATTTGATATAGCAATCTTACCAAGACCTTTTACCTTTCTTTTGCTGTTGTCTCCAAAGATAATTTTGTGACTTGGATCACTTTCACCTTCAATTGAGGTGAATATTCTTGAGGTACCGGTCATGTGTTGAGTGCAGCCACTGTCAATAACCCAATGTCTGCCTCCACTTTTATAGTTTACCTAAAGTTCATTTCTTCACTTTAGGTACCCAAATGCTTTTGGGTCCTTTGATGTTAGTTATAGCCAGTTTAGGTTTAAAAGGATTTAATAACATGGCCTTAGGTACCCAGACAGCTTTAAGTTTCTTATTAAGATTTGAGGGACCTACATATTTTACATTTGTTTTGCCCCTGAAATCTTTAAAAAGCATGTAATGGGCATCTACCATGCAATCCCTTTTGGCATGAGAAACATTTGCAAGATAGCAATTTTTTGATTCATGATTTGATTTGTGACAGTAATAACATTGAGTGCTTTTCTTGACAAAGATCTGTTCAATATGACTTGTTCCACTTTTCTTAGGCAAACTGTTGGGTTTACACCCTAAGCCCTTTTTGCCCAAGTTGGGTTTCTGTTCAACCAGAATTTTGTCAAGAGTAGCACTACCCAGAAAGCATTTTTCTAAGCCTTTATCAAATGTGGCTATCTTAGCTTCTAGTTCTTCAATCTCAGTTTTAAGCTCCTTGGCATAGGAAGCATATTTGCAGTTACCATTGCAAGCATCAGAAAAACTGACAGTCATGATTTCTTCTTTAAATAAGTCACATGAGACAGATGCATCACATAGAGAAACATGACTGAATTTGTTGGCTAGCATTTTGTTTTCAATTTCTAGCTCACAATAGTTAGTCTACAAGTCTTCATGATTCTTAGCAAGCAAAGCATGACTTGTAACTAGATCATTATGAGTTTGTACAGACTTTTCATGTTCATGCATAAATTTTTCATACTTGTCTGTTAGCAACTTTTGATCATTAAGCAAGCCAGTGATAGTCTTCTTAAGAGTTCTAGTTGAATTTGTTTTATCATGCAAAGCATTATTTAGTTCTTCAACTAGTTCTACTAGCTCATCATAAGAAGGTGAGTCATTTACCTTTTCCTCATCTGATCTTACCATAAGACACAGAGGAAATGAAGGTGGTGGTGGAGTTGACTCATCTAATGCAAGTCCAGCTAGCCCCTTTGACTTTGAATTTTCATCATCCGAGTCTTCACTTGCACTTACTTCATCAGTGACCCATTCTCCTATGTGAGCTTCTCCTTTTCCTTTCTTCACAAACTTCCTGGAGTAGCTTTTCTTGAAAAACTTCTTCTTGGGTTTTTCATGAGTCTTCTCCTCATCCTCATCATCCTTGTTCTTGTACTTATTTTTCTTCTTGATTTTGTTTGGACATCGAGCAGCTATGTGTCCCTTTTCATTGCACTCAAAGCATACAACGTTAGAAAAAGGATTTTTCTTTGAGTAAGAGTTGGACCTTTCTTTGTCTTTGAAATTGACTCTTCTCATGAGTTTGTTAGCTCTTCTCATGAGTAGAGCTAATTTCTTCACATCTTCATCCTCATCCTCACTTGACTCATCATCATCTTCGTCAGATGAGTCTTGTATAGCTTCCTTGGCTTTGAGTGCGATGGATTTCTTCTTTGGAGCATCTTCGTCAGCCAATGTGAGCTCATGAGCAGATATTTTACCTAGTAGCTCTGTTGGAGTGAGCCTCTTGAGATCACCACTGTTGGACAGATATGTGATCAGATTGTGATATGCCCGAGGAAGCACTCTAATCATCTTCCTGCATACATCAACATCAGAGATTTTAGTTCCTAGGCCTTTTAGTTCATTGACAATAGGATTTAGCCTAGATAACATGTCATTAGCACTTTCTTGAGAGAGCATTTTGAATTGATCAAATTTTTCTCGGACAACATAATACTTTTCTTCTTTTACATCAGAGGTACCTTCATGAATTTATTGTAATGTTGTCCATATATCATAAGCAGATGTAAGATTACTTACTCTATCAAAGACTTCTAAGCTAAGACAGGAAAATATGGCATTTCTGGCTTGAGCATCATACTGCATATTTTGAATCTCACCAGGAGTGGGTTCACCATATACAGATTGCCCTTCAGGCATGACACGAGGAGGCAAAGGCTTCTCTGTAACCCTCCACACATCATACCCGACAGCTTCTAAATAGCATCTTATCCTAATTTTTCAATAAGCATAATTTGTGCTATCAAAAACAGGTACTCTACAAATACTAACAGTTGCGGATCCATTTTCCTCGGCCATTACCAAAGCTAGTTAAGCTAAACAAGGTAAAACTTAGCTCTGATACCACTTGAAGGATCGAGTTAGCCTAGAGGGGGGTGAATAGGCAATTTTAACAAGTTCTGAGTTTTTTTTATTTTTAAACAACTTACAAAATTGAACAGAGAGCAACTCACAGCAAAGTATGAAATAGATTTAAAGCAAATAATGATAACAGCGAAAGCAATAAACGAAATGACACAAGAGAGACAAAGATTTATCCCGTGGTTCAGAGCCGCACTCCTAATCCACGTTGAAACACTTCTTTCGAAGTTCTGCTTCTCCAAAGCTAGTCTCAGTAGCTCTGGTGATCACTCAGGTAACTCTTTCACTACTCTAGTGAGGTGAGTTCCAAACCTCTCACAACCACAGTGGCCTTCCACAATCACTTTTGGATAGGTCGCACTGTACACTTCCTCCAAGCTGTCTAGGATCACTAAGATCCAAGAGTAATAAACTTTGCGCAAGTTCTGTCTCTTTGTTCACTTTTGCAATTCACACAACTAGACACTGGCTTGGAGCTAACACACTTAGAGATGTATGAGAATTTTGGTGTGAAGATGAAGCACAGACTCCTTTTTCAGAATGAGAGCTATATATGAATACCAAAGTGTTAGGAGTTCATCTATATATTTGGTAGATGGCTCAGGAAATGCTTATATAACCATTTGGAGTGAATATAGCCGTTACACCTGCTACAGTAGCCGTTGGACGTGTCAGATGTCAGAAATACCAGAAATAGACAAGTACAACGGACTAAGTAACAGTGCCTACCGATACTGGACATGTGTATGACGGACCAAATTTGAGCATTCACGACGGACCAAAAAATTCGGTCCGCTGTACATGGGTTTTTCATAGACATTGGTCCGCCACACAACTGAAGAAGATACATGTACGTCGGACCAAATATTTGGTCCGCCATACATAGACTTTTCAAGAGTTTGGTCTATGCATAGAGACCTATGTACGTCGGGCCAAAAATTTGGTCCGTCATACATGGACTTTTCAAGAGTTAGGTCTGGCATAGAGACCTATGTACGTCGGACCAAAAATTTGGTCCGTCATACATGGACTTTTCAAGAGTTAGGTCTGGCATAGAGACCTATGTACGTCGGACCAAAAATTTTGGTCCGTCATACATGGACTTTCCAAGAGTTAGGTCTGGCATAGAGACCTATGTACGTCGGACCAAAAATTTTGGTCCGTCAAACATGGACTTTTCAAGAGTTAGGTGCCACAGACCTTTTTCAACAGAGATAAGTTTTATCCAAGCGTTTTACTTCAGCAACGGACTTGAAAATATAAGCACGAATGTTTGGTCCGTTGTCTATGTAAAAATTCTTTTGAAGATAAAGGATATTCGTATAATGTTTCAATAAATAAGACTTCAAAATTTGGTCCGGCCAAATGCTTATAAACTGAATGAGTGCCGGACCAAAATATTTGGTCCGCTGTAGATGGGAAACAGAGAACATTTTGGTCCATCACAGAGCAAAGACTTTTATATGTATTCCGGACCAAAGATTTTGGTCCGTCATACATAGGCAAACCCTTGGCTATCAGATGATTTTAAAGGAGGTTTTTACCAAGGATGAAATGATAAGAAGACTGTAGACTTGATCCGATAATCAGATATTTGATGGGAGTTTAGTCAAAAGAGAGTTTCAAAGTTTGACCAAAGAATCTTATTTGACTTCCAAGGATATGCTGAGAGTGCAACGGACTGAAGAAGTGGATAGCAGAAAATTGGTCCGTTGTACTCTAAGAAATATGATTTAAAAAGGACTAAGTGTCTTTTGCTCCGAGTAATCTAGTTTTGTTTTTGCCTTATGATCCAATTTACTAGCTTGTGCAAAGTCCCCCTTTAGACAATAAAAAAGAGAAAAACAATCCTAGCCTTTTGACTTGAATCATCTCCTAAGTCATAAACTAGAACTGAGCACCTTAATCTTGTTCGTCCAACTTGCTTCATTTTTTAATCCAGCATATGTTTTTCAAAACTTTGAGTATTATTAACTTGGTCATTAATGCCAAAATTATAGTAAAACACAATATTAAAATTTGAGGGGGCCTAGATGCTATCATACCCACACAATGGTTCCTGAGTAGAATAACATCGCATGACTTAGGTAGCAATCCATCCTCAATAAGAAAATTATGAGCTCCTAGAAACGAGCTCACCTGATAATTCAATTGTCGTGCACATGCTCTTGTCAGAGGTCCTTGCCTAGCATCTTGTGGAGGAGTGATGTGTGTATTCAAGGAAGTGATGTCCTCATCAGACCTTGCTTCAATCCAGTCCAATTTGGAGTCAGCCTGACAGCCCGGATTTAAAATGATTGTAACTTTCAGATACAATGTCTGTTGGTGGTGTGCAAGTACTTAATTGAAAGCTTACAATGAGATCTTTTCAATGGATCTACCCCCACCTTCAGATTCATTGTTCACACATCACAATCATCGAAGAGATATGTTGTGTCACCTGTTGGACCAACTTGGACCTTACAATGGCGTTCAGATCTGAGACCAGGTTGTGTGCGTCCCCCTATTGGCGCACAACCCTAAGACAGCTTTCCCTTGGTCACCACCTCCTTATAACCGTTGTGGCTACCACTTTTAGTCCTTAGGCTTGTTTAGATTTTTTTTTCGTTCTGAAAATATCGGTTGTATACTTGTGTCAACTAGACCAACTATGGTGACTTCAAGCCTCTCCAATATTCAATAAAATTTCATCTTCCATCATCCAAATTCAGATTGCGCTTATTTCTTTCTTACTTGATTCTCGATTGCTTGCAGGAAAGGTCAATTGTGTTGGGCACGGTTGATAACGACAATGGGTGTAGTGTAGCGATTGCAGGATGAATTTGATCGTCTTGATCAAGTAGCCTCATCGTCAACATCACATCAATCAATCGTAGTTATCCCTATCATCGGAAGATCGGGCCAAGTGTTTTCCATCAGGTGGTATTAGAGCCACAGTTGCCAGTGAGAATTTCAGTACCCTAGTTTAGTAGATTGATTTTGCTATTCCTATATTACAGAGAAAGCCAAAAAAATTGCATATGCATAATTTCCCCCTATCTAAACCACTTTGAGCGGTTGTAATTTTTTAATTCGGTTTGCTTTGTTGAATTTTTGCCTGTCTTCATGTCGAGTTGCCGGTTCCTGTGTGCTAGTCTTGGTCTAGTTCGTGTTTGCTACTGATCGTCATCACCTTTGACCTAGAGCCGCTGCTATCAGGCGCCTCTAGGGTTTGTTCATTATTATCGTTTACATCTGCCCTGCAGCCGCTGAGTTATAAAAAGAAAAATTCGAGTCGGTTCATGTTCTTCCCCTGTCCAAGTTGTACACAAACTGATATGAGTCCAAGACGAGTCGGTCTCCACTTTGCCAGATCCTCTCCTCCCTGTTTGGTCGAATCTGAGTCCAGGAAGTAGTTTTCGTGTGCTTGTCATTAAAACGGCCATAAATTTTGCATACAATGTTCATTTTTGATGTACGAGTACTCTGAAGAATCTAGGCCCCCTAATTTCATGTTTGGTTTTGATAATTAATGACAATCATGTGTTAAGGACTAAAATTTTTCCTTGAGGTTGTGAAAATTACTTTGGTCCTATGAAGAGGTGAAATCATTGAGCTTTAAGAAAATTGGAACATCAAGCTAATGCCATGGTATAAGATGTAAGAACTCTTTTCTAGCTTTTTGCCGATCTAGGTGTTTGGCGAAAAGATCGGATTGCTAGTATAGGCGCCGTACTATTAGGAGGAACTTTTGGCTAGTAGCTTGAATATAATTAGTTTAAATGGCTCAAATTCATGCTCATACTTTGATCATATGCATTTCCCCAAAAATCCCTTGAGATCCTCTCTAAAAATTGCATTGTCGGCACTACCGACCATCTAGGAGCGGTATTGCCGCCCTTGCGGCAGTACCGGCTCAAGGTGCGGTAGTTATTTGATAGAGAGGGGCATTTTTGGGGTTTTTCAGGGCTGGCACTACCGACCATCTAGGAACGGTACTGCCGTAGGTGCGGTAGGTTCGGCCCCAGTGTCCAGTAGTTATTTTACATAATGCTGATTTTTTTGGGTGTGCCCAAGCCAGCACTACTAACCCACTTAGGGCGGTATTGTCGCATGTGCGGTAGTACTGACCTTAGTGGTTGGTAGTTGTTTTATAGAATGGTACATTTTCCTTAGTTTTAATCGGCCAGCACTACCGCCCATCTAGGAGCGATACTGCCATAGTTGAGGTAGTACCAACCAAAATGGACGGTTGTCTTTTACCAGAAGAAGGTGAAAATGAAAAATTCTGAGAGCTTATGGTCGGCACTACCGGTCCTACATGGGCGGTAGTACCGGGGGTACTGTAGCAACGGCTAGTTCCTCTCAACATTAAATGCTACAGTTGACCGTTGTGCCTGAGGCTGACACTACCAGCCCTACATGGACGGTAGTGCCAACTTTTCTGAATTTTTCAGGAATTATGTGGTAACGGCTAGAATTGTGAGTGGGGGCTATAAATACTCTCCCACCTTCAGCAAGTAGCAACACTTGGATATTCATTGCATATTTGTGAGCCCTTGCAAGTCTCTCTTCATCTCTAGTGCATTTAATTCACATGTTATGAGTTGTTGAGAGAATTCAAGTGTGTGCATTAAAGTTGAGCCACTAGACACTTGAGCAACCTCAAGCAAGTGTCAAAGTCTATTCTCTTGGAGGTTGCCGCCTCGTAGACGGCTTTGAGGTGTGGAACCGGTGATCTTCTCAAAGGAGCTTGTGAGAAAGCTCGATAGATTGTGAAGGTTGGAGCTCACCTACCCGGAGTGGGGAAGAGCTACCACTAATGATCGAGGGAGACTCATTTGTGCAAGGAGCCGGCTTGATTTGTTCAAGCTTTCTCAACATGAATTACGAGAGACCGGCAAGTGTCCGAGACCACGGGATAAAAATCTTGTGTCCATCTCTTGTGTTCATTTGTGCAAATTTACATTCCTAGAGTAGTTAGTGTTTGCACATTTATCTAGAATTGTCAAATTGTTTAGACATAGCTTGTTGGTACACTTAGTGAAACCTAGACGATTTAGGCTTTAACTGTTAAGATTCTTAATTCTAGTTTTGCTTGATCATTTATTGCAATTAGAGCCAAGGAATTTTAAAAACCTCCTATTCACCCCTTCTAGTCGGTAATCCTTGATTCTACAAGTAGTATCAGAGCTTGGACTCTCTTTTGAGGCTTTACCACCTAAAGAGTAAAGGATGGCTGTCGACGGGGTTTCCATAGGCAAAGCACCTTTCTTTGATGGAACAAATTATGCGTATTGGAAAATACGCATGGCCATTTATCTCAAGGCTATGAGTCCAAGCATATAGAAAATTGTGGATGAGGGTTTTGCTACGAGATTAAATTCCACACTCAATGTTGAACAAGAAGAGTGAAATTCTCACTCAATGCGGAAGCTATGAACGCTCTATTTGGAGCCTTGAACGCGGATGAGTTCAATCAAGTGAGCAACTTTGACATCGCTCATGAGATTTGGACTACCCTCTTGGAAATCCATAAGGGAACATCCTCGATCAAGGAGGCCAAATTGCACATACTTAGGATCAAATATGAGAGTTTCATTATGTTACCCTATGAGAACATCAATGAGATGTACTCAAGATTCAATGACATAGTGAATGAGCTCAAAGATCTTGGTGCGTCACTAACCAATCTTGATGTTGTTCATAAGATGCTTAGGGCCCTACCGGACAAATACGAGATGTTGGTGACTTTGTTCCTCAACTCTCTCGACTTGTCAAGAATGACGCCAACTAGACTCCTTGGGAACCTCATTATCAATGAGCTCTACAAGAAGGACAAGGAGGAGCTCTTGGAGCAAAGTTCTTCAAAGAAGAAGAACATTACTTTTAAAGCCAAAGTTGAGTCAAGCGACGACACGCTTGATGACTCCGAGGATGACTCCGAAGAGGAGATGGCTCTCCTTGTGAGGAGAATGAGGAGATTCATGAAGAGGCGCTCAAGCTAAAGCGCCCCTCAAAAATTCAAAAAGGGGCAAAACTCAAGCAACAACCGCTACACCAATATCCGTTGCTACGAGTGCGATGAGAAAGGGTACATCGCCTCTCATTGCCCCAAGAGGAAGGATGACAAGGCCAAGTCACCCAAGAAGAAGAAGCCATTCCACAGAAAGAAGAAGCTCTTCAAGAAGTTTCACAAGGATGGCAAGGGTGAGGCTCACATTGGAGAGTGGGATTTCGAAGATAAGTATTCGGATTCCGAAGAGGGGTATTCGTATTTCGACTCATCCAATGGTGACACCCCTTCTAAGAAGAAGGGACTCACCAGAGTCGCTATCAAGGAGGCCAAATCGTCATTCGTCACTCCTTTTTGTCTCATAGCAAAAGGAGATCATAAGGTAAAATCTCGTGACGATTATGAGCCCTCCTATGATGAGCTTATGGACATGCTTGAGGACTTAAATGAATACCTTGGCAAGAAGAAGTCTAAGTATAAGACTTTGAGAAAAGAATTTATTTCTCTCAAAGACTCTTATGAGGAGCTAAAAGAAGCTCATGAGACTCTCCTTCTCAAGGATCAATCTAAGTCCAAATTTGATATAGGAGTCTCTTGTGATATTATTGATGCTATGCCTAGAGTAAATGATTCCTCTTGCAATATGTCAAAAACTAGCATAGCAACTTCATGTGATTACTTGCTTATCATGCCTTCTAGCTCAAGTTCTATTACTATTTATGATAGCAAAAATTTAATTGTTGAGAATGTTGAGCTCAAGGAGCAAGTTGCCAAGCTAAGTAGGAGTTTGAATCGTTGCTTCAAGGGAAAAGCAACCCTTGACAAAATCCTAAGTGATCAACGATGCTCCTACAATAAGAAAAGCATTGGGTTCATTTATAAGAAGGGTAAGAAAGTGAGCCATAAAGCTCCAAGGTTTGTGAAATCTAATGGAAAGCTTTGCTATAAATGTCACGATGTGGGACATATAGCAAATGATTGTCCATTAGGCAAAGCCCCTAAGAATAATTTTATTATTCACGCTATGTTCTTAAGAAAACTAGCAATGGTAAAATAGTTGATAAATTTGTTGGCACTCCTATACTCAGTTATAAAAAGAATGCCATTTGGGTGCCCAAAACCTTGGTTACTAACCTCCAAGGACCCAAACAAATTTGGATACCTAAAAAGGTTCTACTCTTCCATTGTAGGTGAACTACAAAACCGGTGACGACATTGGGTGTTAGATAGCGGTTGCACTCAACACATGACTGGAGATCGGAAGATATTCACCACATTTGAAGTTGGGAGTGGTCAACATGACAAGATCACATTTGGTGATAATAGCAAGGGAAAGGTAATAGGATTGGGTAAAATTGCTATATCTAACGACCTTTCCATTCCAAATGTTTCATTAGTTGAATTTTTAAATTTTAACTTGTTATCCGTTGCTCAAATTTGTGATCTTGGTCTTAGTTGCACATTTTCTAGAGATGGTGTTGTAATCTCTAAAGAAAATGATAACTCCTTGGTGTTCAAAGACTTTAGATTTGGAAATCTTTATTTAGTTGACTTCACCTCAAATGAGTCATGCCTTCAAACTTCTTTAATTGCGAAAACCTCCTTAGGATGGTTATGGCATAGAAGGCTAGCTCATGTTGAGATGATTCAACTCAAAAGGCTTTTCAAACATGATCTAGTTGTGGGCTTGAAAGATGTGAAGTTTGAGAAAAATAAATTATGTAGTGCTTGCCAAGCCGGTAAGTAAGTTGCTAGTTCTCATCCTTCTGAAATCTCTGGTATTTTCAAACATTTTGCAAAAAGGGCTCAAAATGAGTTTGATTTCAAAATAAAGAAAATTCGTAGTGATAATGGTTCCGAGTTCAAAAATACAAGAATTGAATATTATTGTGACGAACTTGGAATAAAGCATAAGCTTTTCGATACCTACACTCCGGAGCAAAATGGAGTTGTAGAAAGAAAAAATCGAACACTAATTGAAATGGCAATGACAATGCTTGATGAATATGGTATTTCCGATAATTTTTGGGCAGAAGCTATCAATACCGCTTGCCATTCAACAAACCGTCTTTATTTGCATCGTCTTTTGAAAAAGACTTCCTATGAGCTTCTCATTGGAAGAAAACTGAACATCTCTTATTTTTGTGTTTTGGGTTGCAAGTGTTATATTTTGAAAAAGGGTGTTTGGCTTTCAAAATTCCAAAGTCATTGTGATGTTGGATTCTTGCTGGTTATTCCTCAAATAGCAAGGCATACCATGTCTTCAACCAAACCAAAGGTTTAGTTCAAGAAACGTGTGATGTGCAATTTGATGAGACTAAGGGCTCTCAAGAAGAGCAAGAAAATTTGGATGATGTAGGCGACGAAGACTTGAGACAAGCAATGAAAAATATGACTTTAGGAGACATCAAGCCAAATGAGGACCAAGGTGATCAACCCTCATCCACTCAAGTTGAGCCATCTACTTCTATAATGCCAAGTCTGAAAGAACGAAATGGCGATCAAAGGGGGGTGAATGATCCCAAATAAAATTTTCCCCCACTCAAAGTACTCCAAACAATCTCGCAATAAAAATCTGAAACACCCAAAGATTTTCCTTTAAAATGGTGTTTCTCAGATTCGCACACCCTCCAAAAACCCGAACAATTAGACAACTATGTGTACCCCTAGCTTGCATGGATGAGAACCATGAATCATGTGAGGGAATTTTTAATCACAATCCTGGTTGTCAAGTGTCCAAAAAAAAGGAATCAACTCAAAGACTACTTTTCTAAAAGAGATAAAGCTAAAACACCAAAGTCTCTTTCCGAAAAGTAAAAGCAGATTTTCTAGGAATTGTCCTCAATTAGAGCAGGTGGTTGGTGATTTTCTATTGCTCTAAATTTTTTTTGAATTTTTATACCTGTGAGAATTTGGGTCGTGAAACACTCCACCAAAAATCACCTAAAAAATCTTTGTAGAATAAACATGAAAAATCAAGCAATGCAGACAGTCAGGAACTTCGACCAGAAAGTTTGAGGCTCGGTTTTCACATCATAGCGCTCAAACGGTGAAACAAGTGGATTCACAAATTTTTCTACAGATATATATATGAGTACTGCACATTTTACAATAATAATCACTGAAAAATGATTTTTATATATTTTTATAAAAATCAAAGACTGACTGCTGCGCGAATAACAAGTTCTGGACAGATTTGCAATTCAATAAGAACTTGACCTCTAGTCTATCCTAGGGTGCAAGAAAGATGTAAAACCATATGAACACCCTTAAGACATCCTAGAAGAATAGCATTTAGAAGGAGGGGAGGCAAATCCAAATTGCGATAAAGTAAATTGTGAGAATGTAAATGCGGGAAAGTAAATGCTGAATTTAAATTGCGTAATTTAAATGTGTAATGTAAATGCGTAAAGGAAATGAAACATGAACATAAATGAAGAATATTTCATTTCTGGAAGGAGAGGTTACAAAGCCTCACATTTCATATGGGCAAAGCTCAAAGGAGCATCAAAAACCTCAAAACCTTCAAGGGGGGAAGGCTACCCATCCACCCCTATTTATACAACTCTTAGGCCACCTACCACCCTTGGATGAGCCTCTAAACCCTAAAGCATCCATCAAGGGCTAGGACTTACCCACTCAACCAGCCATGCAAGGGTTCACCCAAAACCCACAACACATAATGGGTTTTCTTGCACGGTTCTTAAAGCACACTAACTAGACCCGCTATCCTATCAACTAGACCGCAATACGACGGCCCTCATCGATTCGAGCAGCATCTAGCTAGCATCACATCCATTTCTTGTCTTCACGGCTTGCACGGACTCCGTCTCCGATCATCTTCCGGCGATCCCCGACCGTCTGGACTACCGACACTCCTCGCCTAGTCCCGGCAATCCTTCGCCTCACCATGACCTAGCACCGTCGTCCTGCATCCATCAAAAACAAGGAAACTCCTCACATAGCAATGCCCACAAAGATGTGCAATAAATCCATCAAAGTACACTCATTAAAATTCATTTTCCCTCGTTCTAGCCGGTAGCACTGGGAAAACAGAGAAGACCTCAAATTGCTTCCAATTGAAAATCCATTTCAAATCAAACTCAAACATGAGCAACCCAAGCTCAAATTTAGTCAAATACTCATCACAAATCTAGATAGACCTCCACATGGTCCTTCAAAGTCAAGCTCAACCAATTAGGTAGAAGAAAAGGGGGATGATCAACAACTTCAAGCTCCACATCCAAAAATTCATCATGCAATCTCAAAGTATCATCCAATAGATCAAATATTGGGTGATATTATTAAGGGTGTTTAAACTCAATCTCATGTTGCTTCATTTTGTGAACATTACTCTTTTGTGTCTTCTTTTGAACCCTCTCATGTAGATGAAGATTTAGATGATCCGGATTGGGTGAATTCAATGCATGAAGAACTCAATAACTTCGCCCGAAAGGATGTGTGGACTCTAGTTGAAAAACTCAAGGATCACAACGTCATTGTTATAAATTGGGTCTTCAAAACAAACAAGATGAAAACAGTATAGTTGTAAGAAACAAGATAAGATTGGTGGCACAAGGTTTCACCCTAATCGAAAGTTTGGATTTTGGTAAAACTTTTGCACTTGTGGCTAGATTATAAGCCATTCGCATCTTGCTTGCATTTGCATCTTGTTTCGATATTAAATTATTTCAAATGGATGTGAAGAGTGCTTTTCTAAATGAAAAAAATATCTGAATTGGTATTTGTAGATGTTACCTCCCGATTTTGAAAATCCTAAAAAGCCTAACCATGTGTATAAGCTCTCTAAGGCGTTATATGGACTCAAACAAGCTCCTAGAGTATGGTATGAGCATCTTAGAGACTTTCTACTCTCAAAAGGATTTAAAATTGGGAAGGTTGATACAACACTCTTCACTAAAATAATTGATGGAGAATTCTTTGTATGTCAAATTTATGTTGATATCATATTTGGTTCTACTAACCAGGATTTTTGCAAAGAATTTTGTGATATGATGTCTAGGGAATTTGATATGTCCATGATCGGTGAATTGAGCTATTTTATTGGACTCTAAATCAAGCAACTCAAAGATGGGACCTTCGTGAGCCAAACCAAATACGTGAGGACCTACTCAAAAGATTTGGCAGGAGGACTTAACGCCCATCAAGACTCCTATGGTATTCAACGGGCATCTAGACCTTGAGGGAGGTAAACCGGTAGAATTAAAGCTTTATCATTCTATGATTGGTAGCTTCCTTTATCTTACCGCATCTAGGCCCGATATCATGTTTAGTGTTTGCATGTGTGCACGTTTTGAAGCTTCACCTAAAGAGTGCCATTTAGTGGCCGTTAAGATAATATAAGATATTTAAAGCATTCCTTAAATATAGGCTTATGGTATCCTAAAGGTGCTAAGTTTGATTTAATTGGATATTTGGACTCAGATTATGCGGGTTGCAAAGTGGATAGAAAGAGCACCTCGGGAAGTTATCAATTCGTAGGTAGATCCCTTGTTTCATGGTATTCTAAGAAACAAAATTCCGTTGCTCTATCCACCGTTGAAGCCAAATATATATCCGTCGGTAGTTGTTGCGCTCAATTACTATGGATGAGGCAAACTTTGATGGATTATGGAATAAATTTTAAAAGTGTGCTTCTTTTATGTGATAATGAAAGCACGGTCAAAATAGCTAACAACCCGATCCAACACTGAAGAACTAAGCTAATAAATATCCGACATCATTTCTTAAGGGATCATGTGAGCAAAGGTGATATAGTCATTAGCCACATAAGAACCGAAAATCAATTAGTGGATATCCTCACCAAGCCTTTAGATGAAGACCGCTTTTGCAAATTGAGGAATGAATTAAATGTCATAGATATCTCTAATGTTACTTGAACATTTGCACTATGGTTGCATCTTCATATGGTGTTATTTGTTTTTGATTGATTCCTGAACTTTATGTTGAGGCAACACATTAAGGGGGAGCATTATAGAACTCATATGTATACTACATCCCTAAAATATAAAAATATCAAATAAGTGCTACTATTGTTTCAAAAACATAGCCTATAGACTTAACTAAGTCAAATTAGTTAAAAGTATGATATCTTGGAGCTTTTGCAAATTTCTTTTTGAAATCTATTCATCTTCAACAATATAATATATATATATATATATATATATATATATATATATATATATATATATATCATCCAATAGGTATTTCTTGGTATAACATTTTCTATATCTTGTTACAAAAGCAAAAAGGTGTTTTGAAAATACTTCATTTAGATTTTCGACCAAACCTAAAATTTTGTCTATATTGACTTAAATAATGCACTTATTGAGTTATGGCTTGTGGAACTAGAACTTCATAAATTTCTAGTATCCTACAAGTATTTAAAACTCAAACAAGGAAATTGGATTCATCTTCTCTTAAAAATGAGTGCTAAATTCTCAAAAAGTGAAAAATAATCTTTTCAAAAGCTATCTTTATACAAATTATGTTAATTATGTGTTTTTGAGCTTTGTGATATGTTGGAAACGCTCATATATGTATTTCACTAAATCGTAAATACATTAGAGCTATTTTTTAACCTTGTTTCTAATGGTTTCAATCTGCTCAGGTCAGGGCCGGCACTACCGGCGTGTTAAGCCCGGTAGTACCGCCCATGGCTGGCACTATCGCCCCTTGGCTGCGATATTGCTGGAAGTGTCAGGTGGGGTCAATTTTGGGTAGGGATGGTAATCGGGTCCTGATTCCCGTTTCCCCACGGGAATTCCCCTATTAGGGGACGGGGACGGGGATATCTCCCCCTGCGGGGGCTTATCGGGAAAAATATTGCCCTCGTCGGGGATCGCAGGGCCGGGGACGTTCCACCATTCCCCATCCCCGTCCCCGCCCCCACATTATCACTAATAGGTGCGAGCAAATGCTCATTCTCAAAAGAAAAAAGTATATGTGAGGTTATTATTAATAAACATGCTAAATATGAATTACTCAAGTGATTCACTCATTACTCTAGTGATTTACTCACACATGCACCATTACTCTAGTGATTCACTAATGTAGCATGTGGTATTTTATGTAGTATTTTCAAGGATTAGTCCCCGTCGGGGCCTTGCAAACCTGTCGGGGATCGGGGATAGGGAATTTTTGGTTATCAGGGATGGGAGGGCCCTCCCCGCGGGGATTTTTCTCGTTGCCACCCCTAGTTTTGAGCAATTTCCTGCGTGACCGGCGGTTTCTCTCTCACTAACTCCCTTGGCCGGTTACACCGCACTCCCTACTCCCTCTCTGCTTCAACCCCATCAAAGCAAGGTTGCTCTCAAGCTCTCTCTCTCTCTCTTCCAAAGATCCTCAAATCTCTTTCTCTCCATTCCAAGGATCTCATCTTGCTCAAGTGCTCTCAATCCTCTCAAGGTATTCATCTCTCATCTTTCTTGAGTTTTCTCTCCATTCATTTCAAGCCCTAGGTCTCAATTTTTGCTTTTTAGGGTTTGATGCAAATGTAGCAAATGCATGTGATATTTAAGTGAAATATCTAGTTTAAATGAGTAGATAGGTGGCCTATGAAGTCATTTTATGCAATTCTAATGCCCGATCTAATCAAAAATAGAGTTTTTACACTTGGTGGCTGCGGTTCCACGATGAACCAGTCACTACCACTGTGGTACAGCAGTAGTACCGACCTAGCGTGGCACTACCGGCCTTGCTAGTGCTGTAGTACCACCCAGGAGCGGCACTACCAGTCTAGTATAGGCAGCAATGCAGACTTTGCTACCAAAAATAGCACAACTTGTTGTACTTTCATTAAATTTCTAAAGTTGAGTTCCTAGTTCCCTTGCTTATCTCTTCTATTATCCTTGTGATACAGAAATCATGGCAAGGGTGAAGAATCCCTCCAAGCCCAAGGCACCTCATGGTGGAGGCACCGTTACGAAATCTACGCGAAGTGCCAGGGTTCCCACTCCTCGGTCCAACAATGAGAGCGACAATGAGGACTCCTACACGATTGTTGCTAGAGATGAGGAAATAAGGAAGATAGTGCAGCAAGAGTTGGGAGGAAGCAGCTCACATACATACAAAGGCAAAGGACCCGCTCATGAGTTGAGTGAGGAAGAAGAGGATGATGAAGATTATGGTATGGATGTGGAAGAGGAAGAAGAGTCTGAGGAAGAGGAATCATTGCCTGACTTTGACCATCAGGAGTGAAGAGGAACGCGGTATGCTACACTAGCACAAAAAAAATCTACCGCATAACCAGAAAGCTACTCGCAAGAAGGGGATCACAGATTAGATTACCACTAGACGCGCAGTTGCGGAATCCTTCGCGCGTCGATGTAGTGGATCGTCCTCGCCGCGATCGTTGCGTCGATGGAGTGGATCGTCCTCGCTCACCGTGGATCGTCCTCCCACGCCGATCCTGAGAGCGCCACCGCAGCGATCCACACGTCCGAGGATGGAACGCCGTGTGTCGGTATGCAAGCACCTGGTCACTCGGCAGGGGCAGCGAGAGGAGGAGGCTAGGGTTTCGGGTGAATCACTTCTAAACCGTGGAAAAGCACACCCTGCGCCCACCCTCCTCCCCTCCTTATATAGCGACGAGATGAAACCTAAACCGGGGCCCATCGTGCTAAGCCCACGAGGTCCATTAATTACGGATCCAATCCAAATTAATGCGTCCCAGCCCATTAAGTGTGTGACCCTGCAGGTTCACGTACGTTTGGACATGGATTCAGAAAACTCCTTTTCAATCCAATAGTTGGTAGCGGCTCCTTGCAAAGTATGGCAACTCCCAAACATACTATGATCAAATCGGACAGAACCTATCAAAAGTACTCATGTAATAATCCCTTTGCCAAGCATATAAAGATTGAACTCAAGGTGAGAAGCATGTCATCCTTTGATGATTCAATCCATCTCTCGTATCCGTGATATATTAATAAGTTGTGATTGACTCCTCAATCACGGCATGGCCATGCACTTCCTTATCATATCACACGAGTGGCCTTATCATATATCTTCGTTTCATTGGAGTGGAAAATTCCATCTTGACTGCTCACTTCCCTCTGCATGTTTTATAGTAAACATGAAAGCTACCTTTATAACTATCCGGTTAGGAAGTAGTGTTTGATAGCCCCAAGGAAAACTATTACACATGTAGGGAATATGACAATCTCAGGTCTAAGGATCATACATCTACTATGTATGAGATACACTGATGACACATAAGAATGAAACATTCTCGCAGTGTCCCATTGCAGGTCTATGTAACTCATGTTCTTCAACATGCGTCCACAATGTATAGATGATATCTCCATATCCCATGATCTATGAAGCATGATTATCGATCACTACATGTGCTGATCTATTCATCGTTGTCCTATACGATGATATCCGATCAGAGATATTTATTGAATTACATCAATAAGTAAAGAGCTTCATAAGCAAGTCACATACTTGTTAATCAATACAATGATATACATTCATTGGACCAATAATCATATTATTATTCATAAACATAGTCATGTTACAATCATCTAAATGATTTCCTCAAGGGCATAACACCAACAAGGAGGACTTAAGGCAAATCAAAGGAGACAATTACTATTCCCTGAGAGGAGCCAATCGGTATTACCTTCCCAGAACAGCGTTTGAGAAGTTCTTTCGCACTCTCTTTCAAGAGAAGGTTTTTCATGTGATATACTCTGACAAAGACTTCATAGATCAGAAATGGGTGGATTGGGACCACATTGGAAAGCTATCTCTATTTGTTGGTGTCCTGGAGTTTCATAGAGCAAGCCTCATGAACTTTATCAATCAGAGGTGTGACTTTGAGGGGGATATGATACGACAGTTTTATGCCACAGTCCACATCCTTGACTCATATGACTCCATCACCTGGATGTCCAGTGCCAAAGTCTACACTGCTACTAAGGATGAGTTTGAGCAGGCTTTGGGCATCTTCCATAGTGGATATCCTAAGATACACAATGATAGGCCTCTTGGAGTCTCTCAGTAGCTTGAGTTTTATGATCCTTCTGCTATTGTGAGGCGACCAAGAAAATTGGCAGGACTTCTTCCTCGGGCCAGTCTAGTAAACAGAATCATTAGAGTTACCATTCACCCCAAAAGTGGTAATTTTGATGACATTCGTGGATATGCATGGAACATCATGAGCAAAGTGATGTATATGCAAAAGTTTGATGTGATTGACTTCATGATGATGGATATGGCCTCTTCAGCCCGTGAGCAAGGAAAAACAATATATTTTGCTCCTTACATCATAAAGCTCATTCTCAGGAAGACTAGATACAAGGAAGGATGTGGATATGCACATAAGCAGTACAAGCCTCGTGAAGCTCCTCCTCAAGTAATTGGACATCCAGCTCAGCACCACCACCAGCAACCTCAAGATGACCCTTAGGATCCACCTCATGCCCAGCACGTGCCTCATGATGCCTTCTTGGCAAGTTTGGATACACTTCGCACGGACATGATGGCTCAGTTCGCCTCACTCAGCTCCGGCATCATGAGCAGCCTTGACCAAGAGCATCAGTTTCAACTCCAGACTTGGGCCATGGTATATGAAGCCCGAGAGCGCTTGGACACTGTTGGAGCGACTGTGGATCTTCTGCGTGATGACCTAGTGCCAGTTTGCTTTCGTCGCTTTGGCTGTGGCCGTGGCCGTGGAAGCGGTCGTGGTACTCCTCCACACTCCTAGGCATTTTGGAAGACCCCTCTTTTGGTACTTGATGCCAAGGAGGGAGATGTAGAAGAAGGGGGAAGCGAAGCGAAGTGAAGTGGAAGAAGAAGAAGCAAAGTAGCGAAGTTCGAGGATTAGCTTTGTAATAGTTTTATATATCTCTTGTAAGCTAATTGAACCTCTATATGTGTTTTGGTTGCTTTGGATATTTTTTATGGATGTTTGTAATGTTAAATGCTTAATTGTCTCTATTTTGTCATATAGGATCCTATGCTTACTGTGTATGCATACCGTTATATTTATCTTGTTTTCTCGGATCCAATATATAGTGGAAACTCCACCAAAATTTCTAATTTTCTCAATATATGTGCAACCTCTCATTTATACATTCATGCACATATTTAGGGGAGTTTCAACTATACATTGTGGCTTTTATGTCATTTTAATTCCAAATTCAACATCTTCTTCCAAAATAAGTGCAATGTCATTAAAAGAAAAATCCAAAAGTATACAACTTGCTTGACTTGATTTATACTTTAAACATAGTCAATTTCATTATATTTGATAAGGTTGTCATCAATTACTAAAAAGGGAGAGATTGAAGTATCTAGGCCCTCTAATTTTGTGTTTGGTTTTGGTAATTAATGACAATCATATGTTAAGGACTAACAATTTTTCTTGAGGTTATGAAAATTAGGTTGGTCCTATGAAGATGTGAAATCATTGAGGTTTAAGAAAATTATAACATCAAGCTAATGCCAAGGTATAAGATATAAGGACTCTTTTCTATCTTTTTGCCGATATAGATGTTTGGAGAAAAGATCGGATTGTTAGTATAGGCGCTGTACTATTAAGAGAGACTTTTGGCTAGTAGCTTGAAGATAATTAGTATAAATGGCTCAAATTCATGCTCATACTTTGATCATATGCATTTCTTCGAAAATCCCTTAAGATCCTCTCTAAAAATTGCATTGTCGGCACTACCGCCCATCTGGGAGTGGTACTGCCGCAGGTGCAGTAGTACCGACTGAAATGGATGGTTATCTTTTACTAGAAGAAGATGAAAATGCAAAATTCTGAGAGCTTATGGTCAGCACTACCAGTCCTACATGGGTGGTAGTGCCGGGGGTACTGTGGCAACGGCTAGTTCCTCTCAGCATTAAATGCTACAATCAACTATTATGCCTGAGGCCGGCACTACCAGCCCTACATGGGTGGTAGTGCCGACTTTCCTGAATTTTTTAGGAATTAGGTGGTAACGGCTAGAATTGTGGGTGGGGGTTATAAATACACCCCCACCTGCAGCAAGTAGCAACACTTGGACATTCATTGCATATTTGTGAGCCCTTGCAAGTCTCTCTTCATCTCTAGTTCATTTAATTCATATTTTTTAGTTGTTGGGAGAATTCAAGTGTGTCCATTAAAGTTGAGCCATTAGACACTTGAGTAACCTCAAGCAAGCGTCAAAGTCTATTCTCTTGGAGGTTGCTGCCTCCTAAACGGCTTGGAGGTGTGGAACCGATAATCTTCTCAAAGGAGCTTGTGAAAAGACCTAGTAAATTGTGAAGGTTGGAGCTCATCTACCCGGAGCGGGGAAGAGCTACCACTAGTTATCGAAGGAAGCTCATTTGCGCAAGGAGCCGACTTAATTTGTTCAAGCTTCCTCAACGTGGATTAGGGGAGACCAGCAAGTCTCTGAGACCACGGGATAAAAATCTTGTGTCTATCTCTTGTGGTTTGATCTTTTGTGTTTATTTATGCAAATTTACATTCCTAGAGTAGTTAGTGTTTGCTCATTTATCTAGGATTGTCAAATTGCTTAGACATAGCTTGTTGGCGCACTTAGTGAAACTAGACGATTTAGGCTTTAATTGTTAAAATTATTAATTCTAGTTTTGCTTGATCTTTTATTGCAGTTAGAGCCAAAAAAATTTAAAAATCTTCTATTCACCCCACTCTAGTCGGTTATCCTTGATCCTACATACTCGAATCGAAAAGGATGAAAAGATAGATCTAAGGATGGATTGCTACATAAGTTATGTAATGTTATTCTACTCAGGAACCAAGGTGAGGGGAGGAGCACTACTATGACAACAAGTCCAGGCCGAACCTGCTTCAATTCCAGCCTAATTCGGAGTCAACTTGACATCCATAATTTAAAATGATCATAACTTTTACATACAGAGTCCGTTGGAGGTATGTGAGTACTTGATTGAAAGCTTACGATGAGATCTTTCCAACGGATCTAGTCCCACATTTATATTCATTGTCTAAACATCAAAATCATACAAGAGAGGTGTTGCATCACCTGTTAGGCCAACTTGGTCCTTGTAACATTGTTCGGATCTGAGCCAGGTTGTGTGTGCCTCCCTGTTGGCGCACAACCCTAGGACAGCTTCTCCTTGGTCATCACCTCCTTATAACCCTTATGGCCGTCACGTTTAGACCTTAGGCTTGTTTACATTGTTTTTTATTTCAGAAAACATCAGTTCTGTACTTGTGTCGACTAGGCCAACTACAACGACTTTAGGCCTCTCCATTATTCAATAAAATTTCATCTTCCATCGTCCAAATTCAGATTGCGCTTATTTCTTTCTTGCTTGATTCTCAATTGCTTACAAGAAAGGTCAACTGTGTTGGGTACGGTTGATAACGACAAAAGGTGTGGTCTAGTGATTGTAGGATAGATTTGATTGTCTCGGTCAAGTAGCCTCGTCGTCAATATCACATCGATCAATTGTAGTTATACCTCTCATCGGAAGATCAGGCCAAACGTTTTTCATCAAATTCTAAAGGCACATCTTCCAATAAGTTGTCTATATAAATCCCTACATTTGCATGACACTTAGAAATGTGGCTATCAATGAAAATTATAACTTTGTAGTATGATGTGTTGCTTCTTTGCCAAAACATAAACAAACCTATATGATTAATATTACGGATGTACTACACTAGTAAAATATTGGCAATAAGAAAGTGATTATTTCACACACATTGGGCAAAGAGAGAATTGCATGTGCACCTACTAATTTTTTTGAGAAGCATAGTCAGCTATGTATTTTGGTTTTTTAATTACATGTGTTATAAATTGTGATTATGAGTGAAATATTCAAAATATGATAACATTCATTTGGAATTGAATCAGTAATAATGAGTAGGTATGGAAATTGTCTACTAACATAAAAAATATTATATAATAAGGCTACTCAAATTAGGCACAATGATTTCACTTATTCTTGAAATTTTCCTAAATATGCTCAACTAAATCCCTCTTGAGTTGTGTATGTGTCAGTCGAGCACGAATGGAGGAATTCCTTCATATCACGCCTGCGAAGCAAATGTTAGGGCCATTATTGACTTCCGGCGGTAGAACAAAAGATGTCCTCGGAGTCTCATTCAAGTCTAAAGGAATGGTTACTATTTCTCGTTCATCTTCAACAATCATATTATGAAGAATAATACAAGCTTCCATGATTTTCCCGATAGTGACCCGTTTCCACAACCGTGCTGGACACCGAACGATGTTAAAATGAGATTGCAATACCCCAAATGATGCAATAGAGTTGCCCGATCTTCTCGATGTAGGATTGTGGGGGGGGGGAGAAACTTGACCCGTGCAACCTGACGAACCGATGGCACCAACCGCTGCTTGAGCAACAACCTGTGACAAATGAATTTCACCCAATTACATGATTTGGTCTTTGTCTACTTGACCATGGGAAGTAGACGCTGTTGCAGCTATAAATCCAAAAGAATACACAAGAACAACAGCTAGAACTAGCAAATCTCTCAATCTCCAAAAGGGTGGCTGCTGCACACTCAAACCTTAGAGACAAGAAATGGGGGTTACTGGTTCAAATTCGTGGTAACCCTAGAAGAGAGGTTACAGGTGGGTATATATAGTGAGGGCAACCCTTGCCCTTAGTTCTACATGGGCTGGAGTTGGCCCAAAAATAAAAACAACGGTCCATGTGCAGTTTGCTTCATAATAGGCTAAAAGGCTCTAATTGTTTTCAAACTTAACATACAAACCAACCAAAATGGTGTGGTCCAAAAGAAGTCATGCAGGACCAACTCTCCTTGCCTTGTCGGGTTCTAGAGTAGTCAATGGCGAAGCCCAACTTGTCGAGGAACTAACCAGCACTGGTCGGCTTGACTGGTCGAGGAGGTGGTCGGACTAGTCGAGGAGGTGGTCGTGTCCATGGTAGCGATGTCCTAATCAAATGCACAACCAAGCAATTCTGGACAGTAACATCACCACACCTGTCCAGCTCATCCTTGTTCTCCCATGTGATATGTGAATCAAACCTGAGAATAACCAATGTATCCCCATTAGGTAGTAAACAATTCTCACTAAAAGTATGATTGCGATCATTAAGGAACAGATTCACCTCTTGTTGCATTTGTTTCAATCAAGCTCTTGTCATAGGACCTTTGTGTGTAGTATTAGCATCAACAATTTGAGAGGGACTTGTAGCGTCAACCAAGTCTGCCCTATGACCAAGAGAATGAGTGCTGTTGGGGATGTCCTCATCACCAAATGCCCTCTCAACATCTTTCCTTGGCCCTTCTTGATGTCGTGCAAATAATTTATCCTTCTCTGAGGGAGAGGTATAGTCTTCATGAAGACGACCCATTCTATGTAAATTCTATCGGCAAGGTAGTAACCCTTGTCATATTGCCTCCCATTGATAGTGAACCACACCCGGGGAGCTCCCCCTTTCAACTCTGCAATGAACAATGGTGACTGATTAATCTCGTTGATGTCATTGTTTGACCCGGCGACACCGAAATAAGCATACCATTTTCGAAGGTCATGTGAAGCAATCGCTTCAAGGATCATAGTAGGGACACCATGATCACCACAGGTGAATTGGCCCCTCCATGCGACCAGACATTTCTCCCACTGCCAATGCATGTAGTCAATACTCCCTAGCATACCAGGGAAGCCACGAGACTCGCCGATCTGAAGCAAACGCTCCACTTCGTCATATACGGGGTGTCGCAAATACTCTTTGCCAAACTTCTCAATCACCCCTTGCGTAGACTTGCCCAAACACTCCAATGCAGTGCTTGGACCGATCGTTAGTACCTCATCAAGTTGGTCGGCAAGGGTGCTATATGCTAACATATGAATTGCAGTTGTACACTTCTACAGTGATGAGAGCTCCAGTCTATTAATAGCATCTACCCTATAAGTGAAATAGGGATCCCACCCTTCAAGGGTACTCACAATTCGTTGAAATATGGGTCTTCTCATTCGAAACCTTCTACGGAACATTTCATCGGTGTACAAAGGATGTTCTGAGAAGTAATTGGCCATGAACTCCTTATGGGCGCCTTCACGATCACTCGGTATGTACCTCCTCGTACCACTTCGGCGTTTATACGATTCAACATTTTTCCCTCTAGTTTGGCCTTAAACTCGGCACCGATCTGAATACCGATTTGGTCCAACATTTCTTGCTCTGCAATGAAATCTTCTAATGTATAAACTTCGGTTGGGTCAAAACTATCGGTGTCATCGACATCTTCAGAGCAAGAGGAACTTGAGTGGTACGACATGTTGTCTAAGAGGTTCTACATGATTCTTGAAATATTTGCAATGTTAGCAAACTTTTTTTTGGAACATTATTAATTCTAGATAATAACATGATAAAGTATTGTTTCCAAAATGTACATAAGCATAATTGACTAATAGTCCACTGTAGTCTCAATAAAATGGCGTACCAAATATTGTATTGACATGACCCCTCTCGACCCCACCATTAGCTCATGTACGCCTATGAGGGTCAATCAATCTCTTACACTCTGTTCTCCTCAAAGAATTTATGCAGTTCATAGAAATGTACTAATAAATCAATCTCAAGTGCAACATTATCAAATGTGCATGAGTGACATTATCATTCCCTCCAAAGGAAAAGTAGTACTTACCATCACGATGGCCATCATAACTTCTTATTAGTAATGACCTGCAACATCTCTATTATGTTCATCTAGTCTTAACGTTCTAGAAGTAAAGAAGCTATGGAACAATCAAGTTGGCTATTTTGGTTTTCCGAAGGAAACCACGAAAACAACATAGTTCTATTTCGCTACATGCAAAAGCAATAAAAATCCTTACAGTCTTGTTAAAGGTTTGGGCATTATGAGGATAATTATTCAATAAGAATAAATTCTGAACCTATTCAATTTCTAGTATGAATGGAAAAGATGATTGAAATACAAGTAGATTAAATAAGATCTAATCAAGTTCAATGTATGCTGATTAACTAGTGCACTTCAACTCTTTGACTGGATAATAGCATAGAAACCAGCACTGAATATACATATCTTGCAACAATAACTTGTTTGCAAATAGAGAGAATATAGCGGAAACAAGTAGTAGTGAATAAAGAAACTGACATGTGGAAAAAAAAAGATCAATTGAAGCTCAGCATGTGCTAGGCAAGCAAAGTAGTTGTGAAACTTGGTGGTGGTGTACAGGAATGTTGTTAAGAGGTAGAGGTTACTTGCATACAAAGCTTGTTGTTTACTTGGTCCATTTTAGCAGCAAACTGATCCTAGTCAAACTCCAAAGAATAGGCCTTCCAGCAACGGTGTTTGACTGATCTAGTACTAGATAACCAGAAGAAAATAGATCCTATGTATATGTAGATATTAACTCCTAATTCCCACCGTCTAGTAATGCGAATTAGTTACACACTAGTTGTTAGTGTTATGCCCTTGAGGCAATCATTTAGATGATTGTAACATGATTATGTTTATGAATAATATTATGATTATTGGTCCAATGAATGTATATCATTGTATTGATCAACAAGTATGTGACTTGCTTATGAAGCTCTTTACTTAATGATGTAATTCGATAAATATCTCTGATCGGATTTCATCGTATAGGACAACGATGAATAGATCAGCACATGTAGTGATCGATGATCATGCTTCATAGATCATGGGATATGGAGATATCATCTATACATTGTGGACGCATGTTGAAGAACATGGGTTAGATAGACCCGCAATGGGACACTACGAGAATGTTTCATTCTTATGTGTCATCAGTGTATCTCATACCTAGTAGATGTATGATGCTTAGACTTGAGATTGTCATATTCCCTATATGTGTAATAGTTTTCCTTGGGGCTATCAAACACTACTTCCTAACCGGATAGTTATAAAGGTAGCTTTCATATTTACTATGAAACGTGCAGAGAGAAGTAAGCAGTTAAGATGGAATTTGCCACTCCAATGAAACGGAGATATATGACAAGGCCACTCGTGTGATATGATTAAGGAAGTGCATGGCCATACCGTGATTGAGGAGTCAATCACAACTTATTAATATATCACGGATACGAGAGATGGATTGAATCATCAAAGGATGACATGCTTCTCGCCTTGAGATCAATCTTCATATACTTGGCAAAGGGATTATTGCATGAGTACTTTTGATAGGTTCTGTCCGATTTGGTCATAGTATGTTTGGGAGTTGGCATACTTTGCAAGAAGCCGCTACCAACTATTGGATTGAAAAGGAGTTTTCCGAATCCATGTCCAAACGTACGTGAACTCGCAGGTCACACACTTAATGGTGGGACGCATTAATTTGGATTGGATCCGTAATTAATGAACCTCGTGGGCTTAGCACGCTGATGGGCCCTAGTTTAGGGTTTCATTTTGTGGCTATATAAGGAGGGGAGGAGGGAGGGCGCAGCGTGTGCTTTCCCATGGTTTAGGAGTGATTCACTCGAAACCCTAGCCTACTCTTCTCGCTGCCCCTGCCGAGCGACGTGTGCTTGCACACGACGCACGGCGTTCCATCTCTCGGACGTGTGGATCATCTGCGGTGACGCCTGCTGCGATCTGCGGCGTGGGAGGACGATCCACAGCGAGGTGAGGACGATCCACTACATCGACGTAACGACTGCGGCGAGGACGATCCACTACATCGACGCGCGAAGGATTCCGCAACTGCGCGTCTAGTGGTAATCTTATCTATGATCCCCTTCTTGCGAGTAGCTTTCTGGTTACGCGGTAGATTTTTTTTGTGCTAGCGTAGCATACCGCGTTCCTCTTCACTAGTCATGTGCCCGTGCGTTACAACGAAAACTCAATTTGCGATAAAATTTTTGTAAAGAACACTAATTTTAGTTATGTTTCAATAGTAGAAAAAGTTTGTTCCTCCGAAGAGATTTGACTATGGGGTTAAATCCCCTTCCATCTCAACCGTTCATGTTAGATCAAACGAACGGCCTGTACTCCTGAAGATGAGAGTGTGTGCCCTCTAATAGAGAGTAGATGAAAGCATAAGGTAGTGTACACAGGCGGATGGAAGCCAGGTCTCCCTGACATCTTCGTGATTGGCACGTGATTTAGTTGCGTGATTCTTTCCTTTTAATCTATGCATTTCCAGATATGATGAGGTAGAATTCCCGTATTATGGGATATGATGAGTATATCTTTCTATCCATGCAGAATATGATGAGAAAATCCTTCCATTTGTAAGATATATGAATAACATCTTTCTATAGTAAGAACATGTGAACAGAGATATGCTAAAATAATATTTCTATTCAAAAAGATATGATAAAATCCTTCCATTTAAGATATGATTAAATCCTCTTCTATTTCAGCCGTTTATGCCAAATCCAACGAATCAAATACTCTAGAGGAGAACGGACCACTGCAACCAACTCCTAATTAGAAGTAGTAGAGATAACTCGTAGACGTAAACTTGACGGCTCGGCTTCTCATGGATCCAACCTTCCAAATAAAAGTGAACCGAAGATGCATGATTTAAATTTTGTTTTTGCTCGGTCCAGACAAATTCGTTGGCCCATTTCCGAGGCCGAAAAATTCCGATTCCAATTCCAATTCTTCAGTGGTTGCTTTGCTGGGGTGGGGAACCTGGATTGTGTTGAAAACTGACTGGGAGATGTTGCTTAGTGCGTAAGAAGATTCGTCGAGAATCCGGTCGTTTGCTTAGGCCCAAATCCTCCGTTCCATTTGCAGAACAAAAGCTGTCTCTTTCCCCAAGCCAACGCGATCCTCCTCCTCTAACGCTTCTGCTTGGCTTCGTCCACCAATTGCGGCCGCCGGCGATGTGGGTTGAGATTCTCTGCGGCCTGGTGGCCTACAAGATCATCCGTCGCGTCTTCTTCTCCGACGACGACCTCGGCCAACTCGCCGACCTCGACTCATCCCACTCCGATCTCTGCTTCGCCGTCGCCTCCAGGTATGCAGGCCCCTAACCTCCCCAAACCTCCCCCGATGCCCTAACCCCTTCCATCTCCCCTCCAGGCTCGAGAAGATCTACGCCGGCCGCTGCTTCGTCGGCCTCCGCATCCCCGACCCCGACGCCGCCGCGCGCCAGCACGTCGACGTCGTACTCGTCACCAAGAGGTATCCATTCTTTATTCACACAGCAGCCACACACTCTCTCTCCCTAGTCCCTAGTCTCTATGGGGGGTTCGTTTGCTCTGCTTCTGTGTGTTTCTCGTTCCTACGAATGATTCCGACAGAGATGCCTGGATTGGATGTGCCATTAACACCAAGCCCAGCAGGCTACCACTACTACTTGATTCCACCGTAACCCATTCTGTTATGTCTGTTCGACAACTTCAACTCGCATGTCACACTGATCTGTTCCTGTGTCTGTACTCAGCAGCAATGTAATGCACTCAATCGTGCTGCCACAATGTCAATGAATGGCTACACCTCTTACAAATCACTAAATGTTTAGCAATTTCGACTCTCTGGACTATCGCTTGGTTCAAACTGGAAAGCAAGGGTCTCAACTTCTTTGGTCAACAGGGAGGTGATGGTGGTGGCAATCAAGAACTGCGCTGGTTTTGTTGACCTTGACAAGGATGGTAATTGGTCTTGTCCCGGTGAGAAGAAACACAAGCAGGAGGTTTTTCCAAACCCGGTATGCGATTTGACCGCTCCGTTTCGCTTAACTATCCCACAACTTTATGGCAATCACCTAGTGCGATTTGAGTCGCTTGTTTGTTGTTGCTCAACTTAGCGTGGAGGTGGTGTTACCATTTGATCATAACTGTCTGTTGCAGTACCAAATTATTTTGCAACTGCTGTTTTCCCCTGCAGTGTTAATACTTTTGAGTGAAAAACCGTTGGCAAGGTGCATAATTCATTTTCACAATATTATGGCACAGTGAGGCACATCATGGTTGAGTAGTGCACTCTTACTGCCTCGCGAGGGATATCCTTTATTGTAAATACTCCTTGTGGGAAAATCAAGCACTCACAATCAATAGGCTCTTTTGGTTTGCTTTTCCTGTTTGATGCCTGCATGTTACTGGTTTGGAAGAATCATACTGGTTTGAGTTGTTTTATTGCCCATTGGTTTGTTGAATCTTGTTCTTTAGGTACTAGAAGTCAACAGACTAGCTGCCAATCTTCAATCATACTTGGAGCAGAGGGGAGCAACACTGCCTGACGGGCATATAACCGGAAGAGTCGTACTGCCAAATCCCAACTGCAGGTTAGTTCTCTGTATGGAACTATGTTTCATTTGCTTAGCTGCCCTTGGATGCTTCCCTCAGTTTTATGATCATTCTTGTCGACTCTTCCCATTTATTTTGTACTTCTAACATTTAACATGTGCTCCACCAGGCCTTCATACACCATTACTCTTCAACCAGAGGTTATCACGTACGATCAATGGAAAGATCTTAAAGCAGACTCAAAGAGTGGACTTTCAACATGGATTAAAGGTGCATTTCAAGGAAGCAAAAGTGACATGCAAGATTCGTTACTCCAAAATCTACATTTTATTCTCAGCACGTCGCCTATGTGGGACAGGTAAAGTACACTACTGTGCACTTCGAAGGAGAACGGGTAGGCTACTCTAGCATCAAATCAAAATTTTCTATTGCGAAACTAAGGAACCACTGCAAGTTATAAATCACGGAATTACCACTAGACGCACAGACCCGTAGCGGAAGTAGAGTCGATGTAGCACGTTGGTGCGGTTGTAGTTGTACTAGCCCACTGTTATTACGGCGTCGCCTAGGCGACGCCTAGTCGCCGACTAGGCGTCCAGGCGGCCGGTCGGTGGCTCCATGGCCCGGCGCCTCGCCTGAAGACGACCAAGCGGCCGCCTGGACGTCCTGGCGTCGCGGCGTCGTCGACTTGCGTCGGCCTGGCGTTCGGGCGGGCGACTAGCGCTGGAGTGGAGCGAGGTATTTGAGAGCAGAGGGCTGCTTGTTTGCGACCAGAAGGCACGGGATCGAGAGGAGGTTTGGGAAAGAAGACTCACGGCACGGGTGGAGAAACCCTAGTAGCGCCGCCACGGCCGCCGCGCGGTAATCCCTTCCCTCGCCCCGCCTCCGGCCTCGCCTCCGTCTCGCCTTCCCTTCGCATCCCTCCGCCTCGCCCTCCGCCGCTGCTTTGCTCTGCGCTTTTGCCCATTGCCGCTCTGTGCCGACGAATGGGATGCCGCTGGCGTTCTGGCGCGCTCTTGCTGCTGGAGGAAGAGATGAAGAGGAACTGACTGCGTATTGAGTATTAACTGCTGCGGTAGTCAATTAGTCATATACTCATTTGTTGAACTGACTGAGTATTGAGTATTAGCTAACTGCGTATTGAGTATTAACGGACAGCTAATGTATTGTATGGTATGGATTACTCATTACTCCTTGATTATACTGATGTTGGTTGATGAGTTGATGACAGCTAATGTATTGTATGGTATGGATTAGTTATTACTCTTTGATAATGATGCTGACTGCTGACTTGAAATCTGAACTAGTTGCCTAACTGTCGCCTAGGCGTCCAGGCGCCCCGGAGGCGACTCGCCTCGCTAGGGCGCCGTGATAACCATGTACTAGCCTTGTGCCTCCTCCAATAGCTCCTCGTGATCGTCACAAGCTGTGGATCGTCCTAGCGTTGAAGCATCGCAGCAACGCCTCCAAGGTTTTCACATGTACGGGGTAGGAACGCCACACGCTGGAGTGCTGGTGTCGGCTACGTTGTTTTGGGCAAAGATGTGGCGACTAGGGTTTCGGGAATTCCGAATTCCTATGGTATCGCTCAACCCTAAAGCCACCACCCCTTCCCTTTAAATAGACGCCCCATAATGGGCCTCTACATTAGAGGCCCATTAGGAACTCGAAGCCCATCAGAATTCGGATCACCGTCACCATCCAAATCAAGTACCAACCCTTTAAGTGTGTGACACTATAGGTTCACGTATACTTGGACATGACCCGAGTACTCTTACTCGACCATTAATCGGTATCGGTACCTAGCAGGATGTGCCGACTCCCGAGTATATGTAAAGATCACATCGGACGGATCTTAACAATACTTACTTATATGCATTTCCCTTTGCCTCAAGATATCGGTCAAACTCAAGTTGAGTATGTGTCATCCTTATTTAGTTAACTCGACCACTCTTTCTCGATTACTTGACTCAAAACCCCCAATTGCGGTTAACTCTTTAACCGCGAGTAGCATGGTCATGCATTTCTGGAATTCGACCACTTGAGATATCTAGAGATATCTCTCCCGTTGTATAGAGTGGCAAATTTCATCTTGATCGACCATGCCTCACAGTATGCTTCACAATAAACCCGAAAGCTACATTTATAGCTACTCAGTTACGGAGTAGCGTTTGGCAACCCCTAAGTAAGTTATTACGTATATCGAGGACATGCGTCATCCTTAAGTCTAAGGATATAGCATACATATTGTATATGAGATCAACTGATGACAAGTAAAGATTACGACGTTCTCGCAGTGTCTCAAAGTGGGTCGATCCAACTCTATGTTCTCTAACATGTGTCCATATTATTAGTTTGATAGCTCCATATTTATAACCCGTGAAACATGGTCATCAACCAATACACATGCTAGTCTATTCATATCTGCCCTCATATGTTTATCGACTAGGGATCGCTTCAGAATAATCATCACAAAGTCATATATAGAGTTTCACAAACAAGTCACTTGCTTGCTAATAAATAATAATGACATTATTCAAGGAACAAGAAAATAAATCATGAACATAAGGAAATATAATCATCTATATGATTGCCTCTGGGGCATATCTCCAACACACTTTCTTGTTATATTTCTAAAATTCCTAGAGAGAGAGTGTGTGTGTGTGTGTTCTTTGTATTTAGGATGGAGAAAATGAGTTGTCTGGAAGCAGCCTTATGTTTATTATTTTTAATTGCAATCAGTGAGAGAATAGTTGTTAGTTCGTACCATATTGCAGTTCACTGCAAAATGTGGAAAGCTCAGGGCGAATTTTTATAGTTTTTCTTTCCTTTTGTAGGTTGGAACTCAAAGGAGACAAAAATGTTCTTGGTGAATTCGTTGAATTCAAAGGCAGACATGATGACATTCAACTCTTGAAAAATCTTAAGAGATCGAAAGTTAGCCGATTTATCATCCAGAAATCAACTCTTTTTGGAGGTTTTGGTAAGTTTTATGCACTGTGCTTTATTACTATTATGTTTGCTAGTCACTTTGTTCCGTTTATTTTGTACTGTGATTCGTTATTCAAGGTATTAGAAAGCTTATGGGTGGCTACTGCTCTAGGCTGGCAGAAAAATGCATTTGTTTTGTGCTGTTTCGGCAGCTATGCTAGTTCAAGGAGAAATAAAAAACAAGAATAGTTCACAGGATAGATGCATAAAATGCTTGTAGATGTCGTGTACGCATTCATCTTAGTAAAATAAAAGGAAACTTATCCAATCGAGTAGAAGATGAAAAATCTTGTGTTATCTTCTCAGTTTATTATGAGAAATCTGTTCCCCAAATGCTGTAATTGGTTTGAATGACTTCCATCTGTTTGGTTTGGTTTGTCCCTTGTGCAAATGCAGGTAGGTCACGAGTTCAAATATTGTATTCTCCCCGAGATTATCGAGCTGAGGGAAGTTCATCTTCAGAATGGAAAGAGATTTCTGTGAAGCAATACACAGAGATTCTTTTTCAGCCATTGCACTCCAAAAAAGTTCGGAAATTCAAGCTGTCAAGTGTTGTTTCTGTGACACTGAGTGCCTAGTAAGTAGAGATTTTATGCGAAGCACTACTGTTCTCTTGTACTAGGGTATACTTTCTGGCTGTGTACCTCAGCGAAAATGTGTTTCTGTTGATCCATCCGTATTTCTATGTGATGTGTCAATGAACATGAAATATAGGAATGAATAATTGAATATGTTTCTTATTGTTGAGATTTAGGTGAATGGGTACACTGCAACGGTAATCTTATTCCCTGGATAGTATTGTTGGTGGGGGATTGTCTGGCCGCTTGCTTTTGTTCTTTCCTTATCTATGGGCTAGGATTTGGATTGTCATTTTCTCCGGACCTACCTCCTTGGTACGCAGGATGGACCTGGAACATTTCTTTGTTAGTCACGCGTAATGACAATTATAGGGCTGTTTGGGAAGCTGTAGCTTTTCTGAAAAGCTGCTTCTTATTTTTCTGAGCTGAAAAAACGGTTGTAGTTTTTTTTATAAGAGATTGTTTAATAAATAGTTAGTTTTCCTCAGCAATAAGCTGTAAAAGCAGGTCTAGCCCAGTTTTCAGCTTTTGGTTTTTGTGAGTTATTTATGGCTTTTAACCTATGTCAATAACCGTTTAAAAGCTAAGCCGTTTGGGAGGAGGTTTAATGGCTTTTTAGAAACTGAAGTTGGCTTTAAGCCCCCTCTCCAAACAGAGCCATAGTGTGCTAGTGTTCGACAATGGTGTGATAAAACTTATCTTTGCAGGGGTATGCAGTATGCAACGATGCTCTGCATTAAGAATTTCTGCACTGTATGTTTCACTCAACGGTGGTGATAAGGCTATTATATGATCCACCAGTTATGGTGGTTCTGTCAAAGGACTGAAAGCTGACAAGGGTCTTCTTCAGACAGTAAACATGAATGTTAGTGATGAGCCTTATCAAACTGAGTGTCCTGTTTCCAGTACATGGTTTGGACTTTACTATGAGCGATTTAGGATGATTTTCGACAAAAAATTTGCTGGTGTGACTGATTTTGGTCAGTTAGGTTGGTTCGTTCGTCAAACCAAGTATAACTCTACTGTAGGGGGTGTAGAAGTTTGTCAAAGCTTCGGTTTCATGTAATGAATGTATGCCTTCCAGAATTCTTTTCTATCTCATGCCTTGAAGCCTCAACATTTCTCCATCATATTTGCTGTACACAGACAATAACAGAACTGCAAATTTATTTTTCCTTCTGTTCGACCTAGGGCTTTTCTTGGTAACCCATCACTCATGCTCTTACCCTCTGTAAGAGTGGAATACATGTGGCTTGCTTGGCCATGTACAGCATATGTACATTTGACCAACCAAATTCCTTTTCAGGAAAAAGAATACAGATACTAAAAAAAAGAGAGAGAGAGAGAGAGAGAGAGAGAGAATACAACACTAGTTTCACTTGTGAGATAATAAATAAAGTAAATCATTCCTAATCCAACTCTCCATATATGCCACTGGCAAACTCCACCATGAGCTTGTTCAGCTTCTTGTTCTGAATCCTCTGTGGGATCACCTTCAGCTCATCACTGCAATCAGGGATCAACAAGTTCACCACCATAGGTCAGCTAAAATACAAGGATATATACGTACACTCCATACTATTTTGGTTGATGCAGTGCAATGCAAGCAGAAGATGAAGACGAGGCGTGCAAGGTAGGAGGGTAGAATACCTTGGTGGGGAGCGTGGAGCGGATGGGGAGAGCAGCTGGGCAAGCTTCACTGCATCCTCCGGCCGGCACACGGCATTGTTGAAGCAGAGGTAGCGGCCGTACGCCTTGGGGGACTCGTAGACGGCCACGTGGGCGTCGGCGAGGAAGTCGACGTCGACAGTGACGAGGACGCCGTCCTCGTACATGTCGGGGGCTCCCTTGAGGTAGGGGTGGGCGGTGGTGAGCCCCGGCCCGGTGAGCAGGCCGGCGTTGATGGCCACCATGTCCACACCTCTGTCCATGGCTAACGCCCAGGCCGTCTTCTCCGACAGTGTCTTGGCCAGAGCATGCCACAGCTGCAGCCAACACAGTAAAGCAAAAGATGTGAATAATCCACTGCAAGTGTCGCTGCGCCGACAACGATATAATTAATTATTAGACAGAGATACAACTGTAATGTGTTTTTGAAGGGTTTGCAGGTTGTAATGCGATTGCCATGGGCGAGATACTCGGCACATGCATGCATCTTTCCTGACAGCTAGCCGAGAAGATGTTGTAGCAACAAGCTATAGCCTGTGTTTGACATTATTTTGCCAAAGATATCAGGAACACGGCCCGCCCCGACAAGGAGGAGCACTTCCTATCAGAATTCAGAAACAAGTATTTTTGAAGCAATTTTAGAGTCCGGACGTGCCATTCCTTGATTGTCTATCTGAATCAGCATCTAATCAAATCAGAAAAGCAAAAGGGTACCTGTAGTATAATTGCTGTATGGAGCAGCAGTACTAGTAGTCTATTACTCAGCTCTCTTTGTGTGTCCTAACGCTGACAGTTGACAAGTCAGTTTTACTAGTCTCATCCATTCATTCCAGATCTTCCTTTGGTACGCACAGGTTTGGAATTTTCTTGCGATCGTATTATCTCCTGGACCCATGAATTGGGCTTTTCCGATCAGGGGAAGCAAGAAGATTTGTTTGCACACAGATAGCAGTCTCAGAAAACACGCACGAGCGAGCTTGTAGAGGTCAGCGGAATGAACTTTCCATGGCTTGCGACGGGACGCCATCCACAGAGAGAGACTAGACTATGCGCATATTTGGTTTGGTTTGGTTTGGTTTGGTTTGGTTTGGTTTGGTTGCCCGTTTCCCTTTCGTGTTGGATTTCCTAATTAACAAGCTGCTTGTTCTACTTGCTTGCTCTCGTGTTCAGTCTTACGGTACAAGAGGAGCCCGCAGGCACTAATTAAGGAAATATAAGATCAGCTTGCCCTTTTCTGTGTTCGAGTAGTGAACTTGTAATCAAAAGCTTATTAAGGAGTAGATAGATGTGTGGATTGATTGATTGATTGAATTGATTGCGACAGATACCGGCGGCCGGCCGATGGATCAGGATTGCCCTGCCATTGGCCGGCCGGTTAGCTGCTGCAACAGCACAAATTAAGTGTGATAACGCTAAGCAAGAAGTAATACTAGTACTAGCAGCGGTTTTCGTTACACTATCCATCTGCGGACAACTACCACCTAACCTAATCCTTGCTTGCTGATGAAATGAAGGGCAACGCTCCCGGCCACGGCCATTTCTAAAACCGTGAAATTTTAGGTGAGACCTCGTGCTTATCTCTTGTTGTAGTTGCAGCTAATCGCGCGCCCTCCCAAAATTAAAATAGCCCGACTAACTTGTAATTCCTCTGGATGGAAACAAACAATATATATATCGGCCCTTGATTTGTTTGATTTCGCCCTAACTTTATCTTTTTCTTTTTTTTGATGGCATTAGCTTGGAGGGTGATTTGATGGGTTACTTGTGCGGTAGATGATGGCCCAAAGCCCAGAACTAAAGTCGATCGTAGTCCCATTCAGAAAATGAAGCGTTTAGGTGGGGAGTAGCATGCAACTTGTGTATGGATGATGGACATACTGCTTGTGAGTGTTGATTGATGGAGTACTATTGCTACAAGTGGGGTGTAGCACTGTCATGGAGTTAGCCGTACCTTGAATTTCCTGCAGAAGCTGAGCTCGCTCCAGTTCTTCTCGTCGAAGGCGTCGATGAGCTTGTTATTCTCCTTCCAGACGACGGCGGTGACGGAGGAGGTGAAGACGACCCTCTCCATGGTCTCCGTCTGCGCGCACGCCTCCAGCACGTTGTGCGCCGCACGCACCTCCATCTCAACCATCACCTCCTGCACGTACATTCAATGGCTCCGCCTTGGTTAGCTGAATTAATTCTGTTTGGGCGTCTCTCTCTCTCTCTCTCTCTCTCTCTCTCATCGAAACGGCCGCACGGACCTTGATAAATGAAATGAGCTTGCTGCTCGACTTTTCTGTACTGTGGAGTACTCCTCCATAGATTAGCTGTAACGAAGCCTGCTCCGCTCTGGCAGCTCTAATTTGTGCGTGTGTGGTCATGATGAGTAGCAGTCCAGTGAGTAAAGCAGTCACCGGAGTGAGCGACAGTCATGTGGGTGTGGCGCCATGAATGCACGCGGAGGAGGAAGAAGGTCACAGCAGCTGAGCTGTGCCATTAAAGCCCAGCTCACCAGCTTAGACAGAGGAAAAAGGCTCTCTCCATTGCTGCTGGCTAGCTAGCTGTACTAGTGCAGGATAGCAGCGGGTATTATTTCCCTAATCCAGTTCTCTTCTACTCCCGTCCCGTGTGTTTTCATGCCCTGCTGCCTCCTATCTGTTGAAGTATAAATAAATTATCTGTTTTTTCTCATAAGCTTAAGCCTTTGGGTGAACTAGTCGGTGCATGCAACTCAATATAGAATCAAAGCTAAGAGGTCTCGAATTCAAAATTCGGTTGACACAATTAAAGAAAAATAATTATAACCCACCTCTACTCCTCCACGTCTTTCTTATGCTATCATGGATAATTCTTGCAAGTACAGTTCAGGGGAGCAAATTATCCATCGAATGAGATCAGCAACCTCTCGGCGTGATCGATGATTCTTGCAGATTGATTAAGGTTGGAAGTTGGCTGTGTTTAATTTGGGCAGGGAAGAAGGCCTTAAAATATTTTTTTGCTGAAGAAATAAGAAGCAGAAAAATAAATTTTAAAGAAATGAAGTTAGAAGGGAACCCACGTCGCAGGTGGCCTGGTCGTGGGGGGTGTGGAACATGCAGAAGAGGCCGGAGCAGCCGCGGACGGCGTCGGCGATGGTGTGGTAGTCGAAGGGGTCGGCCCGGAAGAGCTTGAGCCGCTGCTGCTTGTCGCCGCTGCACGACGGGGACAGCTGCCTCAGCGGCGACTCGGAGCCTTGTCCGGAGTGGCGGGTGTAGGTGGCGGCGTGGACGGTGTAGCCGCGGCGGAGGAGACGATCGACGAGGGCGTGGCTCAGCGGGCCGGAGGCGTCCATGACGCAGACGCTCTTACCTGACGACCCCGGACACATGCTTGGGAGCTCCTTGCTCTCTTGGGCGAAGAGATCGAGTTGGAGGAGGCGCGTGAAGAAATAGGGAGGGCGGGGGCCGATCGAGTCAGAACAGAAGAAGAAATAAGGATGGATCGACTACATACGTACGTACGTACGTAGATTTATTATTTATGGATCTGGAGATGCAGTAGCTAGCTAGGCAACCAACGGATGGGCTATTGGGCTGGCTGGATCCATTCCATCGATCCACTAGAAGCGAAGCTATCTATCGGCTTATTTGTTGGTTGGGACGACGGGCAGGCAGGGCAGGCAGATAAATACCAGTTGGTTGGCATCTCGCCGACGCTGTCTGTATCGTATCCACACCGCCCGTGCCAACTAACATCCCCTTGCCTTCTCTCAAGTGCGCGCGGTTGACAGAGTCCAGATGGCGGTGATGATACGGCTACATTACTACGTTCAGAGACCCCATGGCGTTTCCTTCTGTTTGGTCAGCAATTAATTAAGAGCTCCCTACCCTAGCAACGCGTTGCGTTGGCCACCGGTTACAGCTAGCCTGCCTTCCCCTGTGCACCACCACCGGCCGCCCGGTGGTAAGGTCACTGCTGGCCGGGAGACGGCACGGCAAGTACGTGTTTCATGGTGGACTACTTAATTTACTGCTCAGAGAGGGCAAGTCCATTGATCTAGTGTGTCGTTTGAGATCATGCAATCGGTTGGGTTTTGTGGTCCTCTATGTAAACTTCCCATTGAGCTCAACATCACTCCATTCCAACATTAGAGTTTTGAAAGTGTTGATGTAAAAAACTTGAAGTAGGGTTTCTAACAACAGCACACCAGACGAACACCTGGTTCAGAGCGTGCCAGTCGATTTGACCTGTAATCGACAAGGTAAAATATAAAATTCACTCAAAGCCGATCGTGAAGATTAATCGGCTTAGACTCAATCAGCTCAAAGCCGATTAAATCAATATCACCTTGGCATACTCGCCCCTTGCCACTTGCCCCAATCTAAATGAATATCACCCCAGTTGATTACCAAGCACCGCGTGCTATCAACAATTCAACATCGTTGCGTGACATGACTCGCCACTGCAACTCAATCTCATTGTGTGACCACACATGACACACAAGTTCACATCATTGTTCCATATTCCATTAGTCAACATTAATTATCGATGTTTCAAGTACATGTGATGACGTGGCATAGCTAAGCTACGGCGGTCTAACCAGCCCATGTTGATTATCAATATTAACAAACTATTAGTTAACCATCCTAGGGTGACAATTAGATCATGGCATACAATGGCAAGGTAGGGTATAGATCAAATTGGTATAATAGCTGTCCCAATTTAATTTGAAACAATTGTATACTTGAAATAATATGCAATAGGGTAAAACGATATAGCAATTTCATAAACATAGGTTCAACATGATCAAAGCACAACTTGTCTTCAAGAGCTCTGAATCTTGCTCTGGACCTTGGTCTTGGGTTGGCTCCTTGCTCACGAATAACTCGGTTACTTCAACGTCTACGCGAAACAGGTGTACAAGCAATAAATAAAAAAAATAGAGAGCAACCTCAACTCCAAAAATTAAATAAAATTCACCATTAAATATAGCATGATTTTACAAATTTTTAGAAACTGGAATCACCTCAATCGGAGCTCGAACGAAGGAGAATAGCCTGTTGGAAGTTCCTCGGATCAGAAAATCAGAGAAAATAGAAAAGGCTGACACGTGGCAAGATCTGATTGGCTGGAATTTCGGATTTTCTAGAAAAAGAATAAATCCAAAACAAATGCCGACTGACACGTGGGGCCCACGCGTCAGTGGCTCGGTTCACGGTGAACCGAGTTCACCGAGGCGATCCAAAGGCGACGCGGAGGACTTGCTAAGGTGGCGCGACACATGGCGGCCACGTGGCGGGTGACGTGGTGCGGAGGTGGCACAGGCGCGGGCGACGTGTGGCGCACATCCAGTGGCACGGCCAGATCGGGCGGTGGAGAGGCAAGGCGGCAATTGCGGCAACGTGGCGCGATCGGGAGCATTGGAAGAATATCCGACGGTTGGGGCTCGCGGCGACGAGCGACGGCGAAGCGGCAGCGCTACTCCGCCGGAGATGAAGAAGATGACCCAGGACACAGCGAGAAAGCAACAGATCGAGCGCAAAACATTGGGGGTCTCGAAGGGCTCGACGTAAGGAACGCGAAGAAGGCAACGACAACGGCGGAGGTGCACCGGAGCGGCCACACGACGACGGGGAAAGCTTTGGGCACGGCGGCAAACTTCGGCGAGGGAAATCTCGGCGACGGCAGTGTCTTGGGCGACGGCGAGGGTGGCTACGGGTGCGGGGGACAACGGGGATTCTCGGAGGGGGTGCAGCGGCATTTATAGCCCTCGGGAGCCGTGCCCAAAATTGGAAACCGAGATGGTGGCGGACACGGCGCGCGGAGATGGCGGCGGCGGCGGCGCGGCAGCATCCCGACCGCACACGCGGCGAGGATCGGACGGCTCACACGCGCAAGGCCACGCGGGCGAGTTTCGACTACTAGATCGAGATCAAATGGCAGGGCGCGCTAGGGTTTGAGGTGGCGCGGTGCGGAGTCATCTCGGCCGTCCACGCGGCGCAAATCGGACGACCGACGCAACGCGGGCTGGTTGGGCGGCCGTGGTCTTGTGCGCGGAATGTGCCGAGGTGAGGCAGGCCGAATGGGGAATAGGAACGGGTCGGACGGAAATTCGGCCCGAAGGTAAATTGGAATTAAAATCATTTTTCGAATTAAGGAAATTCCAGAAATTCAAATGGAAGCAAATAAATTCAAATAAATAGCAAATAAATTCAGAAAAATGACCAACAATACAGAAAAATTCCTTGAAGCACAATAAACCCAACTAAAATTGGAAATCTTTTGTTTGATTAATAGTTTAGTCAAATTAAATCCTTTCATTAATGAAAAATTCAAATTAAGCTTTGATTAATTCCAGAAAAATGCAAATGGTTCAATTTCAATTTCAAACATTCAAAAACTCAAATTTTGGGATGTTACACTAACCTTGAGCTCTGTCAGTTTAGATGGGTCGATTAGATAATTATTTATTTGTGTCCTCCAATCAACAATATCCGCACACATGACAACTTTGCTCACTAGTTCAGTCATCTGATATCGGCCAAAGTCCTTGTACCCTGACGCCTGCTGAGCCAGTGCGTTGGCTCTATCGTTCAATTCTCGAGGGATATGACCGATAGAAAATGAGGTAAACGAGCCGATAATTTCGAAGCACTGTTCTAAATATTTAAATAATACTTCGTCACAACATTGGTATTCGCCTTTTATTTGGTGTACGATTAACCTGGAATCGCCGTATGCTTCAACAGTACTTACTCCGATATTCTCTAACAATTGTAAGCCTTTGATCAATGCCTCATACTCCGCTTGGTTGTTTGAACACGAGCTATTTAGCCGAAATGCGAATTCAAAATTATGACCCTTGGGCGATATGATTACGATACCAATACCATCACCTTCCCGGCATATCGACCCATAAAAAAATAATTTCCAAGGAGCAACAGATACTACGTCGGTAGCGGTATCATGTCCTGTCATAAAATCGGCTATAACTTGTCATTTAACTGCCTTAGCCGATTCATATGATAGGTCGAACTCTATTAAGGCATAAGTCCATTTACCAAGTCAACCTCGTAAAATCGGAGCCGATAACATATACTTTATAACATCGTTTTTACAGACTACCTTACAAGCCGATGCTAAAATGTAATGTCTTAACTTTGTACAAGAGAAATATAAGGATAGGCATAATTTCTCAACGAAAGGTTACCTGACTTCGGTATCCAGTAGACGCCGGCTTAAGTAAAATATCACCCTTTCCTTTCCATCGTCTTCCTGTGCTAAAATAGCTCCGATAGTTTCCTCCTTAGCCGATATATATAACTTGAAAGGAATTCCTTTCTGTGGTGCGGCCAAAACCGGAGGATTGGCCAAGTATTCCTTGATATCATCAAAAGCCTTTTGTTGATCAAGTCCCCAAACAAACTCTTGATTATCCTTCAGCTTCAACAGTGGGGTAAACGTACGAATCCGACCGGAAATATTTGAAATAAATCTTCGCAGATAGTTGATTTTACCAATCAGCTTCTATAATTCGTTTTTACATGTCGGCGGATTTGTCTTGGCTATGGCATTGACCCTTTCTTGATTAACTTCAATACCCCTTTCATGTACCATAAAGCCCAAAAACTGCCCAGCCGACACACCAAATGCACATTTGAAAGGATTCATCTTTAAACCATGTAATCTTATGTTTTGGAAAACTTTTTCTAAATCGGCTAAATGTTGTAAGTCATCTTTGGATTTCATCACAACATCATCAATATATATTTCAACAATGTGACTGATTAAGTCATGAAAAATCAGATTTATGGCTCGCTGATAAGTTTCCCTAGCATTTTTTAAACCGAAAGTCGTAACCGTCCACTCAAATAATCCTATTGCACTAGGACACCTAAAGGCGGTTTTTGGTATATCGGCTTCTACCATGAATATCTGATTATATCTGGCATTTCCGTCTAAAAAACTTATGATTTTATTCCCTGATGCAGCATTGATAAGTCTATCGGCTATCGGCATCGGATACTCATCTTTTGGTATGGCTTTATTTAAGTCTCTAAAGTCGACACACACCCTAAGTTTCCCGTTTTTCTTCATGACTGGAACGATATTGGAAACCCATTCTGCATATCGGCAAGGCCTAATGAATTTTGCCTCCAATAATCGTTTTATCTCCTCCTTTATAATATTATACAGAGCCGGATTAAAATGTCTAAGATATTGTTTAAACGTTCGATATCCTGGTTTAACAGGCAACCAATGCTCTACCAACTGTCGGCTTCAACCAGGCATCTCATGATACTCCCAAGCAAAGCAATCTTTATAGTCTCTAAGAATTTTGACCAATTTTTCTTTATATTTTACATCTAATTTTGCACTAATAAAAGTTGGTCTTTTCCTATCACCACTATCTATATCGACTTCTTCAAGCAGATCAGTAGACGTGAAGCCTTGGCCCAACTTTTCAATTTCTTGAAAATCTTCTATGGCCTCATAGCTATACGTTACTTGCCGATAGCTTTGCATTTTATCTTGTAAAGCCTTCATTGTTTTTCTTCTCCCCATCGGTGTAATACCTCATTTGCCCGATCAAACGTGCCTGGCTTGATACTGATCGGCATAAGTCCTATCTTGCTTACGCAAATGAAGTCACAATCATCCAGCGTTTTTCCTGATATACATCCAGCCTCTTCATGTTGCAGATTCGCATCCAAACTGGCCATAGTGATATGAGCCGATGTATCGACTGTGACAACCTCAACTTCACCTCCATTCCACTGAACAAGCGCCTGATGCATGGTTGACGGGATGCAGCAATTTGCATGAAACCAATCCCGACCAAGCAGCACACTATAATTTCCTTTAGCGTTAATGACAAAAAATACGGTCGGCAAAGTTTTACTGCCAACAGTCAACTCTGTGACCATGACGCCTTTAGCTTCCGTGGGATCGCCTGTGAAGTCATTCAAAACCATATGAGTTTTGATTAAGTCTTCATCGGACTTACCCAATTTTTTGCAGGTGGTGTACGGCATCAGATTGACAGTAGCTCCCCCGTCCACTAGCATCCTTGATATTGGCTTGCCATTTATATAACCTTTCAAATATAATGGCTTTAGATGCCGATGATCATCTCGTGGTTTTTCAAAGATAGCGTTCTGAGCACGTTAACATGACTGAGCAAAAGTTTCTTTGGCTGATTCAGTTTTAATTTTGAACTCGGCCGGCAATGTAAATACCATGTTGATGTACATTGGAGGTGTATCATCCCTAATCATGGGAGAATCCAAGTCATCGGCTGAACCAAAATCTTCTTCAGCCCGCGCTTCTTGATCTCATCGGCCGATGGTATGACGTGTCCTTCAGGCAATCGTATTATTTTTTCTTGTAACAATAAATCAAAAATACGATCACACTTAGAGACATCAAAAGCATACTTAATTTTTGACTTATTCCTAGTCGGCTTGAGCCAGGAACAGACTAAGGATTTTTTAGACCCTTTTATCCATTCGGCTATGTTTATCTCTGCTTCATCATCTTCTGAAGATTCGCTAGGACAATAGTCGACCATATTGACTTTCGCTTTATCCTTTTCTTTATTATTACCATTCGTTTTAAATCTATCTTTGAATACCCTATTATCTGGGAACCGGCTTTCTTAAGCTGACACACGATGAAGCAAATGGCTCATATCACTGAACTCCTGTCCTCCAAACTTTTCTCTGAGTGGTGGAATTAACCCTTGGAAAGCCAAATTAGCGAGCTGGTTATCGGGTAACGTGACGCTAAAACACCGATTTCTAATCTCTCTAAATCTTTTAATATAATCAGTTACTGACTCTCCAAATTTCTGACGAACAGAGCTTAGATCGGAGATCCTGAGTTCTAAACTACCTGAGAAAAAGTACTCATGGAATCGGCTTTCCAAATTGTTCTATAAATGAACCGAATTTGGAGGCAGACAAGTAAACCAAGTAAAAGATGATCCTGATAATGATAAAGTAAACAGTCTAATTTTCAGTCCGTCGGACTGAGCCGCTTCGCCGCATTGTGCGATAAAGTGTCCGACGTGTTCTAATGTAGTAATCGAGTCGTCACCAGAGAATTTTGCAAAATCTGGTACTTTGAAATTGTGGGGATAAGGCATACGATCTATGTAATCAGGATACGGCTTTCTATAGCCGATAACTTTCCCTTTCGGCTGTATGCCAAATTGATCCCTTAATACAGCAGAAATTTGATCGGCCCAATTCACATTATCGACCACTGGTACAGTATGTCCTTGATAATGTTGGTCATAATTGGCATTCTGCCCCCCGAGTGCAAACTTGGGTTGCCAATTAGGTTGAGCCGATGATAGACGAGTGTATTGGTCGTACCTATTGTTTCTAGTTAATGGTTCTGGTACTGGAACAAAAGGTTCTGAATAGGTCACTATCCTGTGCGGACCTAGATTTCTGGGTAGGACATGTTCATGACATTGTGTGTATCTGTCAGATTCAATCGGCTGTAAAACCGATTGTGGAAAAGCATAGAACGGAGATGACGGCGGTAGATTCGCCGATGCATCTAGCTTAGCATCATCAGTACAAGCCTGGTAATGGGTTACTCCACTCGACTGAGGATCTTTAGGTAGTATGATGGTGGGTTGAGTGGGCATCATAGTTGGGGGTGAGGCTATAGCTGATGGTTTAGGATCAGCTAGTGTGCTCTGCGTGTTTTGTACTATTGAAAAGACAGGGTAACTTGACAGAGCTTGCATCGGGTCGAGTAGGCTTCCAGATGAGGCTAACTCCTGGGCAATGGTTTTAACACTATTTGCAATCATCGGCTTAAGGGTTGTGACAAGAGCCGATGACTGGTTTATCAGAGCATGATGTACAGATTGATTAATCATAGCCGATAGCTTGGCATGAGCAGGCAGATATCGACTTACTGATCCTTCTGTAACTCCTGTATCCCCCAGGGCATTGACCGTCGGCAAAGCGGTCTTTTGAGTGATGCCACGTCTAGTCTTCTGATAGCAACTCAGCATCATCTCTTCAAAAGCTGTTTTTTGATCTTCGATTTCTCTACGTTGTTCTAGCATTAAATCGTCCATCGTCGGGACGATTATAGCTTCAGCGTTGAGATCGGATGGTGGAATTGACTTTCCTGATGAAGACATTGCGGTCCCACCGGGCGTGCCAAGAGTGTGTTGACGTCAAAAACTTGAAGTAGGGTTTCTGACAACAGCACACCAGACGAACACCTGGTTCAGAGCGTGCCAGTCGATTTGACCTGTAATCGACAAGGTAAAATATAAAATTCACTCAAAGCCGACCGTGAAGATTAATCGGCTTAGACTCAATCAGCTCAAGCCGATTAAATCAAGAAAAAAGGGTAAGTCTAACTAGCCGATTAAGGCTAATCAGAGGATCAAGGTAGATCGATTCTGAAGAAGGCGATGCGCAAAAAAATCAGAATAAATCGAACCTGGGGCGTAATTTGAAGAAGATCAACAATCGGCGATGCGCAACTTTATTGATCAAGATCGAATTACAAAGACTAAATTACAAGAGGTACTCCTAGTCGACAGGAAAAAGTAATTTAAATTGGTGTGTTTCATTGTGATTGATTTTTTTCTTCAGGTCGCCCTTGTTCTCCTTTTATACCCGTCGGCCGATCGTGTCCTATTACAATACGTTACAAAGTATGATCCGTATCGGCCTCAATCCGGATAGTTTTCCCTTAAAAACTTTACCATTACCAAATATCTTCAAATCTTTCCAAATCGTCCGTTGGTTACTGTATGTTGACTTTCTCTTACCGATTTTGACCATACCTACCAAATTTTGGTGCAAACAGAAAGTTTTTCCAAGTCTTGTCTATGCTGAAAAACGGGGCCAATCCCTCCACCGTTGTAAGACCGGTCTGGTATGATCGGGCTTTGTGTGGCGGTCCATTTTTTCCCCATAGAGCATGTTTTTGAGCTTCTATCTTCTTAGCAGACCAGTATGATCTCATTTTGTGTGGTGATATGACCGCCATGTAATGTGTGGTATAGCCGCATATGCTGAGAAATGCTAATTTCATTTCTAACGACTAGTTTTTGTGCTGGGGGCTACAAATACCCCCTTGGCCATTTAGGAGGAACGTTTTGCACCCCACTTCATCTTTTTGAGCTAGTGTGAGCCTCTCTACTCACTTTTTCATGTGTTTCACCTTGAGGAGGGGGAGATCTAGTTGCACGTGTTGCAACTAGAGGTGGATTGTGTATCCACTTGTGCTTACGTAGCACTTGGTGAGAGTTAAGTAAGGGCTTGGCTTGTTACTTTTGATTTTTATCGACACTTAGACGGCGTGGAGGCAACGTAGTCCAATCATCTTCTCAAGAAGTTTATGAGAAGACCTGGTGTATTGTAAAGGTTAGAGCTCTCCAGAAGTGGGAAAAGAACTACCACTAGTGGAATTCCATGTGTTGGCTTAATTCGTGGAGCCGATCTAAATTTGTCTGGGCTTACCACAACGTGGATTAAGGAATATCAGCAAGTCTCTGAATACCATGGTCAAAAGATCATTGTATTTTTCTCTCTTGTGCTTATTTACTTTGTGCAATTTACATTCCTAAAATTAAATTGTTTGTTTATCACCCTAAGATTACAAACCTTGGCATAGACTTAGGCCGCTACCTTGCTGGTGCACTTACTTGACACTAGTCATTTTAATTAGGCCATAATTGCGCAAAATCAATTTGATTTATAACTCCACATAAAACTCGGTATTGGCCAAAAGATTTTTATAAACCACCTATTCAGCCCCCTCTAGTCGGTCTCCTTGACTTTACAAGGAGGCAACTCCTCCACCGCCAAGAGCCCTCTCCCCCAAGCGTGCTCCTACCCTTGCCACCGCTACCGGCGGTAATAGCGGTGGGGGCCCATCTGTAGCAGCCCCCTCTCCCCTCCTCCATTCTCTTCTCTCATCTCCTAGATCTGGCTTGCTCCTCTTCCCTTGATCTGGAGTTTTTTATCCTAGGGTCTTTCTCTCCGATCGTCACGGCTGGCTTGTGTTGACAGTGAGGTGTGTTACGTTAAGGGCCTCCCTTCCCTCATCTCTTGTTGATGTGGGTGCGACGAGCATGGCTTGGGTATGGAGTACGCGAGTAGCACAATTAGGCGTTGTCCTTGTTCCTCCGGCTTGGTTACCTCCTCACCATCGACTAAGCTGGTGCATCAAGTCATGATCGTGCGAGGGTGCACACAGGTGTTGCAACGGCGATCAGGGTTAGCTACCCTGATGTTTGGGCAACTTGGTGGGGCGATGTGGTGGTGGCAGCGTGTCATAGGTGGTGCTCTGCACGAGCAGTGTAGCTTGTGGTGGTGTGTGTAAGATCGAGGATGCCAACTAGAGGCGGGTGAATAGGCGGTATTAAATTTTTTTCTCTAAACGCTCTTTGGACAAAACCTAATTTATACGCGGAAATAATAAACAAACGATTTTGACCAAATAAAGCTTAAAACATCTAGTCTCAACTAAGTGCACTAGCTAATTATGTCTCTACTCAAGAATATGCAATCCTAAAGACAATCAAGCAATTTAATTCTAGGAATATAAATTGCAACAATATAAATAGAGAATTGCAAGCAAACACAAGAGACACCGATGTTTTACCGTGGTGTTCGGAGACTTGCCGATCTCCCCTAATCCATGTTGAGGCAAGCCCAAACCACTTTGGACCGACTCCACGAATTGAGCACCCGCCTCGAGTCCACTAGTGATAGCTCTTTTCCCCTCCGAGTAGGTGAGCTTCGACCTTCACAAACTTTCTGGGGCTTCTCACAACCTCCGTTAAGAAGCTCACCGCGCACGACGCCTCCACACGTCTTCTAGGTGTCGGCAAACACCAAGAGTAACAAGTCAAGCCTCTTGCTTGATCCTCACCAAGTGCAACACATGCACAAGGATGCTCATCAAGTGAAACACATGCACAAGGCCTCCTCTAAGTGCAACACATGCACAAGAAGCACTCAACCCACTTCTATTTGCAACACATGCAAATTAGAATCGCTCTTAGCTCAAAAAACAAATTGGAGAGTCCAACACATGCACAACTCAACTATAAAGAGCAATGAACTCTTCAAAACCATAACAACACACAAAATGCCAGCCCCAAGGCTCCTTTTATAGCCTCTCCAAAGAAAATTAGTCGTTTGGGGTAAAATGGACATTAAATGCACTGAAACTACCCATTGCTACAGTACCCTAGCACTACCGCCTATCTAGGACCGGTAGTACTGGCCTTTAAACTCAAAAACACCTCCTCTCGCAAATAACTATCACAAGATTTAGCGGTAGTGCAGTTTGGGCGACACTACCACCCATGTAGGGGCGGCACTATCACATTTTTAGCTACTAAAATGCTCATAACTTTTTACTCCGAACTCCGATTTAGGTGATCTTGGATTCTATATGAAGCTTATCAAGAGGGCTACAATTCCCATCCATTTTCAAGATTTAAGCAACCATAAATATTTTTAAATATCACAAAAACAAAACTCTAATGTAATCACCCATGTCTAAAATCTGATTTTCTCGAAATCCCTCACATAGACTTTATCAAGAGCGTGACTACAAGCTAGCAAGAGTCAATAAGAGTAAATCTTGAGCCATGTGATGATCAATTCATAATCAAAATAATTTTGCAAAATAAATTTTCAAATTCTAATCACATGTTCCAAAATCAAATGCATGAACACTAATATTTTGCAAAACACAATCAAGATCATATCTTTGAGCCATGTGATGATCAACACATGATCAAACCAATTTGCAAACACATTTGCAAACCCTATTCACATGCTCCAAGATAGGATTCAATTAAAACATATTTTTTTCAAAAACTCATTTTGCAAACACAAAGCATAAACCTATCTTAGCCTTTGTGATGATCAACACATGATCAAGTCACAAGCTAAAACTTCGATGCATGAGCTCTCTATTTGCAACACATGCAAATATCTAGCTTCATACAAACAACCACTTAAACTAACTTGCATAAGCTATCTCCCTTTTTGCAACACATGCAAATCTATAGCTCTATGTAAAAAACAAATCAAGATTCAATAAGAAGACTAGGTGAGCTCCCTTATTTGTAACAAATGCAAATATTTAGCTCATGCAAGATCCAACCAAGAGAGTGAGCTAGAGTGAACCGGATTGAGTTCATCAACACATGATGAAGCTCAAGCTATAAGACACGACCCCTCTTAATAGTACGGCAACCTATACTAGCAACTCGGTCTCACATCCAAACACCGAGACCGGTAAAAGACTAGGAACACATCCTTAGCCCTAGCTAGTTATACCTTTACCTCTCGCAACCACTTGGAGCTTTCACAATGACCGATCATCTTCTCTCCAAGTCGGGATCTTCTCTTCTTGTTCATCAACACATGATGATCTTTCTCTCTTCTTCTTCACTTCGAGATAACCTCTTGAAGCTCATCAACACATGATGATTTCTTTCCGATTCTTCATTTTCTTGGACTCAACCTACTTCACAACTCATGGAAGATTGTTAGTCCAACAAACACGGTTGTCTCAATCATCACTTACACTCCATTAACACATAATGGATGCCCCCGGGATCGATTGAGCACAACCCAAAGATAGTTGATTGAAAAATTAATTGTGTCTTGAGTATACTAATGCAACTAATGCATCATATACTCAAGAACTTTCAATTGCTCTAAGATCAACAAAGTGAACCGTCAACACATGACTAATTCTTTGTTGATTGAATGGCAATCGAACACAATTTAAATTGTATTTAAATTATCGTGAGTATATATTAACTACACAAGTTTCATATACTCAGTTCGATGAAATCTAAAAGTAATGATCCAATTTATATGGATTGGTGGAAAGGGATCAATCCTCTTAAGACCATTAATTATAGAATAAACTCCGTTAGATGTGTGCATACAAATAATTGAACTTGAATCAATATGCACATATTCAATTTTTGATTGCTTTGGAGTTTATGCTATATCGCCATGAGTATACTACAACTACACAAGTTAAATATACTCAAGGGGTTGTTTCAAAGTAATGATCCTTAATATATAAAGATGAATTATATCAATACAATTGAAACTTCAAGATTAAGCATGAACTCCCCCTAAATATATGCATTCATGTATATATGGAGTTGGAAACAAAATGCACATCTTAAGGTTGAAACAATGGTGGAGTTCACCTTTGTATTGAATCCAAGGAATGTATCTAGAAATAATAAAGTCGCATTGGATACATACCTTTTGGATTTCCATTTTTCTTTTTCATGATACTATTAAAAAATATACTCAATAAACACGTTAGTCTCACATTTAGATTTATCAATAAAATCATAACATATTTGACATCAAAGAACGCAACAAAATATGATAATATGAACTCGAATGCATACATTTGATATTTTCATCTTTTTCATCCAAAAGAGACTAATAAGAGTTAAGCTCAACAAAAAAGTTATTCTCATAAAAGATTTGTTATTAATCAACAATTGAGACTAATCAATATTATGATTATCAAAAGAGTTAATCTCAATATTAGATTTGTTATTAACACCAAAACCAACTTAATGGAGCTTGAACTTTCAGAGGGGGTGCCTAGGGTGGCAGCACTGCTGCGCGACTGTGGCCCATGGTTGCGACATGACATGACGACGAATTGGGGTGGGGGAGCAAATGAGGGAGTTGATGTTGGACTAGTGGCGAATAAACTGTTATGAGATTCGAAATCCAAATAGGTATTTCTCTTTCATCCTACCTCTCATCGGTCACCACGATTTTTGACATATACAATTGCGTGACTACATGTACATTTGTGTTTTTAAACTTACAAATACACGTGAAAAAGAGATAGCACTACTACAGATGGGTATATCCGCGACGCCTCATCAGTGCCGGGTGAGTCCCACCCGGCAGTGATTGTATTATCACTGTCGGTTCCAAGTAAAACCGACACAATATTTATTTCCCGAGCGAAGTGAAGCAATATCACTGTCGGTTCATTTTATCCACCGGCGATAATATAGCATTGCCGGTTTGTAAATAAAAGCGGCGGTGATAAGTTTGCCTAAATTCTCCGCGCGACGAGAAGCGAGATCGCTGCGGTTCATATTATAAAACCGGCGGTGATATATTACTACCGATTTATAAATAATAACCGCGGTGATAAGGCTTACCCTAAATTTTCACGCGAGGCAGAGAGTATCCTCGCTGAATTATATTATTCAAGCGCGCGATATTTTCTTGCGGTTCTTCAAAAAGAACCGGCAGTGATAATTCGACACTATAAGTACCCTTCGTACTTGCCCCACCTACAGAACAGAGAGGAGCTCTGTTCTTGCTCGGTTGGGGAAGAGAGGGGGCGAATTTTTGCTCTCAAATTTGGTGGAATTCACTTCTAATTCGTGATCTACGGTTCGTATCTTGATGTACATTTTGTTTGTAGTTGGTTTTTGTTGGATATTACGTTCTATATGGTTGTTGGCTGTGAGAATTATCGATTGCATAATGAGCACAATTAGAGCTCTAATTTAGAGACTAGATTTGAGTTCACCACCTTTTTATGTGTGCAGTGATTAGTGAGATTAAGATGTAGCTTGAATTTATGTTTTTACGAGGACCAAATTAGTGATTGCGTTTAATATGTTAATTAAGTACGATAGCACTACATTATTAATTGTCGTTGTATGTAACTATTTAGATGTCATGTGTGTAGAAAAAGTATTTATATTCTTTGTTGAATTATGTTTTAAGTAATAAATTATGTATTTATGAGTATTTATGTTTTTTAGCTAATTATTTAAAATATTTTCCTATTAAGAGGAAGTTTTGAATTTATGAGAAAATTTAAAATGTGATAAAACCTTGAAAATAAATTTTTAAATGTTATATTATTTGTGGAACTTTCTGGAAAAAAATTCTCAAAAAAATTTCATAATTTTTGAAGTTGGTCTGCTAATTTTAATAATTGGAACTTGCTTAATGGATTAATTAAATTAAAAAACAATTCTAAAATTAAGAAATCATTTTGGGCCAAAATTGTAGTTTTGGCCCAGCCCACACGTATTGTTTCTTTACTTGGTGTATATTAATTTAATACTTTTTGTAAGTAATGCAAATTTGCCGGACAGACCATTATAAGTAATAGCAATTATTTAATTGATTTTAATAGTGAGATTTGGAAATAGATTTATTGTTTAATTAGCGATGCGTAACAAATGAAATGAATAAAATAATTTGTGACCACTCATTGATTTCTTGAGATTTTATTTGTTATAAATATTTGCGAGATGGACCGAAGATGGATGTATGAAGCTGACCGTCGCGATAGAGAGTACTTTAACGGTGTGACTAGTTTTCTGAGCGTGGCTACGGCGTACAAGTCAACTAAGTTGACGGACTACATTTGTTGCCCGTGCGTCGATTGCAAGAATGAGAAGCAGTTTTCTAATCTTGAGGCGATCCGTGCACACTTGCTTAGAAGGGGTTTCAAGCACGCCTATACTGTTGGGTGAGCACGGTGAAAATGAGATTTTACGTGAAGATCATCCGATTGATGATGATGGCGAAGACAACGACTCCACGGCGGTCGAGGATACGTTCGTGGACACCCAAGATGATACGTTAAATCGATAACCATGAAGATGATCTAGAACAGATGTTGCATGATGGGGAGGAGGACCACACGAGTGAAAGGATTTTGAAGTTCCGGCAGTATGGTAAAGGACTCTACAACACCTTTGTACCCGGCCGCAAGGAGGACCTCGAAAGGCGCATGTTGTGCTAACGCCTGCTGCGATTGAAGGCAAGCAATGGTTGGTCCGATAAGAGCTTCACGAGTTGTTAGTTTTCCTACGAGGCGTTCTCCCGAGAGAAGCGTGTTGCCAGCAACCACGTACCAGGCCAAGCAGATTGTTTGCCCATTGGGACTGGAAGTACAGAAAATACACGCATGTCCGAACGATTGCGTATTGTATCGCAATGAGTTTGTAAAATTGGATGCGTGTCCCGTTTGCAAGGCATCTCGTTATAAGAGCGGTGATGCCGACATTGAAGTGCATCGTAAGAAAAAAAGACCCCCAACAAAAGTATTGTGGTATTTCCCTATAATCCCACGTCTGAAGCGTCTGTTTGCGAACAAAAGGCATGCTCAATTGCTACGATGGCACGCTGAGGAGCGTAAGAAGGATGGAATGCTCAGACACCCTACTGACTCTGTGCAGTGGAGGAACATTGATACAAAATACAAGAAACACTTTGCATGTGATGTGAGGAATATAAGGTTCGGGCTCAGTATGGATGGGATGAATCCTTTCGGCAACATGAGCAGTCGTCATAGCACTTGGCCGGTGACTTTATGTATCTACAACCTTCTTCCTTGGCTTTGTATGAAGCGAAAGTACATTATGATGCGGCTGGCGATCCAAGGGCCAAGGCAACCGGCAACGATATCGATGTGTACCGAAACCTTTGGTTGAAGATCTTACATTATTGTGGAGCGACGGTGTGTGGCTATGGGATGAGTATAAAGAGAGTACTTCATGCTACACGCGTTGTTGTTCGTAACCATCAATGATTATCCCGCTCTCGGTAATCTTTCGGCCGGACTATCAAAGGATTCAGCGGATCGTCCATTGCTTGGGTGATCGGTGGCGGTGGCTGAAATCTCGAGAAAAATGTGTTACATGCGACATCGTAGGTTCCTTCCTAAGGACCATCCGTATCGCAACAACAAGAGAGGTTTCGATGGTACAAAGGAGACAGCTTGAGCTCCAAAACATCGCAACAACAAAGAGATATTTGCGGCCGTAAAGGATATTAAAATTATCCATGGAAAGGGAGCCAATTACATCGATCCGTGTTCCGTGATCTGACTCCTTTGTGGAAAAAGAGATTAGTATTTACGGACCTACCTTATTGGTCGACCTTGAATGTTCGACATGCAATCGACGTTATGCACATAGAGAAGAATGTGTGTGACGACTTGCTCGGTATTTTACTAGACATACCGCAAAACAAAAGATACACTCAAAGCACGGATGGACACGGAAGATATGAACCTCGTGAAGGAGCTACATCATGAAGATTTGGGTAAAGGAAAAAAGTACCTTCCGTGACTTGCTACACTCTTAGCAAGAAAGAGAAAATTAGCGTGTGTGAATGCTTGCGGAGTCAAAGTACCGTCGGTTATTACGCCAACATGAAGAGGCTAGTCTCAATGAAAGAATTGAAATTAATTGGCATGAAGTCTCACGATTGCCACGTGATGATGACACAGATGCTTCCTGTTGCAATTAGGGGTGTTCTGCCAAAGAAAGTGCGAGACCCAATTATAAAGTTGGGTTCATTCTTCAATGCGATTTCACAAAAGGTCATTGATCCAACGAAACTGGGTAAACTGCAGCAAGACGTGATCCACACTCTATGTCGGCTTGAGATGTGCTTCCCTCCATCCTTTTTTAATATTATGGTCCATCTCATTGTTCATATTGTGAAAGAGATACAGTTTCTTGGCCCTGTGTTTCTACATCAGATGTACCCTTTCGAGAGGTTCATGGGGGTTGTGAAGAAATATGTTTGTAATCGACATCGGCCAGAAGGGTGCATTGCCGAAGGTTGGGGAACCGAGGAGGTCATTGAATTCTGCGTCGATTACATGGATCTCAAACCGATTGGTGTGCCCATATCTCGCCATGAGGGGAGGCTACAGGGCAAAGGGACATTAGGTCAGAAATTGAAGCGTACTAATGATCGTGCTTCATTCATTCAAGCACATTTTACAGTTCTGAACCAATCAGTTGTAGCGGCACCGTATGTTGATATGCACAAGAATATGCTAAGAAGGAAAAACCCATTTAAATCCGAGGTTTGGATCGTCAGATACCACAGAGATAACTTTGGAGATTGGTTGCTTAGACACATGATGCATACGCAGACAGAGTGTGCTCAGTTGAGAGCGCTGTCTCAGGGACCGTCATGTACAATCCTGACATTTGAAGGATACAACATAAATGGATATACATTTTATACGAGCACAAGATAACAAGAGCACCAACGAGCAGTGAGTCCGTATAGATGCCTCACGATAGCAATGGTAATATGCGGACCTACTACAGATTCATAGAAGAGATTTGGGAGCTTGATTATGGGCCTTTGAAGGTTCCTCTCTTTCGGTGCCAATGGGTCGGGCTCCTAGGGCGTGAACATCGACAAAAACGGTATCACTACCGTGGACTTCAAGCACATCGGATACAGAGAAGAACCATTCGTCCTTGCTAATGTCGTCACACAAATCTTTTTTGTTCGGGACCCGGCTGACAAAGAACGCCACGTGGTTCTTCAAGGAAAAAGAAGAATTATCGGAGTTGACAATGTAGTCGACGAGGAAGACTACAACCAATTCGATGAGTTTCCTCCTTTTGGTGAGAACGTCGACCTAGGTCTCATGGAAGACAGTGAGGAAGCTACATACATACGCCGTGATCATAACGAAGGTCGAATCGTTACTTAGTTGTAATAATATACCAGGATATACTTTATTTTGTATGGAGAACATGCTTCCAGTTGTAATATACGGATACACTTTATTTTGTATGGAGAACATGCTTCCAGTTGTAATATACGGATACACTTTATTTTGTATGGAGAACATGCTTCCAGTTGTAATATACGGATACACTTTATTTTGTATGGAGAACATGCTTTCAATTGTAATATACGGATACACTTTAATATCTAGCACATTGAAGTTAATCTTTATCAAAAAGATTCAAATTAATGCTCATGGTGTTATAGTATTTATGTAAAGTCCATGTAGGGTTCTTAGCAAATTTGTAATTCACTTAATTTTTCTTTGATTAAAAAAATAAATGTTTCCTATATTCTAAAACTTCATGATTTTATACAAATTTATAAATTTACTTCATCCTTTTTGGAGCTATATATCAAAAGTTATGCTAGTTTGAATTTGAGCTTAGCTTTAGCCACTCACTTTTGGGGCCCATCGCATCACTTTGCGGTTCTAGAAAAATCCGGCGGTGAGGTTTAGGTATCCTTGCCGGTTGAAATTAGAACTGGCGTAATACCTCCATATCACCGCCGGTTCTAGAGAAAAATCCGGCGGTGATGTTTAAATATCTTCGGTTGAAACTAGAGCCAGCAGTACTACCTCCACATCACTGCCGGTTCTAATTAGAACCGGCGGTGATGTGAAAGTCTTGCCGGTTCTAGTTTCAACCGGCGATGATAGTTATATCACCGCCGGATTTCTTTGGTGAACCGCGGTGATTGTCATATCTATATAAGCGGCGCGCGGTCTTCTTCCCACACTTCGCGTTTTCCCACACTCGTGCCTAGTCCTCCTCCCCGCGGCCCTCCTCCGCGCGCGCCTCAACTACGCCGGCCCTCCTCGGCGTCCGGCCCTCCTCCGCGACTAGTCCTCCGCGCCGCCCTCCTCCCGCACCGGCCGTCCTCTGCGCGCGCCTCCTGCGCCGACCCTCCTCGATGTCCGCCCTCCTCCGCGACTAGTCCTCCGCGCGCGCCTCCTCCCCGCGTCGGCCGTCCTCCGCGCCGCGCCTCCACCGCGCCGACCCTCCTCAACGTCCGGCCCTCCACCGCGCCGGTGCTTCTCCGCATCATATATTTGTCTTATCTTGAGTGCTGCCATGACAAATGTTTCAATAAAAAAATCTCTTTGATAAATTAAACATGGTTGCCTTGTCTTGATAAAAAAATCTTTCTGATAAATTAAACCTGTGCAAGAACCTTTGGGAAATATGATTACATAATTGTTGTTATCAGAAAAATATGATCTTTGTGCTCTTGACAGGTTTCTATTGTGCGTGCTTGCTTAGCATAACAGCATGAGGGTTGCGGTCTTCTTAGTTGATATGGAAATCAAACAAGATTGCTAATTACCTTTGGAATCTTTGGGATTTGAGGTTGATGTAATATGAATATCTTGTAAGGTCGTAATCTAAAGATTGTGTGCATACTCAAGTTCTCCTGAACTGCGATTTTCATGACGCATTTCTTTATGCTACATAATTTATCTCCCTGAACACATTTCTTTATGCTACTTAATTTGTTCTTTGCTTTACGAAACTATAACACTTAGATAAACAATTACTTACTCAACTTGTTGAATTAATTAGTTTTTAATCTGCACAATTAGCAATACATTGACATTTTTCAGGATCAATTGGTTGCTCTCCTGATTAAATGTAATTTGTTCCTATTTCCAGCTTAGTGAAGTTTTGTTATGAAGAATCTTGTAGAAGTCTTCACACTATATGCAAATTAGATTTAACATTTGAAATCTAAGATTTGCAGGAGATTTTTCTTGATCAGAGATGCTAAAGTTGGCAAAGCATATTGGATTCTAGGAGCATCATGAGATTTTATTATGTTGTATTTATTATATTCATGTAATAAATACCTTATATTGTATTTGTTATATTCATGTAATAAATACCTTATATTGTATTTGTTATATTCATGTAATGAGATTTTGTTGTTTTAACAATACATTGTATTTATTATATTCATGTAATAAATACCTTATATATTGTATGTGTCGTTTTGTTCTCTATATTTATGCGTATAATTAGTCTATTTGGTCCACAACTTCATGCGTGACCAATTTATCGTATACCATCACATTCATCTCATGCCTTTGTTAATTTTAAATTTTAGATAAATTAGTGCACATGGCGCTAATCGGGAACAAGCTACGGATGGCGCTGAGCATTTGAACCAAAGCCGGAACAAAGCCCGACAAGCTTCCTCAACTGCAAACAAACCGAGGCAACAAGCGTGCACGAGGTAATTATTCCGGACCTAGGTCTCACGTATACCGATTAGGCGAGTAATGAAATAGTCGAAATGCAGGGCGGACATCACGTGGGCGAGACAAGATCGTCAACGAGGTCCTAACAAGTTGCGGACGGGTGAACGAAAGGTGATCGTGGAGCTTAATGCAGTCGGCGAACCCATTATACCAGCATCACTGCTTGGGCCATACCGAACAGCATGCGGGGTCCTAGCTAGAGATAACGTGCCCATCACCTACAAATCATGGACACGTCATGGCGTTTGCCCGTCGTATGTTCCCGATGAAATCAAGGAAGCATTGTGGACAGATTTGACATCCAAGTTCCAGTTCCCCGAAGATCAGTTGGAGCATGCGAAGAAACGTGCACTAGCCATCATGGGAATCTCCTGGAAGAATTGGAAGACAAAGCTGAATAAGGAGTATGTGAAGAAGGATGAAACGTCGAACTTTGATACGTACCCAAGGTTGAGGCAATTTTGGGATGAATTCGTGCAATATAAGAAGTCTGATGAAGCCCAGGCTATCAGTGAAAAGAACAAAGCAAATTCGGACAAGAACGTTTACCCCCATACGCTAGGCACCGGTGGCTATGTGAAGAAAGTACCCAAGTGGGATGCAAGGGAAGAAGAGCTAATTCTTAGTGGAGTTGTTCCTGCGACGTCCGAGATGGCCCCGAGATCAAAGTACTGGATGCTTGCGAGGGGAGCTAGTCTGTCGGATGATGGCAGCTTAAGCTTCAGAAGCGAGAAAGAAGAGGAAATTTCGAAGAAGATCGCAGATGCCCATGCCCAAGCTACCCAGGGCTGCTTCCAACCAAGAAGAGAGAACGACGAGCTAACACGCGCCTTGGGTAACAAAGAGCACCCTGGTCGTACTAGAGGGTTTGGCTTGGTGCCCTGGAAAGCAGCGTTCCCAGAGGACGCTTCTATCTATAAGCGTTCGAAGCTAACTAGACAAAACGATTGGATGCACGTGTACGAGTAATAGAAGAAAGGATGCGGTAAAGGAAATTCAATTTCAAAACGGATACAAAAGATGCAAGAAATGCTAGCGGCGTCCTCGCGAACGTCACGCACATGACCTCGAGTCCGCCATTGCTCATAAAGCGACCAGCGTCGTGGCGCCCGAAGAGGACTCGGCCTGTAGTTTTCCTGTGGACAAAACCGTAGAGCCGACACGTTATAGTCTGCACCTGCCCCTAGCGAACATAACCATTATGGTGGCTGAGGGATGGCTTGGCCGTGCGGCGAGGGGCAGATGTTGCATAACCGCCAAATTCACGAGGGCTACGCGAGTATCGATGAAGCGTGTGGTTGACAATTACCGTGAAGTTGAGGTACAGATCCCCAGCGAGGAAGGCAGAAATACTCTTGGACAAAGCCTGGGCACATTCATCGCGTGGCGAAAGCGCTACATAATGTTTTTATCCGATGACTACAATGGCGATGATGATAATAATGATGACGACGCGGCCTATTCGGTAGTAAAGTCCTCCTCCGTCACCGAAAAAAGTCCACCTCGTGCTCGGCGCCATCGAAAAATAATGATAGAGCGTAGCGATCTCAAAATTCATCACGGTCGGCGGGAAAAGTGCCACATCTGTGAAGCCAAAGACACCGTAAGAAACGAGCATATGACATGACCGAAGAAGAAACTAGAAAGGAAGTAGGCGCTTGCGTGATACTCACTTCAAAAGACGCCAAGACTGATAAAGTTGAAATCGAAGCGCCAAAAGAGATTTCTTTCTAGACATAGCGACGGTTAAGCAATGGGCGACGGCAACCGAATCTCCTCAACCTAGCCAACGATCGGACTACGAGCGCATCTCTGGCGTAAATCTAAAGAACAAGGTTGGTAAAAGAGCTCTGCTGCGGACTGGAAGGGTGCTAAAGGCGGGGCCTCCTCTAAGGTGGAAGTTCGTTAACGGGAAGCATTGGTGGATCCAAGCGAGGAGCGAGATCGCGACACAATTACGGCGTATACATCAATGGTATCGACAGTTTGTCCAAGAGACAAAAAACGACGCGTTCCCCGTCAAATACAAAGAAACGGATTTTCACAATATGGACGGAGTTTTCTGGGTAGAAACCTCCGAGTTATACTAGTTGTACCAACGAGATGCTCTGGACGTGTCTCGTATTAAGAATGTGGACTCGTAAGTCTCTTGTATAATTAGATCTTGTACATTCACGTACCCTTAAACTTAGTGTCTAACTTGTTTCTTATGTAGAATGGAGACAATGACACTCAGAGCAGACTTAAATGAAAGGGTAGGATTCCTCGATCCCGGCCTTGTCAACTGCAAACTTATTAAAGATCCATCGACGGAGAGAGAGATCGAGGAGTACGTACTAAAGGCGCTACTAAAGTTACAAGACAAGACCTACGTACTTTTACCCTACAACTTTCAGTACGTGTTTCCCTGCCTACTAGTCAGTTTTATCTCATGTGCAACACCATGTCATGACTAATGGGCTTCTGAAGCTTTCACTGGATCCTTCTCGTCATTACGTTAGACGATAGCACGATCACTGTGTTGGACTCAATGAGGAAACCGACAAAGCGATTTCAAAGAAGTAATAGAATTGCTAGATAGGTAAACTCGATCGCTATGCGTTATTGCTCCGTAATCTTTCATTCCATTGCACTTAATTACACCTAATTAAGTTTAACGAGTATTCATAACCATACAGTATGCGTACACAAAATACCGCAAGAAGAGCATGCGTACCGTCCATTCACGAAGAAGTTCGAATAAGAACCGATTTTCCGTGCCTAAGACAAAGAAGAAGGGAACAATTTATGTGCATACTACTTAATGACACACATACACACGTTAAATCGCGACAATACCGACTACAACGGGAGATGGTATATCATTACATGTTGGCGATACTTTTCTTTATAAAAACTACGACACTAATTAATGCATCATTTTCTTTAATAACGGTAGCGTGAAGCTCGGCACCAACAACCTACTTGATCGTGAAGTTGAAGCCCTTCGAGAGCGGATGGTCGGGTTCAACGTTCGAGAAGTGATCAACCGAAGGGCGAGTTTCTGAGCCACACGCTACAATTAATCTGAAATGTGAGCGATTGTCAATGAACAATGTAATAATTAAATATTACGATGATTTCTTGTATTTCGATTATGCTTTTACAAATACTTCATTAATATTGTCATGATTAAATGAGTATTGGTATTCAATGTTAAATATTATGATGATTTAATATATTTGAATTATTCTTTACCAATACTTCGTTAATATTGCGCATAAAATATACCGCATGAATAAATGTCTTGTGCAATATATATATAGTACAGGTTACATCATACATATAATACAAAAAAATTATGTAACCGGTTTTGGAGGAGAATATGGCAATCGTACTTATCATTGCGGTTTTAGAGAAATAAGCGGCGGTGATACCACCTTATCACCGCGGTTGGAAAATATTAAGTGGCGATGATATGGATTATCACTGCGGTTGAAAATAACAATCGGCGGTGATAATGTGTTATCACTGCCGGTTGAAAAATACCAAGCGGCAGTGATAAGTTGTTATCACTGCCGGTTATGGATAAAAATCCGGCAGTGATAATCATTATCACTGCCGGTTGTATAATATAAACCGGCAGTGATATTATTATCACTGTCGGTTGAAGAACCGGCAGTGATAGTCCCGACTATCACTGCTAGTTAGGGAGTGCCGGGTCAAAATCCGGCAGTGATGCTGATGTTGATCCGGCAGTGATGTCCTTTTCTGTAGTGGTGTAGGAATTGATAGTCAACCAAAGTGGCTTCCACTAGAACTTATTCTAATGTTTCGTTTATTTTGAATGTTCATAATCACGTGAAATTTACTATTGTATCACTAAAAGTTGCTAATTTTGATACAAATCGCTACGTTTGTTATGCTTATTACAATTTAGTTTAGTTCTTTGAGCAATTAATTTCTCTATTTCCATCCTAGCTTTGCCACTAAGCGTGGTCGGTGCTTTGGTAGGAGTTCTAGGTTTGTGACTAATTGCCGGTGTTGGTGCCTTTCCTCTTTGGGCAGGTGCTGTACATGTGTTGTCTTTGTCGTTTCCCTTGGAAGATGTAAGATGGATGTATTTCTCTTCTCCTTAAATAAATGGCGCATAGGTCGTGTTCTTTGTTTTAAAAAATAAGCTGCCGCGTACCGTACAGGAGACGTTGTAGCTAGGTAGCCGGCGGCCGGGATCATGCATGCAGTAATAAAGCAAGCAAGAAAGCAATAAGATGGTGTGCAGTGCAGTGCGGTGATGAGGCGTACGTGCAGGCCTGGCAGAGGGCCGGAGGCATATTGCATGGCAGCAGCTAGCCTGTGACCAGCTTAAAGCGACCGACGTTGGCTTAGCTAGCTACCATACATTACCAGCAAGGACGACTAGATCGAGCCATGCATGCACCCTGCTGCAGGGAGACATGCATATTGGTAATTAATGTAATACGGTGGCCGATGGTGCGCGCAGGGCACGCATCTAAAAGCACTGATCACTTGTGTGTGTATATATATATATATATACGCGTACTGATCGATTGAGGCTTGCGGCAAGACTGCGGCATGCAGCTGGTTTCTTCTAGATGTGCACATGTACTGCAGGCCGGCCGCTACACTGGAGGAGCAGAAACTAATCAAGGACGAAGGCCGACATGTGATGGAAGAGATCGAACTAACTATGGATCGGATCAGCTAGTGAGTTAAGGGATCAGCTAGCTAGCTGAGGACTCATGATTAGCGGTGAGCGTCGTGCCGTGTCGGGCTGGCCAGGCACGGGTTTATCGTGCTTCGTGCCTGAAGCGTGCCGGACCACGACGGCCCGTCGTGCCCATCCTGCCGGGCCGGGCCGGCCCGGCTCGGCTCGCCTTTGACGAGCCCAGGCACGGTCCATTTGCGCTTCGTGCCTGCTTCGTGCCGTGTCGGCCCAGTTCCGACCCATTTGCACTATTGCAATGAGAGGAAAGGAGCCGAAGTCGCATAGAATTGAGGCAGTGAATGCAAATATTATGAGAAAAAGAACTAAAATTTATTTATTTTTGAACGGTTATATAGAGCGAGGGGGATGTGCTCAACACGGGCGAGAGAGGGGGCAATGGGCAAGAAAGAGAGTGAGCGAGATAGACGAGAGAGATTGAGAGAGACTGGTGAGAGAGAGAGAGCTGAGAGATTGAGAGGGACAAGCGAGAGAGAGTAGCTTCTTGCACTGTCTCTCAATCTCTCTCAGCTCTCTCTCCTGTTTTGTCCGTCTCTCTCAGGTGTCGGCGATAGGGGTTGCATTCATGCTACTGGATGTATCCATAGCGGTTATGCTCTGTGAGTCAGTGACCTTCATGCTAGGCTTCTTCCTTATACCATGGGTCATCGGGCTCGGTACGACTCAATCTACAGTGTTGTGCCGGGCCGGGCCGCCCATCGTGCCTGATTCTCAAGCTCGGCACGGCCCGTGCTACAGTGTCGTGCCGGCCCGGCACGATCCACTTTGTGCCGGATCGAGCTTCGTGCCAGACCATGACGTCGTGCCTCGGGCCGGCCCAAAAAAGCCCGGTCCGAATGCCTACCTCTACTCATGATCGAGCAGGCAGCCGGAGCTCGCGTCGACGTCGATCCTTTAATTAAATGCCTGCTGCTGCCTGCCTGCCGCCCACCTACACCATCTACATGATTAGTACAGAAATTAAAGAAAAGAAAAGAAAAAATCATCTGCATGCATGATATTATAACCCTAGTATACCTTGAAGGTTTCATGGGAGGAGAGCGTATCCACGTGTCTCCGGAGACGGCTCGGCTCGAGCCGCGAGCCGAGCCGAAAAAATATTTACAGATGGGTCCTTATTTATTTACGGATAGGTCCTTTTAAAGAAAAAAAAATTACAATCGGGTTTTTGTCCGTAAAAAAAATACAAACAGGTCCTTCTTCCCAATAAAGAATATATATTACGCTTTGGCCCTTTATGCGTTTTTGAGGCTTGCGCTCGGGTCCTTTTCCACAAAATAAAAATTACGTTTAGGTCCTTTTACGTTACGAATAGGTCCGTTTTTAAAAAATATATATATATATCACACTTAGGTCCTTTATGCGTTTTTAATGCTTGCGCTCGGGTCCTTTTCCACAGAATCAAAATTACATTTAGGTCCTTTTTCGGCGGAAAAAAAACGCACGAATCCTTGTTCCAAAAAAAAAACATACATTTTTTCCCGCTTTTTTTACCATTACGTTTAAGCCTTTTTCCCGAAAAAAAAACTCAACTTTCTTGTGTGGAGAGCGGCGCCCGCGGCGTGGCACGCCGCGTACAGGTTGCTAGTATATATGATACTGCTCCTCCTTGTCCGCTCCTTGTCCGCCCACTTGCAATAATCCTATATACTTCCAATTATGTATTCATCAATCAGTTCATATCGCATCCACGTACGTTTATATATGCATCTTGCAATTTATAACCAAGTCAAGTCAAATCATTATATATAATTTTTGGGTTCATTGCTAGCTCCTCTTCCGGCCTTATGTTTCAACACGAAATCAAAGTGGTCGACGTGGGATAGAATTAATTAAGGGGATGTTGATGGTCGCTAATAAGGTCATGAGGCATGCAAGGTGTCTGCGTTATGTTTTGCATCGAGTGTTCAGTTTTTTTTTTACGTACAGAGCCTTATTTCATTTTAGCCGTGCCATCGGATTTGCTTAGCTACTGTTACTCCTCCCTTCTTGTTTTTTTACTTGTCTTTTAAGACATCGAAACGGTGTCTAGATACACGTACGTATTTGGCCGTTATTCCTTTATAATTGTATGTTAGAAAAATTTATCAAGATATCCTATATATGTTTATCGGACTTTCCATGAAAATCCTGATATAATTTTCACATGACCAAACTAATTACTTTTTTTTCTGTGTATTAACGGTCAAAGATTTAAAATATCGAGTTCACACCTTCCCTAAAACTATATATATATTTGAGAACACAGGGAGTGCCTTGCTTCCGGTCGGCTTAATTGCATCGCCTCAAAATATTAGTGTAGTGGGAGAGAAGATACTGCTAGATACTCTATGTTTGTGAAAACAAAAGGAAGATCGATCACACTTGAACACTGTATTTCATTAATTCTGTATTGAATATATATACAACATTACATATACCTACACGAGTTCATATTTTTTCTTCTGCGTCAATGCTTAAGGAGAATATCTTACTGGAGATTGCATAATCTGCTGATTTCCGACGCCTGTGCATGGCGTTCCGGTTGATTACATCTGTAGGCTTGGCCCACAGAATATCTCCGATTAAACTGCAATGTGGTAGTCATCTTTATATTTATATTGCTTGTCTATATGCATGCATGATGTTGGTGTAGATGCAGATGATGAGGATACAGATGAGATGTGGGTAGCTTTGTTTCGCCGACACCCGGTGTAGGATTAAGGATAACCAACTAGAGGGGGTGAATAGGAGGTTTTTAGAATTCTTCGGCTCTAATTGCAATAAATAAATAATTTAAGTAAGAATTACAATTTTGACAATTAAAACCTAAATTCTTTAGGTTTCTCTAAGTGCACCGACAACCTAAGGCTAAGCAAGAATACAATCTTAGACACAAGATCAATACTCTAAATTTGCAAGGAATGTAAATTGCATAAATGAGTTCAAGAATTCAAACCACAAGAGAGAATGACACGAAATTTATCTCGTAGTCTTGGAGACTTGCCGGTCTCCCGTAATCCACGTTGAGTTAGCTTGATCAACTTCAAGCCGGCTCCTTTTCACAATTGAGCCTCCCTCGATCACTTGGTAGTTCTTCCCCGCTCTGGGTAGGCGAACTCCGGCCTTCACAAGTTTGCTGGAGCTTCTCACAACCTTCATTGAGAAGCTCACCATGCACAATTGCCTCCAAGATGTCTAGGAGACGGCAACCTCCAAGAGTAATAAGTCTTGATGCTTCCTTGAGGTCGAATGTAATGACCCCCATTTTCACATAAATGCAAAAATGGAAATCTCATGTGCAAACAGTACTAGTCCCATGATCAGTAGCTAGTACGCACATTTACAACAATTGGAATCACAACCATACATTATATTATTAAAGCGGAAGCTAATTTACACAATAATCTTACAATTCGAGTATAGCAAAGAAGGAAGCAATAGTCTCGTAGTGTGCCCATCCAATCCTCGAGCAACCGACAAGGCATAATCCTAGAAATTCATCGTCAATATCCCGAATCTCGCGACAATTATGTTTCGTCGAGCTAATCTGATTCTTCACCTAAAAACAACAATTAAGCAAGGGTGAGTACTTTCGTACTCCGCAAGACTTTTGCAAAGCCTATGATATATGCAAGCCATTTCAAAGGAAAGGCTAGTACGGTTAGTTTGCATAAAGCTGATTTGAAATATAAATACAGAATAGTAGATTGCAAAACGGAATTTAAGTAAAAGCAATTTAATATGAAAGTAATGAATGTAAACATAAATATATCTCATGTACACAGGTATCATGACCATATCCAAGAACCATTTCTCATCACACAGAGAAATTTCGAGTAACCATTCCTACCGGTCGGTAGAAATCCGAGTTTTATGAAAATAAAAACATCTAACTAGTCTTTGGCGCACCAAGATTTCCCATAACCGCGGAACGGCTTTTGAAAAGTTTTACACTCTGCAGAGTTGTACGGCTTTACCCACAAGTAATGATCAACCTCTTTTGCCGTGCCAAGAACACACTTCCTTTGGTGTGTCGGCAAGGAGATCATAACAAAACCGTTACATTGTTTAACCCTAACTTTGCACCAGCCGGTGACGCCAAACCCGTACTATGGTATTTATGTTTGCACGATCCTTTGCACAATAATGATTAAGTATGTCCATAGTATGGCATTCACCGTTATATTAGCAAACGTGACTCCCAACACCTCGGTGTGGCGCCCTACGAGCAACCGATCCATTGAAGAAGCTCGTACTACTCCAGCCTACCAATGTGCAAAGCTAGTTTTAAGCAACTTAATAGGTTAAGACTGTCCCATACCAGCACTTGTGGTTGTACGGTAAATTCTTGGGTTTAACGAACACGTAGTTCGGTCCTTAATCTGACACGGGCAATAATCTCCACCCTACACTACGTACAAGTCCCTTGTACACCCGGCTATTGCCAATAATTGCCCGCATCAAAATCATAGTTTTATTTTCATTATTTGATCAAAATACCAACCAAGAAAGGTCATACCCATTAAGTTGTCATATCCAACATTTTTAAACATATCAAGTTTTATGTTCATTTAAGCATGGCTAAGCATAACACTATGTGTGAGTAACCCAGATCGACATCAAATATTGTCTATGCTATTCTAGAGATATCAAGGTTCACAGCTCCATACTTATCAAGGAAGTTCTATGAAGCAATAGGTACAACTACCAATACCCATAACATAGCAGACTTTAGTAAAATAAAGTATGCAATAAAACATTTAATGAAAATGTTTATAAAACTGGGATCAATATGATCAAAGGGGGTGCTTGCCTTGTTGATGGTCTTCGACGTCAAACTCCTGATCGTCGAACTCACAGGTTTCGTCGGGTGCTACACGTCGAATAATAATAACATGGCAATTCCATCAAAACGAAAGGATCAGACATAAGAACCAAATAAAATTAACTGTTTGAATTAACACATTTGTTGTTTATCGATTTTACTAGTTCCATGTTTATTTTCTGATTAGGTTCTAATATTAACCAATCTTATTATCTTGAATTATTCATTTTTATTTATCATTTCAGAGACCATTTTTCCGGTTTTACCATTACGAACCTCTAATTTCTAAACCTTGAAATTATTTAAATCACTATTATGGAACTACTTTCTTACCCTATTTTATGCTCTAATGATTTTCCATGGTACACCCTAAGTATTTTTGCATATTCAGGTTCCTAACAGAGCATGGATTCTAATAAAATTTGTTTCATTCAATTTGAAGTTGAATTGCAGAAATTCTATTAACAACATATTTCAAATTCTTTCTTTAAATTTAAATCTGAAATTCAAACAGAGTTCATTTTGAAATATTTTTGCATATTCTGAATCTACTTGATTTTATATGAATTTAGAAATTTATTTCACTTCATTTGGTTGGATAGTTCAAAAGATATTCAAGTTTGAATGCATTCGGTTTTGAAAATACTGAAAATCGAATTTATACCAAAAGGAAAGTACGCCTTCACTCGCTAAAACGCTTTCGTTTTTTTGCTGCGTCGACCGAGGCATCGACATGCCGGCCCAAGCTGGCAGCGAGACGCCGAGCGCTGTGGCGGCCGACGTGCGGGACCACGTTGTCGAGCAGCATGAGGTCGACCTCTGGGCGCGCGCGGCAATGGCTAATAACTTCGCAGAGACCGGCAAAGATGGACCCGATCGGTGACCCGATCTGAGACATGGTTTGCGCGGCTCACGGCGGCGAGCACGGCCGGAATCACGGAATGGATTCGATTCTTGCTCGGTGAGTCGTGCGCATCTATGGGTGGTGGCGCTTCGGCCGGAGATGGCCGGAGGCGACCTGCCACCGGAGAGGGGCGGCGGAGCACACGGCTCACCGGTGTTCCGGCGAAACGGCGGCATCCCGAGACAAATGGACACCACCACGAGCATCAGAGCACCACAGTGATCTCATTTTTGGGTTCGGGCAAGAAAATGAGTAACGGAGGGGGTGTTCTCACCGTCTTGCACTGCTGGCGGAAGGAGGAGCTCGGAGGGGAAGCTCGCCGGGGAAGAGGAGGTGAAATTGAGGCCGGGAGAAGGTTCCTTGGGTGTCTAGGTTGCTTTGGACGAGGTGGTTCGAGGGATGGTGCAGTGGAGAGTGAGTTCGAGCTTTCTCCTCTTTTTCGGGTTTTTGGCCGGAGTTGGGGAAGAAGGCGGTGGTTAGCGGCGATGAGGCGGTTTCGGCTCGGCGTTGAGGTTTCCAGGGAAGAGCACACGTGCAAGCGACGCTTTGGCGGGGTTTAAATAGAAGGATGAGGCGGTTTGCACTGGGTGAAGACAGAGAGGGAAGGCGGCGGCTTGCGCGGCGATTTCGGCCGTTCAGCGTGGGAGAGAGCACGGAGGCCGAGGCGACGCTGGCGTGGGCGGCGACGCGAGCGCATTAGGCGTCGAGTTGCGACGCAGTGGCGACAAACTAAGAGGCGGCGATCTCAAAGCGAGAGAACGGAAAGAACGGAGAGAAACGGAGAAGAAGGGTGATGATGGGGCCAGGCGGTCAGAGAGAGAAAGCAAAGTCGGCTGCTGGGGACAGCTGGCCATGCAGGCCCACATGTCAGCGAGACCAGATTTTAATACTCAGGACAATTCTAGAGAACTCAGGATAAAATCGAAAGGTTAGGTTAAAAGATAAAGTCAGGATTTTACCAAACTTTTTACAGAGGTTGGCAAGGTAAAGATCAAGGTCTAGTAAAATTTTAAAATAATTTTGACGAATATAAATATTATTAAAAATCTGACAATGCACTGTTGATGATTTTATTTGATTCTGTTTTCCATTTAATCGAGGGATAAAATCAATTTATTATTTTATGAAACTTTTTGACAGGATTGGAATTAATATTTTATACCTCTTGAAAAATTTTCATAATTTTATATTTTATATTTTATTTTTAATAATTCTGACACTGCATTTTCCAGCTTTTAAGATTGACTGTTTTTGAATTTCTAAAATTAATAAATGAAGAGATAAATTCATGATATTTTTACCAGGGTTGGGTTAAGTTAATATGTCGGCATGGTTAAATTTTCAACTAGGGTTAAGGTAAGAAATATTCTGAACAAATCTTTTGATTCAGATTTTCTCTTTGACTTTTCATGATTATCTTTGAATTTTGTTTTATTTTAATAATTTCTGAATAGGTCAAGAGACATAATCATGATTCTGAGGTCTTTAAGAATTTTACTGTCTTTAGGTCTTTTTACCTTTTTACTTTTTACCATTTTTCTACATAGCATTTTTGGATTTCTTTTAATGGTAAAAGCCAAAGAAATTTCTTTAATTCAAGAAAAATCAGAAAACATAACAATAATTCATATGGGTATTTTTAATATTATATTTTTCATTTTATTGAATTTTGGGTCGTTACAAATCCACCCCCCTTACAAAAATCTCGTCCTCGAGATTTGAAGAGGATTAGAAGAAATCAGGAAATTCTTTTCGGAGATGATCTTCACGTTCCCAAGTTGCTTCATCTTCTGTATGATGACTCCATTGAACCTTCAACATCTTGATTGTCTTGTTCCTGGTCTGACGTTCCGCTTCTTCCAGAACACGAATTGGATGTTCTCGATATGAAAGATCTGGTTGAAGATCGATATTCTCCAGGTTGGTCAAATCGGAAGGAACACGAAGACATTTCTTGAGTTGCGACACATGAAAGACATTATGAACCTCTGACAGTTGAGGTGGCAGTTCTAATTTATACGCCATCTCGCCCATCTTCTCGAGGATTCGGAAGGGTCCAATATATCGCGGAGCTAACTTGCCACGAATTTGGAAACGACGAACTCCACGAAGAGGAGAAACCTTCAAATAGACATGGTCGCCAATCTCGAAGCTAAGTTCTCGTCGACGGTTGTCGGCGTAACTCTTTTGACGAGATTGCGCTTCTTTGAGACGGCTTCTGATCACGTCTACTTGCTCTTGCGCTTCTTGAATAAGATCTGGACCAAAGAATTTTCTTTCACCAACTTCGGACCAAAAGAGGGGAGTTCTGCATTTTCTTCCATACAAGGCTTCAAAAGGAGACATTTGAAGACTGGATTGAAAACTGTTGTTGTAAGAAAATTCAGCAAATGCCAAACTTTTCTCCCAATTAGAGCCATATGATAGCACACAGGCTCTCAACAAGTCTTCCAGAATTTGATTTATCCTTTCCGTTTGCCCATCCGTCTGAGGGTGATAAGCTGTACTGAAATTTAGCTTAGTCCCTAGAAGTTTGTGCAAACTTTCCCAGAATCGAGAAGTAAATTGAGATCCTCGATCTCAAACAATGGTCTTCGGAACACCATGCAAGCGCACAATGTTATTGAGATAGAGTTCGCAAGCTCATCTCCTCGATTGGTGACTTTCTTTGGAATGAAATCGCCACCTTGGTTAACCGATCAACGATAACCCAAATTGAATCATGACCTTTTCGAGTCTTTGGCGGACCGATTATGAAATCCATCGATATCATCCCATTTCCATTCGGAATCTTCAAAGGTTGCAAAAGTCCAGCGGGACGTTGATGCTCGGCTTTGACACGCTGACACACATCGCAGATAGCAACGTATGCAGCAATATCTTTCTTCATACCGGGCCACCAATATTCCCGTCGGAGATCTTGGTACATTTTCGTACTTCGGGATGGATCGAAGAGGGACTCATGAGCTTCTTTAAGAATTAAGTCCTTAAGTTCAGGTCATTGGGAACATAGATTCGATTCTTGAACATGAGCACTTCATCTGAATCTTCATGGAATTCGGATTCGGCTCCATTCTTCAATTCTTCCCGAATTTTGATGATAGATTCATCTTTGAGTTGAGCAGCTTTAATTTGGGATTTTAAGGTTGGTTGCACTTCAAGTGTAGCCAGAAATCCTTTTTCAACAATTCCCAAATTAAGCTTTTGAAATTCATTGATGAGATCGATTGGTTGGTATGATAGGAGACGGAAAGACAATGAAGTTTTACGCTAAGAGCATCGACTCGACATTAGCTTTAGGGATGGTATTGAATATTCGGTCGTAGTCTTTTATCAACTCCAACCATCTTCGCTGCCTTAAATTTAAATCAGGCTGGGTGAAGAAATATTTCAAACTCTTGTGATCTGTAAAAATATTGCATCGATTACCAATGAGGTAATGACGCCAAATTTTAAGAGCATGCACCACGGCAGCTAACTCCAGATCATGAGTTGGATAATTAAGCTCATGGGGTCGTAACTGACGAGAGGCATAAGCAACAACCTTGCCTTCTTGCATCAGAACACACCCTAATCCACTTCGAGATGCATCACAATAAACATCGAAGCTCTTATGGACATCGGGTAATACTAGCACTGGAGCTGTTGTTAACCGATTCTTGAGCTCTTGAAAGCTTTCTTCACATTCTGAGGTCCATTCAAACTTCTTTTCTTTCTTTAGCAACTGGGTCAAAGGTCGGGCTATTTTGGAAAAGTTCTCGATGAAACGACGATAATATCCCGCTAAACCGAGAAAGCTTCGAATTTTGGGTACAGATTGAGGGGATTCCCAATCCATGATTGCTTTGATTTTACTGGGATCGACGGATATGCCTCCATTGGATAGAATATGCCCGAGAAAAGCAACTTCTTTTAGCCAGAATTCGCATTTCTCGAATTTAGCATAAAGCTTATGCTCGCGAAGTTTCTCGAGCACCATACGCAAATGTTGCGCATGATCTTCTTTAGATTTGGAATAGATAAGGATATCGTCGATGAAAACCACGACGAACTTGTCTAAATACTCCATGAATACTTTATTCATGAGGGTCATGAAGCTAGCAGGAGCATTAGTAAGTCCGAAGGACATCACGGTGTACTCATACAATCCGTAACGCGTGGTAAAAGCAGTTTTTGGAATATCTTCGGATCTAATTTTCAATTGATAGTACCCATGTCTTAAATCAATTTTTGAAAAGACTTGAGCACCAGTCAACTGATCAAATAGATCGTCGATACGAGGAAGAGGCTATTTATTTTTGATTGTCACATCATTTAAGGCTCGATAGTCCACACACATGCGTGTACCACCGTCCTTTTTGGGGACAAAAAGAACTGGACTACCCCACGGAGAAGAACTAGGTCGAATGAACCCTTTCTTTAATTGCTCATTAATTTGCTTCTTTAATTCGACTAAGTCATGAGGGGGCATACGATAGGGACGCTTAGAAATGGGAGTAGTCCCGGGAACAAGATTGATAACAAATTCCATATCTCTGTCTGGAGGAAGTCCAGGCAACTCATCCGAAATACATCGGATATTCGAAACTATAGGAATTTGGTGAGTTCTTTGATTATGGTGAACAAAGGAAAGATTGGGATTTTTCGAACTTTGGATGGAGGAAAATTTATTGAAACACCTTGAGTTCACAAGAGAGATTGATCGATTAGCACATCTATGCATCCTTTATATTTAGATAACCATCCATGCCAAGGATCACATCTAAACCGGTGTTTCTATGAGGATGAGATCGCGTGAAATAATATTCCATTTATTTCAATCACGATACTGGACAAATTTTTGTTGACTTCATGGTTGATCCAGGGGAAAAGATTAACATTTTGGTAGAGAGAAGGTTGAATTTGATTTTATTTTGATCGACAAACTTCTTTGAAATAAATGAATGCGATGCTCCGGAATCAAACAATACCAAGGTAGATACTGAATGAACAGGAAACATACCCAACACGACATCAGGAGCGTCGCTGGCTTCTTCGGCGGTCACATGATGCAAGCGACCGCTACTTGAATTCCGATTTGCAGCAGATACTGGTTTAACTGCTTGAGTTATTCCAGCACCTTGCGGTCGTCCAGGGGGACGCTGAACACCTTGAGCCGACTGTTGATTCGGGGCTAGATTCTTCTTTGGACATGCATTAGCGTAATGACCACGCTCATTACACCGATAGCATGTGACATCCGCTGCTTGATTTTGATTCCCAGTAGGCTTCTTTTCAGATGTGCCAGCCTGCCTAGCAGAAGGCTGCCGAGGTCGAGGAGGTTGACCTTGACGCCTTTGCTGCTGATAAGGAGCAGAAGGTCGTACATTGGTGGGTTGACCAATGCGTGGCCTTGCAGGGCTAACATTTACAGACTTGCGAGCTATCCATTTCCTCTTTCGATTTTCCATAATATTCTTGGTACTGTGTTCGGCTATAATAGCTTTATCCACCAGCACTTGAAAATCATGGAAATCATGAATAGCTAGGATATGCTTCACTTCATCATTTAGATTATCTCTGAAGCGTTCAATTCTTCTCGCCAGCGTCACTTCCGAGGTTGCATACCGAGCAAGATAATTGAAGCGGTGGAGATATTCCATTACAGACATATTCCCTTGACGAAGATCCAAGAATTCCCGCTTCTTGAGATTTACCAGACTAGAAGGAATATGAGTCCTTCTAAAAGCTTCCTTGAAGGATGTCCAAGAAATTTGCTGGCCTTCAGGCTGAATAGACTGGAAATTTTCCCACCAAGAAGCTGCTGCGCCTTGCAACTGATACGAAGCATAAAGCACTTTCTCATGGTCACTGCATTGAGCAATGGCCAACTTGCTTTCAACTGATCTTAGCCAGTCATCTGCCTCTAAAGGGTCAATAGCAGAGGAGAAGGTCGGGGGTCGGGTTTTTAAGAACTCGCCCAACTTAGATTGACGATAAGGCCGACATTCCCGGCTCCCGCATCCACGGCACCGATATTAGTCGTGATTCTCGCACATTCTTTGAAGAAGAAGGGTATTCGTCCGCCGTCCTGCTCAATCATCGCCAAGACTTGAGCCATCGTAGGCGGTCCTGGCAATTGCTCTTCGGGGACCGACCCTTGGGCTTGAACCGATGCTCGCGGCGGAGATCTTTGACGAGCGGGTTGACGCGACGAGGAAGCTCTGACAGAAGGATGAACTGGGTTTGGCAAAGCCGGAGTGGTTAAAGCCACTCTTGGAGGCTGATTTTCAGGAGTTGCCTCCGTCTCAATATCTCGCTCGAGATCCGGTGTGAGCATCCGGAAGGGCATAAAGAGGAGAGTGATGGGTAAGATTTTAATTCATTTAATTTCTGATAGTTATTTCATTATTATCATTCATAAGTTATTATTATCAAGGATCACAACATCGTAAAAATATTAACAAGAATGTTAAATATTTACGAGTAGGAACCATAAGCACACAATAAAATTCACAACCAAAAACTTTTTATTCCCACTTTTAATATGTACAAGCAAAAGGCATTACTACTAACATTTACTACTGACATCTAACTTACGTAGCTAAAAGGGAAAGTAACCAAAAGTTACTTCTATTTTTCTAACTAGACTCACTCGACTGACTCCATATCCACACTACCTACTGAAGACCTACAGGTAGAACTCTCCGTGTCCGAGGAAGGAAAAGTCCCTCGACGACGGTATACCTGTGGTCGCTGGGGACGACGCAAAACAACACTGCCTGGATCTACATGGATTCTAGGCAAACGAGGTCGGCTACCTACAACTGACATCCGTGCCTGGCCATACCTTGGCGGTGCTCGGGTTTCATCCACGGGCACTTGAGGTGCTTGCCTCAACACTGACCGCGGTACCAAACCTCTAGCTAGACAAGGAGCAATAGCTTCTTCCAAGTACGCTATCCTACGCCTAGCTTCCCGATACTCTGAAACTACTTGCCGACAATACTGATCTGAGGTGTTAATGAATTCCACTAAGTTTCTTAAAGTGGTATTTGTTAACCCAGTGGAATCCATGTAACAATTTTCCCCACCAGGTGGCTGAGAAGGAATTCTCCTATATGCAACTGCCAATTCAGGTAATGCATGACGCAGCCTGACAATTGCATTATAGGCCGCTTCGTTCATGGCCATCGTGATGGAAGATCCTGAGCCTTCAAAAGATCTATCCCCTTCACCATACTCGACTCTGGGCAGGATATCTACCCTTGCTATATACTCCTGGCCGAACTAACAGGGCATGGAATACTATATATCTAGGATTCTCGGAAAAATGGGCTAATTCAGCAGACGAGTAAGGTATCCCATCATGCCGGAACTTTCCCTCTGAGTAGACATATAGCATGGCGCATAGCCTCCCATCTGCACATTTAACAAGGAATTAATATTCCTGATTAAATGTAAGATAATAAATTATTGGAGGAAAAGATTCTAGTAGAAATTTTTAAAACAGAAAAGAGTTAATAACAAATATTTATTTAGCACAACCAAAAGGACATACTTAAAGAATAAACTGAAAAGATGACCTAATTCATCATTTTAGTTTTAGAATCCTAATTTCAATTTTAAGTTCATTTACGCCCAAACTATTTAAGGTTTCCTACAGCCAGCATGGCTCTGATACCAACTTGTAATGACCCCCATTTTCACATAAATGCAAAAATGGAAATCTCATGTGCAAACAGTACTAGTCCCATGATCAGTAGCTAGTACGCACATTTACAACAATTGGAATCACAACCATACATTATATTATTAAAGCGGAAGCTAATTTACACAATAATCTTACAATTCAGAGTATAGCAGCAAGGAAGCAATAGTCTCGTAGTGTGCCCATCCAATCCCTCGTGCAACCGACAAGGCATAATCCTAGAAATTCATCGTCAATATCCCGAATCCTGCGACAATTATGTTTCGTCGAGCTAATCGATTCTTCACCTAAAAACAACAATTAAGCAAGGGTGAGTACTTTTGTACTCGCAAGACTTTTGCAAAGCCTATGATATATGCAAGCCATTTCAAAGGAAAGGCTAATGCAGTTAGTTTGCATAAAGTCGATTTGAAATATAAATACGAATAGTAGATTGCAAAACGGAATTTAAGTAAAAGCAATTTAATCTTGAAAGTAATGAATGTAAACATAAATATATCTCATGTACAGGTATCATGACCATATCCAAGAACCATTTCTCTCATCAGCAGAATTTCCGAGTAACCATTCCTACCGGTCGGTAGAAATCCGAGTTTTATGAAAATAAAAACATCTAACTAGTTTGGCGCACCAAGATTTCCCATAACCGCGGAGCGGCTTTTGAAAAGTTTTACACTCTGCGAGTTATGCAGCTTTACCCACAAGTAATGATCAACCTCTTTTGCGTGCCAAGAACACTTCCTTTGGTGTGTCGGCAAGGAGATCATAACAAAACCGTTACATTGTTTAACCCTAACTTTGCACCACCGGTGGACGTCAAACCCGTACTATGGTATTTATGTTTGCGATCCACTGCACAATAATGATTAAGTATGTCCATAGTATGGCATTCACCGTTATATTAGCAAACGTGACTCCCAACACCTCGGTGTGGGCGCCCCTACGAGCAACCAGTCACTGAAGAAGCTCGTACTACTCCAGCCTACCAATGTGCAAAGCTAGTTTTAAGCAACTTAATAGATTAAGACTGTCCCATACCAGACTTGTGGTTGTACGGTAAATTCTTGGGTTTAACGAACACGTAGTTCGGTCCTTAATCTGACACGGGCAATAATCTCCACCCTACACTACGTACAAGTCCCTTGTACACCCGGCTATTGCCAATAATTGCCCGCATCAAAATCATAGTTTTATTTTCATTTTTGATCAAAATACCAACCAAGAAAGGTCATACCCATTAAGTTGTCATATCCAACATTTTTAAACATATCAAGTTTTATGTTCATTTAAGCATGGCTAAGCATAACACTATGTGTGAGTAACCCAGATCGACATCAAATATTGTCTATGCTATTCTAGAGATATCAAGGTTCACAGCTCCATACTTATCAAGGAAGTTCTATGAAGCAATAGGTACAACTACCAATACCCATAACATAGCAGACTTTAGTAAAATAAAGTATGCAATAAAACATTTAATGAAAATGTTTATAAAACTGGGATCAATATGATCAAAGGGGGTGCTTGCCTTGTTGATGGTCTTCGACGTCAAACTCCTGATCGTCGAACTCACTGTGTTTAAATCGGGTGCTACACGTCGAATAATAATAACATGGCAATTCCATCAAAACGAAAGGATCAGACATAAGAACCAAATAAAATTAACTGTTTGAATTAACACATTTGTTGTTTATCGATTTTACTAGTTCCATGTTTATTTTCTGATTAGGTTCTAATATTAACCAATCTTATTATCTTGAATTATTCATTTTTATTTATCATTTCCAGAGACCATTTTTCCAGGTTTTACCATTCTGAACCTCTAATTTCTAAACCTTGAAATTATTTAAATCACTATTATGGAACTACTTTCTTACCCTATTTTATGCTCTAATGATTTTCCATGGTACACCCTAAGTATTTTTGCATATTCAGGTTCCTAACAGAGCATGGATTCTAATAAAATTTGTTTCATTCAATTTGAAGTTGAATTGCAGAAATTCTATTAACAACATATTTCAAATTCTTTCTTTAAATTTAAATCTGAAATTCAAACAGAGTTCATTTTGAAATATTTTTGCATATTCTGAATCTACTTGATTTTATATGAATTTAGAAATTTATTTCACTTCATTTGGTTGGATAGTTCAAAAGATATTCAAGTTTGAATGCATTCGGTTTTGAAAATACAGAAAATCAGAATTTATACCAAAAGGAAAGTACGCCTTCAACTGAAAACGCTTTCCGTTTTTGCGCTGCGTCGGACCGAGGCACTGACATGCCGGGCCCAACTGGCAGCGAGACGGCGAGCGCTTGTGATGCGGTGGCGACGCGGGACCACGTTGTCGAGCGTGAGGTCGACCTCGGGGCCGCGGCGGCGCGCATTAACGCGCCGCAGAGACCGGCAAAGATGGACCCGACCGGTGACCCGATCTGAGACATGGTTTGTGCGGCTCGTCGGCGGCGAAGCACGGCCGGAATCACGGAATGGATTCCAGATTCTTGCTCAGTGAGTCCGTGCGCATCTATGGGTGGTGGCGCCGGTAGGAGATGGCCGGAGGCGACCGCCACCGGAGAGGGCGGCGAGCACACGGCCACCGGTGTTCGCTAAACGGCGGCATCCCGAGACAAATGGACACCACCACGAGCATCGAGCACCACGGTGATCTCATTTTTGGGTTCGCAAGAAAATGAGTAACGGAGGGGGTGTTCTCACCGTGCGGCTGCGGCGGCGGAAGGAGGAGCTCGGAGGGGAAGCTCGCCGGGGAAGAGGAGGTGAAATTGAGGCCGGGAGAAGGTTCCTGGGGTGTCTAGGTTGCTTTGGACGAGGTGGTTCGAGGGATGGTGCAGTGGAGAGTGAGTTCGAGCTTTCTCCTCTTTTGGGTTTTGGCGGAGTTGGGGAAGAAGGCGGTGGTTAGCGGCGATGAGGCGGTTTCGGCTCGGCGTTGAGGTTTCCAGGGAAGAGCACACGTGCAAGCGACGCTTTGGCGGGGTTTAAATAGAAGGATGAGGCGGTTTGCACTGGGTGAAGACAGAGAGGGAAGGCGGCGGCTTGCGCGGGCGATTTCTCGGCCGTTCCAGCGTGGGAGAGAGAGCACGGAGGCCGAGGCAGACGCGGCGTGGCAGAGGCGACGTGCAGGCGCATTGGGCGTCGAGTTGCGGCGCAGGTGGCGACAAACGGAAGAGGCGGCGATCTCAGGCGAGAGAGAACGGGAAAGAACGGGAGAGAAACGGAGAAGAAGGGCTGACAGATGGGGCCAGGCGGTCAGAGAGAGAAAGCAAAGTCGGCTGCTGGGGACAGCTGGCCATGCAGGCCCACATGTCAGCGAGACCAGATTTTAATACTCAGGACAATTCTAGAGAACTCAGGATAAAATCGAAAGGTTAGGTTAAAAGATAAAGTCAGGATTTTACCAAACTTTTTACAGAGGTTGGCAAGGTAAAGATCAAGGTCTAGTAAAATTTTCAAATAATTTTGACGAATATAAATATTATTAAAAATCTGACAATGCACTGTTGATGATTTTATTTGATTCTGTTTTCCATTTAATCGAGGGATAAAATCAATTTATTATTTTATGAAACTTTTTGACAGGATTGGAATTAATATTTTATACCTCTTGAAAAATTTTCATAATTTTATATTTTATATTTTATTTTTAATAATTCTGACACTGCATTTTCCAGCTTTTAAGATTGACTGTTTTTGAATTTCTAAAATTAATAAATCAAGAGATAAATTCATGATATTTTTACCAGGGTTGGGTTAAGTTAATATGTCGGCATGGTTAAATTATCAACTAGGGGTAAGGTAAGAAATATTCTGAACAAATCTTTTGATTCAGATTTTCTCTTTGACTTTTCATGATTATCTTTGAATTTTGTTTTATTTTAATAATTTCTGAATAGGTCAAGAGACATAATCATGATTCTGAGGTCTTTAAGAATTTTACTGTCTTTAGGTCTTTTTACCTTTTTACTTTTTACCATTTTTCTACATAGCATTTTTGGATTTCTTTTAATGGTAAAAGCCAAAGGAATTTCTTTAATTCAAGAAAAATCAGAAAACATAACAATAATTCATATGGGTATTTTTAATATTATATTTTTCATTTTATTGGATTTTGGGTCGTTACATCGAATAGAGTGTCTAAAAGCTTAACACTAAATGCAACACTTGAATTTGCTACCAACTCACTCAAAATGAGAATTTAATGCACACAAGAGAGTTGGAGACTAGTTAGAGCTCAAATATGATCAATGAGGTCCAAGAGTTGCTCTAGAGTGCAGGTGAGGGGATATTTATAATCCCCACCAAGCAAATCAACCGTTGGAGCAAAAATTTATATAAAAATTCAGGAATCCCGGTGCTACCACCCATATGGCCGGTAGCACCGACCTTTTTGCTCCAACGGTCACTAAAGAGCAATAAATAGCCTATCCGTTGGTCAGTCAGGCCAGTAGCACCGGGCATTTTTCCTTTTTCTAGACAAGGAATCACCCTTTCTGTGATTTTGGCACCGCCTGACCGGTAGCACCAGGCCTGGGGCCGGTAGCACCGGCCACCCTGACCACCAAACACCACTACTGGATTTTGTGCACCGCTCTGGGGCCAATGCTACCACCTAGCCGGTAGCACCGGCCACCTAGGGTCACTTCTAACTTTTGTGTTTTTGCTCAAATGCGATGGCATGACAGTATTCAAATGTAAAAAAAATGAGCCTTTAAACATCGATCAACTTCAAAGTACTAGCCAAGACCCCTCTTGATAATACGGCACCTATTCTAGCAATCCGATCTTTTCTCCAAAACTCCGAGATCGGCAAAAGCTATGAAAATGTCCTTAATTTTATACCTTAGCTGTTTAGCTTGACGCATTGATCTTCTTATTTTTTGCTTCATTTTTATGCTCCCACGATCTCCGAACTTACAACCAACCTATTTTCAATATTCTCAAGGAAAACATTAGTCCTTTAAATACAATTGTCATTAATTACCAAAATCAAAACGAATTTGAGGGCCTAGATGCTTTCACCCGATCACGATACGCCATCGTTGTGTCGGTTCATAGAAATGATATGTCGACGAAGAGGATGACTTTCTTCTAATCGGTGCCCAATCATGTGTACACCTGCCTTCATTGGACACGGACGTTTGTGTTGCCTTTGCCTTGTCGATGTCTAGCAACGGAGTATTCGATCTCATCCGTTTGGGATGTGTTAATGGAGTAGTGACCTTACTTTGTCGGCATTATGCCATAATTTTTTCTAGCTTCATCGGTCGTAGACATATGGTAATGTGTACGATAAAGTGGCCCTTTTTCTCTCGTTGACACTCGGCCATGGTGTTGATGTATGAAAATTATGCGAATTGCACGCCCCGGCCCTGCAGCAGGCGATGTGCATATGATGTATTAGACGATGCTTTCTTGGAAGCATTAAATAATTTTGCTCCCGCACGAGAGGCAAAAATCAATATAGTATGATACTCTTTTGTCGTTGGCGCTGAAAAATATGACGTAGGATTGTTTGGCTCAAACACATGCGAACACCGGGTTCAAGAGGTTCGTGGCATGCCAGCTGATTTGATCCTACAATCAGCAAGAGAATTACGATCTAAACAGCTATTTCATGCTATTAGGTTTTCACTAAAGATTTGATCCAAACAGCTATTAGCCGATTAGATCACACGTAACGATAAATCTAAACAGCTTGTTATGGCTCATCAGATGATTTGATAAAGGTAGATTTTTTGAAAAAGTCGATGCACAACAAGATCGGAGAAAAACAAACCTAAATAAATTGATGTAATCGAAGATGATCAACAATCGGCGATGCATAACTTTGTTAATCAGAGACAAATTATAAAGAGATTCTAAATTATAAAAGCTACTCCTAGTCGACAGAAAGTAAATAAAAGTAGATGCGAGTTGATTGATTATGTTGTTAGTTGTTTTTGGTTAGCCTCAAACTCACTTTTTATAGCACGTAGGCCGATTGTATCCTCCTTCGATTCTTCACAAATTATAAACCGTATCGGTCTCTATCTCTTGTAGATAAAATTCCTTATTTGAACTGATGTCGGCTAAATATCCAATTTTAACTTAGCCTTACAAATTGGTCTTATAACTTGCCAAATTTTGGTGCTAACACTTGTATTTATTTGCGTGGAGTCACAGTAGATTTTCTACCAATCAAGAATTCGAACTATGTATTTTCATAGCTAGCTCCGTCGTATTGGGAAAATTTGTACCGTGCTCATGTGAATTTCCATGGCCAATTCCATCTCATTGGGAGAACATGTACTATGATCGTTTTGATCTATAATAGGTCTCACTTCAACGGGGAATATACGACGCATATTCTTGAAAATTTTATTCTCATTGGGCAATATCAAGTTACTTGCCATCAAATTCGGGTATTGTAAGTTGTAGCTTTTGGACAACAATGCGAGAGATGGAGATGCGGAGACGACCAGAATCCAGTAGCGTTCTAGCGCTTTTTTTCTTCACTTGCTTCCACTTCTTTCTCTAGCTGTAATTTTTTGGGTGGTGCCTGTGTAGGAAAACAGAAACAGAATTTTCGATCGTTTTGAAGAAAAACGGAAACGGAAGTTTCTTTAGAAACGGAAACAGAATTTTTTTTGTCAGAAACGGAAACAAGAAAGTCATTTTCGATGGAAATAGAAACGGGAACGGAAATTCCGTATAAATGAAACCGGAAATTCTGTCGGAAACTTGGCCTGAAAAGGAGAACGGAGAATTTACATTTATTTTCGAATTAAAATAATTTTAGAAATATAAATGGCTTTATAGAAAATATCAAATAGAGTTCAAAAATTCTGGAAAAATTCTCAAAAATATTTTGGAATATTTTGAACCTAGAAAAATTATTTCTAGCATAATTTTTGTTTTATTTTTCACAAATAAATTAATTTTATAAATCTAAAAATAGCAAAATAGCATTTATAAACTCCAAAAATCTAGGATAAATCTCAGAAAATCATAAATGAACATTGAACAGGAATATGCAAAATTTAGGGCGTTACACCTTTATAGTTGGAGGAGCAAGAGGATGTCGATGATAATGATATAGAGTAGGACATGATGGTCTGATATGGAGGACAAATAGCGAGCCTTCAGTTGACAAACTTGAGAAAAAACTTATTAGTGATACCGGTGAACATAATATTGTTCTTTTATCCGTCCTGGAGGTGGAATGAGTTATATTGTTTTTGTGGTCATGTATACTGTGATCATGAATTTTCCACCTTCGTTTCCGTATCAGCGCCGTTCCATTCCTCATCCATTTCTGCATTTTCGTCACTATTCGTTTTCGTATCCGTTTTTAGAGTTTCCGATTTCATTTCCGTCACCGATAAAAAATATAGAAAATAAAACAAAACGACCATTTACGGACGACATTTCTGTTCCGTTTTCATCACACAGGGTGCGCCAGACGAGCTTCTCTGTTTTTTTGGGTGTTGTACGGCTGCCTCTCAATGCGAGGGGGTTGATTGCAGGGTTCCAAAATTCGGTGAATTTCGGCGCAATTTCGGATTTCGGACCACCCCGAATTCTAAAGTACCCGCCGAATTTTTTTAAAAAAATTTGGATTTGCTACAGTAACCCAAAATTTCATATTTTTTGGGCGAAATTTCGTGTTTTTTGGCCGGTTTTGAAACTTTTATGGCCGGATTTGGTCCAATAACCCATAGGAAAGTCATCTCCTATGAAAATTTGTTGAAAAACCGAATTTTTTAAATATTTTAAAATTTTGGCAGAAACACTATCAGATTTTTATAAAATTGTACAAGCTTGATAATAATCTGAAAATTTTATGGTACTATCCTTAGTAGATTAGGATCATACATAAAAAATTTAAAAATAATTTTACTTCATTTTTTATTTTTAATAAATCAAAAACAGAATGAACATAATTGGGACAATTATATTGTCAGAATTTTATAAATTTTCTTGAGTGTGATTATGATCTAAATTTTTTTGAGAGATTAATAATTTACTCAGTACCATTATTTAAATTTTTCAAAAAATTTAAACTTTTTTGTTTGGTCAATCAAATCTATGTAAGCATTAAACTTCGTTTGTTATATTATATTTCAAAAATCAAAAAGAAAAGAACATAAATGGTATTGTGCCTTGTAAGAATTTTATAAATTCACTTGAGTGTGATCATGAATCAAAATTTTTATGGGATATTAAGAACTTCCTTATCAAAATTCTGTAAAACTTTCAAAAAATTTAAACTTTTTTTATTGCTAAAGCAAATCTATGTATTGCTCATCACACTTTTATCACGACGTAGAACTGTCTGAATTTTTAAATATTATTTGAGAATTATCATCATCTAAAAATTTTAAATAAACATTAATGTTACATCAGGACAATCCACAAAAATTTTCAAAAGTTTTTAACATGGTTTACATAATTTTTTATTTTGTTCAATTTTGCCGGTAAGCCTTTTAACAGGGCAGTAGTACTGTTCGAATTTTTAAAAATTCATACAGTTTGATAATCATTTGAAAATTTTATGATAGCATTAGAGATACATCATAACCATGGAAAAAAATTTCAAATATTTATAACGTGGTTTGAACCATTTTGCATTCGGTTCAAAATTGCTGGTCAGCGTTTTATCAGGATAGTACCAATGTTTGAATTTTTATAAATTACACAGACTTCAGAATAATATGAAATTTTTATTAAACTATCATAAATGTGTCAGGTATATGCAAAAAAATTTCAATAGTTTCTAACTTGATTTGTACCATTTTCCATTCGGATCAAACTTGTCGGTCACTGTTTTATCACGACTGTACCACTCTCCGAATTTTTAAAAATTTCACAATGTGATAATCAGCTGAAATTTTTGTGAGAACATTAGAAATGTGTCAGGAACCTCCAAAACAAATTTCAAAATTTTTAGTTAATATTTAGACCACTTTGCAGCCGGTGCAAAAATACCCGAAATTTCGCCCGAAATTTCGGGTTTTTTCGCTGAATTTCGGATTTTTATTTTTAGAATGGACCAGATTTGAATTTTCAAATTCAAATTTCGTCCAAAATATTTCCGAAATTTCGCTGAAATTTCGCGATCCGGCCAGGGACGAAATTTATTCCGAAACCGAATTTTGAAACCTTGGCTGATTGCGTTTGATAGGCTGAGCGACTACCGTGGGTTGGACCAAATTGTTAAGGAACCTCGCTATCGAATAGTCTGGGGTTCCCGAACAGATCTGAATTGGAGAACAGAAAGAGAGAGAGACACGTGTTTAGGGAGAGCAACAGCGGAATTCTTTTATTGCTAATGATTGCTTGTACATAGGGGGACCCCCTCCTCCTTTTATAGCGCTCACCTAGGGTTTAGGCTTAAGGGACCAGCATGGGCCTTCAATGGGCCATCAGGGTTTCCCAACACTCCCCCTTGGGCCCTTTGCCGCGAGATGCATATGCCTCATTAAAACTCCAGAAAAACCCAGTGGGAAAAATACTTGGAGAAAGAGTACATAGCATACGCTTACTATGTTGCACGAATTGCCTCGTTAAAACCCTATGCAAGAAAACTTCATGAAAAACTTGCTAAGGAAAAAGAGTACAATTCACCCAACTTCAATTGCTAATCTTCGAGATTCATGTTGGGCATTCATAATTCATGCTCCAGATTCATGTGGGAGTATGTGAAATATCTCCCCCTGAAATCTGCACTTCTCTAAGTCTCATCACCCCAATTCCTTTCACGCACCTTTCAAAGGTAGATGCTGGGAGTGATTTAGTGAACAAATCTGCAAGATTTTCACATGACTTAGTATGCAATATCTTGATCTCGTTCATCTTATGCAATTCGTGAGCATAGAAGAACTTGAGGTTGATATGCTTCGTGAGATTGCTCTTCACATAACCCATCTGTGCTTGGGCAACACAAGCTGCATTATCTTCATAAATAATTGTAGGAGTTTGCTCAATGTTCAAGCCACACGACTTCTGGATGTGGTGAACCATTCTTCGGAGCCATGCACATTCACGAGATGCTTCATACAAAGCAATGATTTCCGAGTGGTTTGTCGACGTCGAAACAAGAGTATGCTTAGACGACTTCCAAGAAATTGCTGTTCCTCCACATAGAAAAACATAGCCGATTTGGGACTTGCCAGTATGCGAGTCTGATAAATACCCAGCATCGGCATAGCCAACCAAATTCAATTCATTGTTTCTTCTAAAAAACAGACCGAGGTCTTTGCTTCCTTGGAGGTAACGGAAGATGTCCTTGATCCCTTTCCAATGCCTTTTGGTGGGTTACGACTGCATCGAGCTAGCAAATTCACAGCTAACGCAATGTCCGGCCTGGTGCTATTCGCAAGGTACATGAGCGCTCCAACTGCACTCAGATATGGGAATTCTGCTCCCAGGACTTCCTCCCCCTCTTCTCTAGGTTTGTATGGGTCTAGGTCTGCTTGGAGTGACCTTCCGACCATTGGAGTCTTCGCAGGATATGCCTTTTCAAATCCAAACCTTTCCAACACGTTCTGCGTGTAGGTTGATTGATGTACCAAGATTCCTCCTTAGACATGTTCAAGCTGCAAGCCTAAACAAAACTTGGTTTTACCCAAATCTTTCATTTCAAACTCAGACTTCAAGTATGAGCATGCCTCTTCAATTTCTTCATCCGTCCCAATGATGTTCAAGTCATCTACATAGACGGAGATTATACAAAATCCATTCGGGGATCGCTGTATAAACACACATGGACAATCTTCGCTGTTTGTGTAGCCTTTCTTGCAGAGAAAATCACTCAAGCGATTGTACCATATTCTTCCCGATCGCTTGACCCATACAAAGTGATTTCTCCAATTTCACATCATGACAGGTTTCTATTTGCTCCGTCTTGGTTGGGATAGGAATTCCTTAGGTACTTTCATGTATATCTCCGAATCCAAGTTTCCACACAAATATCTTTGTGACAACATCCATTAGCTTCATTCTCAACTTCAAGTTGATCGCCATTGAGATCAAATATCTAAAGGTAATTCCTCCCATGACCGGAGAATAGGTTTCTTCGTAATCAACTCCGTGACGTTGAGTGAAACCTTGAGCTACAAGCCTTGCCTTGTACCTTACAACCGTTGTTTTCATTCCTCTTAGAACAAAGACCCACTTGTGACCTACGGGTTTATATGGGGAGGTGTGCGGCATACGGGCCCAAACACCTCTCTCTTGTTCAGAGAGACTAACTCTGCAGTGATTGCCTTTTTCCATTCTTCCCAATCTAGCCTTTTCTTGCACTTTGCTAGAGATGCAGGCTCGGGATCATAATCAATGATCGAGGCAATCTTCTTTGCAAAGTATGCATCAACGTTGGTTGTTGCTGTATTCAAGGATTCTCCTGTTATTACAAAGTTTATGGCCATTTCTTCATGGGGTGCTTCATGCACTTCTACTTGCTCTTCATCGCTATTCCCTATCGCAGAGCAAGTTCCTTTAGCTTTCATCGCCTATGTGTGCGCACACATTATTTCCGCGACTTCCTTGATGGAAGATTCAAGTCCGGAATTGCCTTTCTGTTGGCTTCTTTCCAGTGCAGTCTCAAGCGCTCCCCTTCTTTCCTTGGGGCATTTTCGTGATTGGTTGTGGTAAGTCCTCTCGCTTGATTTTCTCTAGACGTCTCCGGTACTTTGGGTTTGAGGAGCCGATTTCTGCTCTTTTCTTTGAGGCCTCGAACAGTGAGGATACCTTCTATTTTCTTTGGTATTTCCACCATCTCTGGTGCATTCCTTGCAGTACATGCAACTTAACCACGCCTTTGGATCACAAAATGATCGGCGGTTCATTTACTAAATTCGCAAATCAATTATCTTCGGACTTCTTGATTTGCTTCATTAGTCTTGGGGTCATGTGCGGGGATCGGTGGAATGCCATATGATTTCGGCATTTTTCATCCAAAGGTTGATTTCTCCCCTAATGACGGAAATGATCCTCGTCAAAGATGCAATCAATGAATCGGGTGTATGCAAGTCTCCAATCATGGGTTCCAAATACCGATTATGGATGCACTCTCATAACCAACGATATCCTGACTTGCGGAGAGGGCCCATTGCGATCCACGAGGTGGTGGTATAGGTACATATACCATACACCCAAATTTTCTAAGATGGGAGATCTTGGGATGATCCGTGCACAAGCCGCATAGGAGAATGGATGTTGTAGGCCGCGGTCTAAAATTGATAAGAGCTGCTGCGTGCAGATCTGCGTGTCCCCAACAAGTGTTGGGCAAGTTACAACTCGCAAAGCGGTCGGCAATGAACTTAATCCTCTTTATTAGTGCTTACGCTAGTCCATTATGCGTATGGACGTGCGGATGGAGTGCTCAATCGCTATCCCTGTTGCCGTGCAATAATCATCAAATGCCTTTGAAGTAAATTCTCCGGTATTGTCCATTCTGATGGACTTCACGCGATGATCAGGGAAAGCATTCTTAATTCTTATGATCTGCGAGATCAGCTTTGCAAAAGCATGGTTTCTTGTTGACAATAAGCATACATGCGACCATTTCGAGGAAGCATCGATGAGCACCATAAAGTATCGAAACGGCCCTGACAGGGGCTGAATCGGACCGCAAATATCCCCCTGGATGCATTCCAGGAATGCAGGGATTTCACTTTGCACTTTAATGACAGAGGGTCTAGTTATTAATTTCCCGGTGGCACACAAAATCTTCATAATTCGGGAAATTTTTAACATTAATACCATGACCTTGTGAGTTGTTCACTATATTTCTCATCATTCTAAGACCAGGATGGCCTAATCTACCATGCCATAAAGAAAATAACTCAGAGCTTCTAAAAACAGTCTTCAAGGAAGTATACACTTCGGGTGCATGAATATTCGTGTATTACAACCCAGATTCATATGAGGGACATTTTTCTAATACCATTTTTCCACATACCGCGTGCTTCACAATGCACAAGTATTCTTTGCTATTTTCTTCATTGGTTTCTACGTGAAAACCATTGGCTCGGATGTCTTTGAAGCTTAAGAGAGTGCGCTTTGATTCAGGGTACAAAAGGGCTTCTTCAATTACCAGAGTTGTACCCATAGGCAATATAATAGTGGCTCTTCCTGAGCCGATTACATATGAGTCGTTTCCTGCGATCGTAGTAATCTTTCCAGCGTTCTTCGTGATCGACTGGAAATACTTAGACTCTCTTAAGATGGTATTTGTTGTGCCACTATCAACAATGCATATCTCTTCCATTTGGGCGCTACATGATTTCTAGATAAAAGAAATATAATTCTAATCAGATAGAGGCAAAAACAATCCAAATATTGCTTGCAAAATTGAAGAATACTGGAATAAAGAATAAATTGCGTATTTATTCATGAAAGAAGTATGCTCTTCTAGAGCTTACAATTCATTATTCAAAAGAAAAAAGGCTAACAACCATAATCTAAAAAAATGCATTAAACAGAATCTGTAAAATATGCATTAATTTCTGCTTTTATGTCATCGGCAGAAGTTTTATCTTCATTTGCCATAATAATGGCTGCACAATCGATGTCCAGGCTATTCTGTGAGGATGAGGCAAGTGGGGTATCTACATCCATGACATCATCATCACCGATGTTGGCGAAGTGTGCTTCTGCGGGAGCGTTTTCTTTTGCCTTTCTCTTAGCCTGATATGCGTTGATCACTTCTTTGGATTCCCGACATATCTTCGACCAATGTCCCCAAGTGCCACACTTGAAGCACGTTTGGTTCTGCTGTCCATACGGCTTGGCATGCGCCTTTTCTTTGTCATCCCTCTTCACAGGGGCTTTGGACTTTTCTTTGGCCTGAGACCTCTCTTTTCCACCCTGTTTGCCCTTCTTTCTATTAATGGGCTTTCTCACCTTGTAGCTATTGGCATTGACTTCTGTGCCAGTGCCTCGTCCAGGTGGCTGCAAGACATAGTTCTTGCGTAGAACATGATCTTGCGATTCCGCAACTTGCATTACATCAATCAGTTCGCTATACTCCTTGCATGCGTCCTGACGATAGCTGCGTGCACTCTGGATAGCATTTGGGTGGAAGGTAGAGAGAGTTTTCTCAATCTTCTCTTCATCAGTGATCTTCTTGCCACATAGGGAGAGATTGGTACAGTGCATGCAAAGCGTAATTGTACTCGGCCACTGTTTTATAGTCTGCAAATCTCAGGCGCACCAAATCTTGCTGTGCTTGGGGCAAGATGGTGTACTTGAGCTTCTCGAACCGCTTTTGAAGTACAGTCTAAAGCTCAAGTGCACTCTCCTCAGCCATATATTCATTTTCAGAGTGGCTGAGAGGTGGTGCCTGAGAAAGTGCAGGCTTGATCGTTACGCTCGGCGCAGAGGTTCAAGCGTCCGCGAGGACCCTAGACCAATCGCGGAGCGGAGCTTCTTGCCCCCAAGAACGATCTTCACATCCGATGCCCAAGTGAGGTAGTTCTGACCGTGTGGGGCCAGTTCTTCAAACTCACGATTCACAATGCCTGACATCTGCATGATTTCAGAATTCTAGTTTAGATTACTGCGTGTAATCTGATAGAAAATGGTTGCAAAAGGCATAAAGTGCAGAAAAATTAAATTGCTATGCAATGCAATATATTAAATAAAGCAACCGATTCAAAATTCATAAAGAATTTTCATAAAACAGAGAAATAAAGCTAGAAAAATTAAAAACAGAGCCAAATAAATCTTGATTTTTTGGCAATTTTTCAAATTTTTCTGCAATTTTTTCTGCAATTTTTTTTCCTTTTTCTCTCCTTTTCTTTTCTTCTTTTTCTTTTCCTCTTTTTTTTCGGGCCGCGCCAGTCACGAGTGCGGGCCATAAATGGGCCGGTGACTAGGGTTTCCACCCTAGCCACCAGCGCGCCGCACGCCTCTGTCCCTTGCGCCGCACACCCGCCTGATCCCCTTACGCCGTAGTGACGCACATCCGCACGCCTTCCTCGCTCCACCCGCCCGCTCGCCTTCCTGGGCGCGCGGCGGCGGCGGCGGCGCGGTGGCTTGATGGCGTGGCGGCACGGCTCGGCGGGCGCGCAGACGCAGCATGGCGCGCGATTTCGAGTGACGCGTCGGCCGCGGCGGCGCTTCTTGCGCGGGTGGCGGCCGTCTTCATCGCGCCTTCGGCGGCGCGGCGGCAGCGGCGGTGCCGTCGGCGGTGGTCCGAGGCCGCGTGGCACGCACGGGCGGCGATCTGGCGGCGCGCGCGCGCTAGTGCGAGATCGAGGCGACCACACGTCGGGCGCGTGGCGGCATTGGCGAGAAAACCGAGGCGTCGCGGCGCTTGGCGCGCGCGCCGCGCGGGCGTGACGACTGGTGCGGACCGGCCGAGCGGCACCGCGAGCGAAAGGTCGGCGGCCGGGCGCGCGAGCGAGGCCGACGACGGCGTTGTGTCTGCGAGCCGGGGCGCGGCGCGCGGAAGTCGAACCTGCAAGGCCATCGACGGTCGGGCGGCGACGCGTGGCGCGACTTCATGCCGTGGCGCGGCCGGGGCCGACGGTGGCGGGGTGCGCCGATACGGCGGCGCTTGTGCGGCTTCGAGCGGCGCACTGCCGGTGCGGAAACAGAGGCGGCGCGCAGATTTTGTGCGCTACCATATGGTGCCGCTGCGTGCATGGTGTCGGCGATGAGCCGCGCGCAAGTCGAGGCAACAGCCATCGCTTCAAACGCGCAAATCGAGACGACGACGCGATACAGGCGCGAGTGTCTGCGATTTTTTTCTCTTTCTTGTATGAATAGCAAACATGCTTCTAGCCATCTGCAGCTTCGTGCCACAAGGCGAAAAAAAACAGAAAACAGATGCGTAGGGTAGATGCATGCATAGAAACGGCAAGCGTTTAGATTCAATTGCTAATCCCCACCTCTTCTCACCTTTTCAATTCTGAACTCCGGTAGAGCTTCGTGCTGATAACGTGTTAAGGAACCTCGCTATCGAATAGTCCGGGGTTCCCGAACAGATCTGAATTGGAGAACAGAAAGAGAGAGAGACACGTGTTTAGGGAGAGCAACAGCGGAATTCTTTTATTGCTAATTATTACTTGTACATAGGGGGGACCCCCTCCTCCTTTTATAACGCTCACCTAGGGTTTAGACTTAAGGGACCAGCATGGGCCTTTAATGGGCCATCAGGGTTTCTCAACACAAATCACGCAATTTACTGTTTAAGCCAAGGAAACAATCTTCCTGGGATTCTTTTTCTTGCACTACAATTCCATGGATAAATGCTACCCACACCCACGACTATACCCGGTGGGAAGGTTTTCATCCATGCCACGTGGGCCCAATCCCAAGCCAAACAACTGTGTGCTGATTTGCATGTGTACTTGTGCTAGATTGATCCAAAAGACCGCATCTTTTAAACCAACCTCGGATTTGCTATCTATTTGAACATCTATAGTCCTTTAAGGGCAGGTACAATAGTAAAGTCAACTACTGGTTAATAATAAACTAAAAATCAGTTTGTACAATAACTGTCTTTAAAGGTTGTCTTTAGATGTTGTGTAATAACTATCTTTTTTCTCTTGTACATAAATGATCTACCTATACTCCCGTGCAAAGCTCGTTACTAAGGGTGTGTTTGGTAGGGCTCCAGCTCCACCAGATCCGTGGAGCTGGATCTGTGAGTATATTAAGAGTGTTTAGATGGATCATCTTTTCAAATTTTAGATCAAAAATATAAACTTAATTCACTTTATTTTAGCTTACAAGTTTCAGATCTCAGGAGAAACTAGGATCTGGAGCTCTATAAAACGGGCCCTAAATAAGAGCTAGCTCTCTTCTCTCTCGTCTTTTCTCACTCCTCCACATAGACCAAAGCTGATGTGTACAGGTTAAAAGCCAGCTGACGTGATCTTATTGTACATGCCCTAAGTCTAATATTGGATGTGTTACACATAGAAAAATATTTGATGTGATGTGGGGCCCGCAAGTTGTAGTCTTGCTTGGGAATTTTGTACATGCCATGTTGATTTTATGTCATATATCAATAATTATTGATGGCATGTGGGCCACTGCCTCTTCATTTTATATTTTTTCCTTATTCTTTTATTTAATAATTTTTTCATAAAAAAATTCACTAAACACTCTAGTTATGTGGTAAAAGCTCAAGCCAGCTAGCCTTGAGAAGATATAGCGAATCGATGGGGATAAGGACCCTATTGCTGTCGACCCAGTTCAATGAAGCTGCTTCTACTAGTTAGCTAGCTCAATTCATCAATGAGCGAAAGCAACCGTTAAACCTTCCCTACCTCTCAATAGTTTGTCTCAATTCCAGATTGCATCCAGCACCATCGCTATGCATAACCAGCTAATTCCTTGTTTTTTTTAAATAATATATTTTTTATTCAAATTGCAAAACTATATCTTTGTCGCCGTATAGTTAGGCGACAATAGCGCAAAACGCAGAAAAAACTGAATCAACTATGATGTGGCCTCTCTGTCGCCCAATAAAAAGGTGACAGGCCTCTGTCGCCCAACCATTAGGCGACAGGAATATGTCGTCTTTTCATTTCGCGACATATTTCTGTCGCCAACCATTGGGCGACAGGAATATGTCGCCTTTTCATTTCGCAACATATTTCTGTCGCCCAATGGTTGGGCGACAGAGCACCTAAACCAAATAATTTATAAAAATTATGATTTGTTTTAAGGAAATTAAATTTATGAGGAACATTTTTGCACTGATTTCATTTGAAAATTCGCTGTAACTTGTGAGCATTAATTACTAAAAGTCAGTGTTATTTTGACAGTTACTAGAATTTTAGAGTTCAAACTAGGGTTCAATAAATTCAGAAAAAATCATATTTATCATAGATAATTCATGTAGAATTTTACAAAATTATTTGTCAGTTACTTTTTTGACAAAAAATTCAAATTTCGCTGTTCCTTATTCTCTTTTGATGTGTGACAAATTTGACGATAAATCATAGTAAAACATTGAATAAAACTCGACATTGATATTACAAAGTGCAGTAAGTACAACAACTATAATAGCATGGCATGTGAACTACACCTAAGATACATACATGCTTTAGAGAATTCATAAAACTGGGATACAACATAGGCACATGCCTCTGGTGAAGGACTAAGTTACAAAACCATACATTCTATGGCCATGGTTGTCAGAATAAGTCGCTACAATAAAAATAAGAGTAGTTATCTATTGGTTCCTGACGGAGTACTACGTATGGATACCTGATAGGGCTTAATGTAATATCATTGTCAAGATTCAGAGGACTCTGAGGACGCAAGGTTCGTGGCCTAGGTGGCATGAAATCGTCATCATCATCGTCATTTGTAGGGTTAGGAGCTAGCCCTCCTTCAATGTTGGTTGAACATCCTCTTGCATTGTTGCTTGAACGACCTGCTGTAGTAGTGTTTGAACGGCCTATTGTGATAGTGCTTGAATGTCGAGGTCTAGGTGACATGAAATTGTCATCATCATCGTCATTTGTATGGTTAGGAGCAAGCCCTCCTTCAGTGGTGGTTGAACGTTCTCTTGAACTCTCTGCTGCAACAGTACTAGGTGGACCTCTACCCCTCCAGTTACATCCTCTTCTGTGTTTTCTGCATGAACCAGGCATCACACCCCCACCGAAGAGCATATACATCACTATGAATTCTGGAATATCTTTGTTCAGCAACTCTTTATCCTCCGGGAATAACTAACACACAAGACGAGCATACGAATTAGTGAACTTATGGATAATGCTAAAAAGATTAGTAGGGTGAACAAATTGGAAATAACTAACCTTAATATGCTCTATATACTGATCGGACAGTATTAGTACCCTATAAAATCTCATAGAGAAACCTATAACAGAAGGGTGGTCGGCTAGTTCGCACACCTTGAAATACCTTTGATGCCACCCTTGCAAGTGCGTCTTGAGGTCATTGGAGGTCACAAGGATCAGGCCAAAGGTTGTCACCTTATGCCTCGATAATTTCGGACACTACTCTTGCAGTTTGGACACCACTTTACTTAGGTCCTCCTTCTTAAACGGATCATCCTTCCTATTACGCTTAACCTTCAACGTGTAATGAAGGGCTACGTTGCTCATATCAGGTGTCCACGAGAATACTCTGCTAGAGGATCCAGCTATGGTGAAGTGAGTGGGAGCTGTGTATGTGTGCCTGCGATTTGGCCTTTTATAGTCTCGAAGGGATGGTGTATGGACTAAGTGTTGGAAGGTAAAGATTCAAACGTGCAGACGGATAGCAATACGATGGAGTGTGTAGCCAAGTCAAGCTGAAAAGGCAGTCATGTATGCAAGGTGTCAGTACTGACAAAATATACTGTGCAATAAGTGGTCACTTCAGAGTTAAAAGTAGGCAGTGAGTGGTCACTTCAGACTATGCAGTGTGCAGTTAGTACATACTGAGTGTACCGATGGGACTTTGTACCGTGCAGTGAGTTGTCACGTCGAACTATACTGTGTATAGTAAGGGGTCATTTCAGACTGATAAAAGTCTTCAACGAGTTGTCCCATCAGTCTAAGAAATAGCATCTCGTATTACGGTGCAGGTCCTACTGTAACAAAAAATAACAGTATTGCATAAACAAATATAATAGTTTGTGATCATAAAAATGATATGTCGTACAACATATCTGGAACGGATTAACAAAATACATAAGATAAAAAAGTTCCAACAATCCAAAACATAAGTAACTACTGTCGGCCCCATTTTTAGGCAGCTCCTCACGTCGTGGCAGTCCTCCTGTAAATCTGCCCGTGCGAGTAGGTCAACTGCTCCCTCTGTGTCTGGCTAGAGGCGTAGTGTACTCCGGATGAGAAGGCTGCATCGACGGTGGTGCTTCGTGCAACTGTGATGGTCCTCCCTCATCCGCATCAACGAAGTACCTCGACTCACCACCATCGTCGAGGTCGTAGTCCGCGTAGGCTGGATCATCAGGCTGCCCCTCATAGTCGTTAGGTGCAGGTGAAGCTGTAGACGTAAACCACTGTGCCTGTGAGCCTGTAACAAATGAAGAATTGTTGAGAACATTCAAAAAATGATTGCAAAACAAAGAAAGTGCGATTAAGTACTCACCTCCGGCATGAGCGGCTAGACCAGCGTGTCCAGCAGCTCGCCCTCTCGTAGACAGCTGTGTGACGGTCGTACGGGAGGTTGTAGCACGGGAAAATGTACCTGCAGCACCCCTACCTCCACTAAGCGGGATGTCGTCAACCACATCGGGAGGCTGGCGGCATTCCACCAACTGGAGGACGAGTCTCAAGCTCTCCCTAAACCTCACGAAGAAAGAGGTCACCTCCTCTCTGGTCACGTCAACCCCACGAGTCAGATGAGAAATGAAGCTTCCTGACTCTACGTAGTACTGGTCTAACACATCAGTCTAGAAAATACATTACGAATTGGTTAGCATGTTTACCAACTGAGTGGAAATGAGATAGTAGATTGGACGCAACGTACCGTACTATGCAGAGCTGAGTTTGTATGGGCGGGATACGTGTCTCTCAGGCTGGGAACATGTTTAGGAGGATCGGGGTCGACACGTACCAAATGCATACGGGCATGAGAAGTGTACCACTGTCGGTAGCCGTGGTATGTCTGCGAGTCATACGCCGTATCCTCAGCATGGACGTCGTCTAGGGCTCCTCCCTACTCCTCGACCCATGGCGCCATACGTACGTGCCAAGGGGTGGCCCCATGCACGCTCTTCCTAGTCTGGTTGCGGATAAGAAATAAATATAACAATATTAGATGACATTACACGATAATAATTACGGAACATTGACACAGGAAACATACGTGTGGGCGCCGTATGGGACCTCATGGCCGACTGGGACTAGAAACTTCTGTCGTAGACCGAACTGCCTCATCACTCGATGGACAGTGTAGCTCTCGACCTGGACATCGAATAGGAGGAACAGACGTGTATACCAGTACGCCGCATCTCGTGTGCATAGGGTGGAGAACCCACCTGTCACACGTAGCTGCACCTCTGCCACTATGTACGGCGTCCAGAGTACGTGGTCGTTGGTGAGGCGGTTGAATGCAGTGATGAACTGTGGGTAGCCTAGCCGCACCGTCCTGTGTGCCCACCTAGGCTGCAGTGATGACAGAAAAATCAACGCAGAATGTTACCATTAGTACTGACAAATGTTAAAGAGAAAGTTTCACAATTGTGATTACAATATCTTCCTCGTCTGTGGCACCAGATGGTGCCCATGGTCAGAGTGTCAATGTCGTCATCACTGGCATGTACAAGGGGCTGCAGGTCGATGTCGGGCCGCCCAATTTGGAACCTCTTGTATGCCCAAAGCTGCACAAGCAGTGGACATTCGGTGAAGGTCGAGCCGTCGGCGATCTGTCCATAACCGTCGCAGGGCGCACGGTACAGGTGCACAGTACAGCTAACCCCCCAGGAGTACTGCGGCATGGTGTCAAGGGGTGCGTCCGCAATCGCCCTCACGAACTGGACGAGGTGCCTGTTCACGCTATCCCCGTGGGAGCTCGTGAACATGCACCAGCCAAAGAGCCAAGTAGGAATGCCGCTAGGTGGCGGCTCACCCTCACCTCGTCTGCAGGCATGACGATGTGCTCCACCTGTAAATTTAAGCTTTCTTGTTAGTTCAACTAGTATATACACTATTAAGCTTTAAAGGTTAGTTGCATACCACAAATTGTCGAAGCCACCTCAATGTCGGACCATGTGTGCTGTTGAAGGTCGGTACGTAGCAGCTAGGAGCACACCCTAGAACTACGCAAGTAGCTCCTAGCGCCACGTCGGGTCGACATCCTGAGGCACCACAGTGTGATAGACAATCGGGAGTGTGAGGAGGTACGAGATGTCCTCTAAAGTGATGGCCATCTCCCCGACAGGTAGATGGAAGATGTGCATCTCCGGCCTCCACTAATCCACCAGAGCAGTGATCAGGGACCTATCGAATGGGAACTAGTGACCCACGTCCCGTCCCCGCACATCGTCGTGCACCACCTCCACCATCCGGGCGAGTGGCAGCAATCCTACTGCTCGAAGCCTATGAAACAAAAATATGAAATTAATATCAGCACCACACTAATTAATTAATATAAATTATGATACCACAGCAAAGATATTTAGAAATATGAAGAATAGTATGTTACCTGGGGATCCAACAAGGATCGAGCGACCAGAGCTTCTACGGTGTCCTTGGTCGTAGTACACCAAGCTCCAGAGGATCCTGTCCCTCCTCTGGAAAAGCAGTGGCGTAGTGGGCATGGTGACGACGATCAACGACCGGATCTAGCAACTCAAATGGCCAGTCGTCGTCTGCAGCCATACCTGCAAATTGCAATAATGAAAGTTATATTTCAAATGCATATAGAAACAAATGCGTACAAAAAAATTATACAAGCATCATAACAATATATTGAAACAAATTCCAATGATTTAGCGAGCAACAATACTCAGAATGACATGCAACTCGATTACAAATAAGGGTTCTTACAGTAACAGTAATGACATGCAACTTGCTTACAACTAGGTAGAAAACAGAGTTCATACAACACACATTACATCAATAAAATATGAATTTGACATATAGCATATGATAACTCAAATAGCTTCTCTGGTAGTATGATGAAGTCATCCACTACGCCTTGCAGATGATGATCCCTCCCCCACCGTCGGGTTGCCATCTCCTCCTTCATCTTCTTCGTTTTGTGGCTGGCAGTTCTTGAACGTATATCCTATTTGCTTGCATAATGAATATTTCTTCACACACTTACCAGCTTTAGACTCGTTCATGTCATTTCTGATACGCCTTGTTTTGCGACGTCCTGCTTTGCATGTTCTTGCATCAAAATCAAGAATCATTGACACTAGGAGTTGTGGTGAAAGAACTGATAACACCATAACCATAAAGCTCCTCGCTCCAAGTTGCCATCACATTTTCCTTTGTAAAATATTCTGATAGATATATACCGGGTCGCATTCCAAATAACGCACATGCGGCTATCACATGAGAACATGGCCTATGCAAAAGGTGCAGTTTGTTACACGAGCATTTGCAGTCAGTTTGCAAGATGCATCTTGGGTGATAACCTTCTGGTTGGTTCCACACCGTCCTTTATCCCTGCATATCACCTCGAAGCGCAGTGTTCGTGCATCTACTTTGATAGTTCTATGCTTGGTCACCATCTTACTCTTCTCATCCATGTATTTAGTGATCATGCTAGAGTACATTAGATTCTCATCTCTTATTACTACTTCAGCAGTTCGATGCCTATCCACAAAGTACTTGGTTGTGCCTCGCAGCACTCCCTCAACAATTCCTACCAACAGGAGACACCTCATCCCTCTCATTACCCAGTTGTACACCTCCGCGAATTTAGTCATCATGACACCGTATCTAGCACCATGTGTGTCATATAATGTCGGGACCCGAATATGCAAATCCGGACCCTCTGTGCATTCAGCACTAGTCCAGGATCACGCTAGTGCACACAGTCTCAACACAGATGAATTATCACAATCATACATAGCGAAAAAAGATAAAAGACATCATATATTAAATACAACTAGTTACATGACCTTATGGTCAACTTACATGATTATGCCTTATAAGGCTGAACAACAATTTAAGCAGCAGCGGAAAGAAAACGTAGATGACCCCTCAATATTGTTAGTGTTATGCCCTTGAGGCAATCATTTAGATGATTGTAACATGACTATGTTTATGAATAATATTATGATTATTAGTCCAATGAATGTATATCATTGTATTGATCAACAAGTATGTGACTTGCTTATGAAGCTCTTTACTTAATGATGTAATTCGATAAATATCTCTGATCGGATTTCATCGTATAGGACAACGATGAATAGATCAGCACATGTAGTGATCGATGATCATGCTTCACAGATCATGGGATATGGAGATATCATCTATACATTGTGGACGCATGTTGAAGAACATGGGTTAGATAGACCCGCAATGGGACACTGCGAGAATGTTTCATTCTTATGTGTCATCGATGTATCTCATACCTAGTAGATGTATGATCCTTAGACTTGAGATTGTCATATTCCCTACATGTGTAATAGTTTTCCTTGGGGCTATCAAACACTACTTCCTAACCGGATAGTTATAAAGGTAGCTTTCATGTTTACTATGAAACGTGCGAGAGGAAGTGAGCGATCAAGATGGAATTTGCCACTCCAATGAAACGGAGATATATGACAAGGCCACTTGTGTGATATGATTAAGGAAGTGCATGGCCATGTCGTGATTGAGGAGTCAATCACAACTTATTAATATATCACGGATACGAGAGATGGATTGAATCATCAAAGGATGACATGCTTCTCGCCGTGAGATCAATCTTCATATACTTGGCAAAGGGATTATTGCATGAGTACTTTTGATAGGTTCAGTCCGATTTGATCATAGTATGTTTGGGAGTTGGCATACTTTGCAAGAAGCCGCTACCAACTATTGGATTGAAAAGGAGTTTTTCGAATCCATGTCCAAACGTACGTGAACCTGCAGGGTCACACACTTAATGGGCTAGGACGCATTAATTTGGATTGGATCCGTAATTAATGAACCTCGTGGGCTTAGCATGCTGATGGGCCCTAGTTTAGGGTTTCATCTTGTGGCTATATAAGGAGGGGAGGAGGGAGGGCGCAGGTTGTGCTTTCCCACGGTTTAGGAGTGATTCACTCGAAACCCTAGCCTACTCCTCTCGCTGCCCCTGCCGAGCGACAAGGTGCTTGCACACCGACGCACGGCATTCCATCTCTTGACGTGTGGACTACGGCGGTGACGCTGCTATGACTGAGGTGTGGGAGGACGATCCACGGCAAGGCGAGGACGATCCACTACATCGACGCAACGACTGCGGCGAGGACGATCCACTACATCGACGCGCGAAGGATTCCGCAACTGCGCGTCTAGTGGTAATCTTATCTATGATCCCCTTCTTGCGAGTAGCTTTCTGGTTTCGCGGTAGATTTTTTTGTGCTAGCGTAGCATACCGCGTTCCTCTTCAGTGGTATCAGAGCCATCTCGTATAGTTTTGTGATCTGGATGTTGCACATATGATGTGTAAGGTTAGTAGATTGGATCTATTACATGTTCAGCCAGTTCATGTGATGAATTGGTGACGGCAGCCATCGATGAGATCGATCGGTTTAGGGTTTGAGGAAAGTGCAAACCGACTCAATCTTGATTTGGGTGAGTCCGTTCATGGTGCGACGCGTTACCCTTACCGGTCGTGTTACCGCCATCGTGGTTTCAAACGTATCCATATGGGACCAAGCCAATCGATTGAGTTGGATTGGGTCAATCTGTTGATCCATGGTAAGCGCAAAGCAGATTCAATATTGATTTGGGTGAGTCCATTCATGGTGCGACGTTACCCTTACCGGTTGGGTTACCGCCATCGTGGTTTCAAACGTATCCATATGGGACCAAGCCAATCATGTTAGATCGGATTAGGTCAATCTGGTTGATCCGTGGAAATTTTGAGGGTGTTTTCCAATGTCGGAAGACATGCCTCTAAAAATTTCCAACGGCGCGCCTCGACTCCACCGAAGTCTTGCCCCTCCGACCTGAGTCGAGGGTTGCTTTTATTTAACTCATTTTTGCAGGGAATTATGTGAAATGGTATGGCCTATGTGTATGTGATGCATGTAATTTCCACATGGCACGTGTGCGTGTCAAGCCATAAGGCTATTTAAATTGTATAACGACTGCGTGTCGACTTGTGATGCTTCAAACTCTCATGTAAAATTCATTATCAAAAGTTGTAAGGAGTTGCATCCATAATGATGAAGACGATGGTATCAAGCAAGATGGCTAGGTGAACAAATCAAGCAAGGTGGTTAGGTGAACAAACAAGCATGATGATGGAGATCTTAATGCTAAGGGCCATGCTATTTCACGACTTATTTTGATTTTACGTGGATGTGTGTTTAATCCTTGCTATTTTCTTTATGCTCATTGCATGTGATGCCTTGTTCATAGTAATCTTTGTTCATCCCTATAGTTAAAAATTTTAAATCAAATTGTCCATCCAATTGTTGCACCTATCAAGAATTTAGATCGTTATTGATATGACTGCCAAAGTAGTATATCAATGGCTATCTCAATAGATGATAGGGATGTGTTGGACACATCACGCATAACAATGGTAGATTTAATCAAGCTATCAAAACGGTTTTGGGCTTGAGGACATAAGTGGTTGGGATTTGATTTGATAATGAAGGAACCTATACAAGACAAGTGGTGTCTAGTAAAACACACATGAGGCAGGTTTCTTAATTGGCACCCGAATACGGGAAGTGCTCCCTCCCTCATGTGAGCCCTTGGGGCAGGTTGACCTGGCCATGAGTCAAGTTGATGGAGGCATTCATTACTTGTTTTCATACTCAACAAACAAGAGTTACATATGATGTAATTAGCAAAGGTGTTGCTTACCTATGTCATTAAATTTCTAGCAGTGATGCCAAAGCTCACTAGTGTTTGATGAATATGGATCTTGAATACTCACTATGTGTCTATAAAAGGGACATAAAATAGAAGTGTCTTTAATTAAAAAGTTTAATAAAAGTTTTACATAAACATAGTGCTTAGAATCTTTGCATGTTTTTGTTGTAGTTCAATGGCACCTTCTCCTACTCCTGCTACACCTGGTTTTGCTTTGAGATCGGTTTTGGAAAGGGAAAACTGAATGGAACTAATTTTGTTGATTGGTATCGCAACTTTGAGAATTGTTCTCAAGCATGAAAAGAAGGACTATGTTCTAGAGAATCCAATTCTGATGAACAAATCGAAAATCTTGCTCGCAATTTGAAGGTTGAATATGAAAAGCATGTTAATGCTTCAGAGGTCATTTGTCTCATGCTAGTCACCATGGACTCGAGCTCCAAAAGCAATATGAGGACCAGGATGCTTACAATATGATTGTGGGCTTGAAGGGCATGTTTGGGAATCAAGAAAGAGCTGAGAGGTATGGTATCTCAAAGCTTTTATTTGCTTGTAAGTGGTCAAGGTAGTCGGTCATCCTCATGTGATCAAGATGATTGGTTACATTGGGAGATTAGAAAAACTTGAGTTTCCCTTAGCCTTGGTTTGGCCACAGATGTTATTCTCAGTCTCGCCTCGAGCTTTGAGCCATTCATTATGAATTTTCATATGAATAGCATGGAGAAGAGCCTAAGCGAGCTACATGGGATGCTCAAGGCTGCGAGGAAAGCATTAAGAAAAACCCAATCATGTGATGATGGTTGAAAACAACCGCTTTCAAAAAGAGGAAGGCTAAGGTGGGAACGGAAAGAGCAAGGGCAAGGGCAAGGGCAAGGCTCAAGATGAGATCGCAAGCCTCAAAACTAAGCTTCGAAGCTTAAAGTTGGCCCTCAACACGATACCCAATGCTTCTATTGCAAGAAATCAAGGCATTGGAAACGAATCTATGAAAAGTACTGGCAGATAAGAAGAATGGAAATGTGGTTTCCACTTCGTATTAATGTTATATAAATTAATCTTGCTACTTCTTCACTCACTCATGGGTATATGATACCGGTTCGGTTGCTCACATTTGCAATTCGTTGCGGGTGATAAAGAGTAGAGACTTGGCAAAAGGAGAAGTGGATCTTGGCGTGGGAATAAAGCAAGAGTTCTTTGGTCTTGCTGCTGGCACATACCCATTGCATTTGCCTTGATTAGTTTTAGAACTTAATAATTGTTATTTTGTTCCATCTTTGAGTAGAAACATTATTTCATCTTCTTGTTTGGAACATGAAGGTTATGATTTCAGAATAAAGAACTTTGTTTGTTCGATATTTTGAATGATATGTATTATGGTCGTTGCACCATGGTAGATGGGTTGTACGTCCTTGAACTCAAGAAAAACTGTCTATATTATTAATGTAAAAGGCATCGGCCTAATGATTTGAACCCTACCTTTTGTGGCATTGTCGCTAGGTCATATAAATGAGAAGCGCATGAAGAAGCTCCATGGTGATGGACTTCTAACCTCATTTGATTTTGAATCATTTGAAACATGTGAATCTTGTTTACTTGGCAAGATGACAAAAGCCCTTTCACAGGTTTTAGTGAGAGAGCAAGTGAATTATTGGCCCTAGTACATACTGGATGTATGTGGACCAATGAGCTCATTGCTAGGGGTGGGTTTGATGCTTTGTAACTTTTACCGATGACTTCAGAGATATGGATATATCTATTTAATGAGGAATAAATCTGAAACTTTTGAAAGGTTCAAAGAGTTTGAACGAAGTACAAAATCAACTTGGCAAAACAATAAAACACTTACGATCCGATCGTGGTGGCGAATACTTGAGCCAAGAGTTTGGTGATCATCTAAAGCAATGTGGAATCGTTCGCAACTTACTCCGCCAGAACACCTCAATGGAATGGCGTGTCCGAACGACGAACCGAACTTTATTAGATATGGTTCGGTCAATGATCACCAAACAGATCCGCCATTATCCTTCCGGGTTTCGCTCTAGAGACAATTGCGCTCACTTTGAATAGGGTCCCATCAAAATCCGTTGAGAAGACGCCATATGAGATATGGATCGAGAAGACCCATGTTGTCATTTCTCAAGATATGGGGATGTGAGGCTTATGTAAAACGTTTACAATCGATAAACTCGCACCTAAATCGAGAAAAATGCTTTTTGTGGGGTATCCTAAAGAAACAAAAGGATATTACTTTTACAAAAGAAACGAGAACAAAGTTTTTGTTGCTCGAAATGGTGTCTTTTGGAGAAAGAGTTTCTTTCAAAAGAAATCAGAGGAGTGATGTGTATCTTGATGAAGTTTGAGAATCACATGAATATGTTCAAGCTACCATCAACCTTCACAAGATGTACAAAGTGTTGTACAACTTTGTGGAAGAGACTCCACCCACGTAGGTCGGGAGACCACGTCATGTACCTATAAGATATGGGAGTGACATATTATTGTTGGACAATGATGAGCCCACGACTTATGAAGAAGCAATGATGGACCCAAACTCCGAAAAATGGCTTGAAGCCATGAGATCCGAAATTCAATCCATGCATGACAATCAAGTTTGGAACTTGGTCGACTCTCCGATGGTGTAAAACCATTGAGTGCAAATGGATTTTCAAGAAAAAGATAGACGTAGATGGAAATGTTCAGATCTATAAGGCACGGTTGGTGGCAAAGGGTTTCAAACAAGTTCAAGGAGTTGACTATGATGAAACTTTCTCACCAGTAGCCATGCTCAAGTCTGTCCGGATCATTTTAGCTATTGCTGCATATTTTGATTATGAAATATGGCAGATGGATGTCAAAACAGCCTTCCTTAATGGGAATCTTTCTGAGGATGTATACATGATACAACCTGAAGGTTTTGTTGATCCTAAATATGCTAAAAGGGTATGCAAGCTTCAAAGATCCATTTATGGGTTAAAGCAAGCATCTCGGAGTTGGAACATTCGTTTTGATGAAGTAGTCAAAGGTTTTGACTTTATCAAAAATGAAGAAGAGCCTTGTGTTTACAAGAAGGCTAGTGGGAGCGCACTTGTATTTCTGATTTTGTATGTGGATGACATATTATTGATCGGGAATGACATTCCTATGCTTGAAGATGTTAAGACTTCATTGAAAAGGAGTTTCTCAATGAAGGACTTGGGAGAAGCATGCTATATCTTGGGCATAAAAATCTATAGAGATAGATCAAAAAGGTTAATTGGATTAAGTCAGGAAACGTACATTGACAAGATATTGAAAAGGTTCAATATGCATGAATCCAAGAGAGGTTTCATGCCAATGTCACATGGCATCAGTCTCTGCAAGAATTAGTGTCCTTCGACATCTGATGAGCGAGACAGGATGAGCAAGATTCCATATGCTTCAGCTATTGGGTCTATTATGTATGCCATGATCTGTACACGCCCAGATGTCTCATATGCTCTAAGTGTCACGAGCAGATACCAAGCGGATCCTGGTGATGGTCATTGGATAGCCGTAAATAATATCCTAAAGTACTTGAGAAGAACTAAGGGTATGTTCCTTGTTTTTGGAGGTGAGGAAGATCTTGTTGCAAAGGGTTACACTGATGCAAGCTTCCAAACTGACAAAGATGATTTTCGATCGCAATCCGGTTTGTGTTTACACTTAATGGAGGAGCAGAAGTGGAAGAGTTCCAAGCAAAACACGGTGGCCGACTCTACGATGAAGCGGAGTACATTGCGGCCGGAGGCCGCAAAGGAAGGCGTGTGGATTAAGAAGTTTATCACGAGCTTGGTGTGGTCGCTAGTGCCTCTAGTCCAATGGACATCTATTGTGATAATAGTGGTGCCATTGCACAAGCAAAAGAGCCTAGATCACATCAGAAGTCTAAACACATACTCCGTCGCTTTCACCTTATTCGCGAGATTGTGGATAGAGGTGACGTGAGAATATGCAAAGTACATACGGAAGCCAATGTGGCCGATCCATTGACAAAGCCACTGCCACAGCCTAAGCATGAGGCGCACACAAGGTCTATTGATATTAGATACTTAATTGATTGACTCAAGTGCAAGTGGGAGATTGTTAGTGTTATGCCCTTGAGGCAATCATTTAGAAGATTGTAGCATGACTATGTTTATGAATAACATTATGATTATTGGTCCAATGAATGTATATCATTGTATTGATCAACAAGTATGTGACTTGCTTATAAAGCTCTTTACTTAATGATGTAATTCGATAAATATCTCTGATCGGATTTCATCGTATAGGACAACGATGAATAGATCAGCACATGTAGTGATCGATGATCATGCTTCATAGATCATGGGATATGGATATATCATCTATACATTGTGGACGCATGTTGAAGAACATGGGTTAGATAGACCCGCAATGGGACATGCGAGAATGTTTCATTCTTATGTGTCATCGATGTATCTCATACCTAGTAGATGTATGATCCTTAGACTTGAGATTGTCATATTCCCTACATGTGTAATAGTTTTCCTTGGGGCTATCAAACACTACTTCCTAACCGGATAGTTATAAAGGTAGCTTTCATGTTTACTATGAAACGTGCAGAGGGAAGTGAGCAGTCAAGATGGAATTTGCCACTCCAATGAAACGGAGATATATGACTAGGCCACTCGTGTGATATGATTAAGGAAGTGCATGGCCATGTCGTGATTGAGGAGTCAATCACAACTTATTAATATATCACGGATACGAGAGATGGATTGAATCATCAAAGGATGACATGCTTCTCGCCTTGAGATCAATCTTCATATACTTGGCAAAGGGATTATTGCATGAGTACTTTTGATAGGTTCTGTCCGATTTGATCATAGTATGTTTGGGAGTTGGCATACTTTACAAGAAGCCGCTACCAACTATTGGATTGAAAAGGAGTTCTCCGAATCCATGTCCAACCATACGTGAACCTGCAGGGTCACACACTTAATGGGCTGGGACGCATTAATTTGGATTGGATCCGTAATTAATGAACCTCGTGGGCTTAGCACGATGGGCCCTAGTTTAGGGTTTCATCTTGTGGCTATATAAGGAGGGGAGGAGGAGGGCGCAGGTGTGCTTTCCCACGGTTTAGGAGTGATTCACCGAAACCTAGCCTACTCCTCTTGCTGCCCCGCCGAGCGACTGTGTGCTTGCACACGACGCACGCGGCGTTCCATCTCGGACGTGTGGACTCTGCGGTGATCTTTGCTGCGATCGCGGCGTGGGAGGACGATCCACGGCAAGGCGAGGACGATCCACTACATCGACGCGAAGGATTCGCAGAATCGCGGCGTCTAGTGGTAATGTTATCTATGATCCCCTTCTTGCGAGTAGCTTTCTGGTTTCGTGGTAGATTTTTTTTGTGCTAGCGTAGCATACCGCGTTCCTCTTCAAATATACCACAGGCAACTGACAAGGCTCGCACCCTAGATGCTCGTCCCTTCGCAATACTTCTCCTCCATGAATGGCGTAGTCTCTTCTTCTTCTGAAGTGGTTGTTGTGGGGTGAGTACATAAAGCACTCAACAAGTCGTGCACAGAATGCAATTCTAACATAACTATATGCAAGGCTTATTCCAAAGAAATGGCTAACATGGCTATTTTGCAATAAGCAGCATTTGTAAATGAATACAGTATATAAATTGGAAAGACAGTAAAACAAATAACTGTATTAGATAGATTCAACATTTCTCAAGTAAACCAAGTTTCCAATCCTATGTCAAGTTCCAACCTTTCATGGAAATCCTGCCATCCCATTCCAAGTTTTCATTTCAAAAGTCTAACCCTTAACTGTAATTCCCGATCTTTACTCAATACCGTGAGCACGGCTATTCGAATAGGTTTACACTCTGCAGAGGTTATGCACTTTACCCACACGACGTGATATTCTCTTTGTGCCTGGCCATTAGCACACTTCCTTTGGTGTGCCGGCAGAGAAATCACGACAAAGCCTTTCAGGAACCTCTACCTTATCCAAAGAACCTCTCCGGTATTGCCTTCACTATTACTCCTCTCACGCGGAGCCGAAGTATAGGACAGGCCAACACCGTTGGATAGGCACCAAGCCGTAGCACAGGTACGCTCCCCCACACAGATACACTTCCGTGTACTGTCACCCCGAGGTATCAGAGGAAAGATATCAGAACCCTAATCATCTAGGTCTGTCCCATACCAGACATGTGGTCGCATGATTGACTCAGGTCAAAGGCTTGCAAGGTTAAGTCCTTAAGATGATCGAGGCAAGACTTCCACATACCCCCTGCCCATCGGGCCCACCTTGGCATTCTCTCCCCTTGCCACTTGCCCCAATCTAAATCATAACCACCCCAGTTGATTATCAAGCACCATGTGCCATCAGCAATTTAACCTCGTTGCGTGACATCCTCTCGCCACCACAACTCAATCTCATCGTGTGACCACACATGACACACAAGTTCATAACATCGTTCCATATTCCATTAGTCAAGATTATTTATCAAAGACTAAAGTACATGTGATGACGTGGCATGGCTAAGCAACTAATACGGTCTAACCATCCCATGTTGATTATTATTACTAGCCAACTATAATGAACCAATCTAGTGTGACAATATATCATGGTATACAAATGGCAAGGTAGGGTATACATCAATTGGGTATAATAGCTAAGTCCCAAATTTAATTGAAGACATTTGTACCTGTCAAATAATATGCAATAAAGTAAAACAATATAGCAGTTTTTTTGTAATCGTAGGTTCAACATGATCAAAGCACAACTTGCCTGGCACTTGCTATAAACTGCTCTTTACTCTTTTTAATTGATCTTCAGCTTCCTCAACCTTTGGCTCTTCAATCGAATGCTTCGACTTCCTCGTCCTTCAGCTACTTCGCGTAACTTTTGGACGACACGTCTAACGACAAAGAAGCACAAATACAACAAAACTCAAAAGCAATTCAAATAAACTCCAATTTAATATTAGATTGGTACTGAACGGAAGGGATTGAATTTAGGAACTTAGATTTGATCAAGATCGGATGAAAGAGAACAGCTTTGTAAGATTTATCGAGAAGGTTACGATCGATAATTAGGGAAAGGCGGAGTATATTCCAGAGATATCCTTCGAGATTAATTAACTCGATTGGATGAGATATTGACATATGGGCTCTTGATCTAGATCGGGTCTATAAAGATATGTTAGTTCATGATGAACTAAAGCGATGCTCAATGTTGACTTTTGTTGACTAAACAAATACATCAAACAAAAGAAAGATAGACTAATAGAATAGATATGGCACCGTGATATGACATATGGCCAATGGTCTATCGACCAAGTTCACGAATGAATTCAGGTTAATGGCGATTAGATTTTCGAGGATAAGACGAGGGCGAATGGAATCGACATTGGTGTGATCCGATCCGGGGTTGAGTCATACATCAAAGAAGAGACTTGACGATAACAGGGCGATGCCGATATGTAGTAAGACAGTACAAATATCTTACTACGGTGGACACAACGAGGAAAACTGCAACACCGGCAGCGCGGCTCACGATGAACTCAGTCCATCGAATCGGTCTTAAGTTAGGTTTTGGTCCGGCTTTGCAGATGATAGAAAGATAAATCCAGACTCACAAGGAATGGGGTTAGATCACGATAGGACGATAGAAAGGATAATGACATCGCGCTACGCTCTTGCTGGAATGCGCGTATGCGATGATAGCGAAGCGAGAGCAAAGCGTTAATGGCGGAACGTTAACGATGGAACGTTAATGGCAGGACGTTAACGACGGAACGTTAACGACGGAACATTAACGATGGGATGTTAACGACGGAATGTTAACGATGGAACGTTAACGATGAAGGTGAAGCGTTAACGGAACACTTATGAGATTATAAGGTGGCAACCCTCGATTGAAAGATAGGGCAGCGAGGTCATGACATGGATCAAATTTGGTTTGAGATCTGCGGGGTACACATATCGTGACACAACAACAAATTAGACCAAGGGTTAAGTCCGGGTTTGAGCGAAACGATTCAAGGATGAATACACTTGGCATAAGGTAGGATGGTAGGGTTGGCTCTACGATTAAAGGTTACCAAAGATGGCGAACCGAAATGCGCACCGACACAAAGGACTAGGCCAAAAGACGTCGGATAGATTCTAGAATATGGCTTTGACGGCAACCGGGGATCAATGAACTTCAACTGTGGGCAAAACAGGGGATAATGATCTTCTGGACACAATGACTTGGCCACGACAAACCAAAATGGTTGGCGGCACAAGGCGGCGCGGTGGCAAAAAGGCGACGATAACGAATATTAAACTTTTGGAGGATGAAACGGCAAAGGAAAGTAAGCACCACGTAGAACGCGCGACACGAACTCAACGGTATATCCGGATTTGGAAGCAACCCAACGGACGGATCACAAATCAGAGGCGAAGCTACGCGCGAGCCAATAGATCAAACGATCATAACTATTAAAATAATAGATGGAACCTAACCAAATTATACAGAGAGCTATCTGGGATCATTTGGTACAATATGACGTGAACGGATCTGAGTTTTACCTTCTGGATCAACGGAGAACGAGCGACGAAGTTTTCTGCCGTTGGAACGCAGTCTGATCGGGGAGGATTGATTTTTCTGCACAAATCCCGTAGGCCAAACCTTGAGTTAGGGTGAGCACCATGTAGAGGACATCAAGAGGAGTCTACAGAGAAAATTTCACGGTCAAACTCGCAAAAGCCGAGGAGAATGGGCAGCAACAAGATTTGAGATTAGAACAGCCGTAACTTTTGATTCCGCAGATGGAACTGCACCAAATTTGGTGGAGAGATAGATCTGACCATAAGGCACGAGATGACATGAGAGGATTTCAGAAAAACTCACCGGAAAAACGGGGAACGCGACGCCAAGATCGGCCGACGATGGCGGCACACCGGAAAGACATGGCTGCGGATTTTAGGGTTTGGGAGGTGATCTGGGCATTAGGGCTGCGTGGGAGGGGTCTTAGGACACTTATATAGGCTGGGGAGTCGTGCCATACAAGGAAACACGAAGAAAAACCGGATTTGGATTGAAAACGGATCGGAACGAACACCTGGCGCACAATGAACAGTACCGGGTGACGTGGCTCATTGTGGTGCGTCGGATCTGGATCGGAGGGCTGCGGTGGGCGATGACGTGGCGGCTCGTAAGATGACACGTCGATTTAGCCCAATTTCCGAATTAAAATAATTCCAGAAATTAAAATAATTCGTTTAGAGCAATAAACATACCAGAAAAATTCTAAAAAAATTTTAGAAAATATTTTGAGACATTTGGAGCTTGAATAAAATATTTTTAACCAAAATTTATTTAAAATTTTATAGTATTTAATTAGATTTAACAAGAGGCTTAATTTAAATTAATTTCCAAATGAATAGCAAACGAACTCCGAAAAATATCAAAAAATTACAGAAAATTCATTGAAGCACAATGAACTCAAATAAAACTAAATTTATTTTAATTGAAGTTTATATTAGTCAAATTAAATTATTTTAGCATTAGAAAATTTCAGCTTAAGCTTTATTAAAGCGAGAAAATCAGCGGGGATTTTTGGAAAGATGAACTAAACAAAAGATTTTTGAAAACTCAAATTTTGGGATGTTACATATAACAATGACCACTTATCTTTCGGGTTGTGCTTTATCCAGTCTGAGAAACATTTGATTGGCCTTTGCCTTCTACAACGATTCGTCGCCTCATCTTCTGTTGGCAGAGGGAATAGAGGCTCCGCCTGATCCTGTGTTTCACTGCTACTAGCCTTGTTCATCTGCTCCTCTTTGTATTTCCTTGTTAGCTCATCAAGATTCTTCCATAGAGCACGGAACTTACTTGCTTGGTTCTGCTTACATAGCCTCTTAAACATATTCATCAGTTCCTTATTTTTGAATTGCTTATAGAAGTCCTCACCCAAATGCCTCGTGCACCATTGGCTCAGCAAGTCATGCCATGTAAATGACTCCTCTTCCCCTGTTTGCAACTGTTTGATAGCACTAAGCAGACCAACAAGCCTGTCATGTAGTATGCACACATCTTGACGAGTTTTTACCACCCCGATCTTCAAGTTTCATAGGAACCACAGCCAACTCTCGTAGTTCTTGCTTTCTACAAAGGCGAAAGAAACATGTAGAATCTAGTTGTTTCCATCAACGTCCACAGCTGCCATTATTTGCCATTTATATTTCACGGTCAAGAATGTGCTGTCCATGCACAACAATGGACGGCAGTGATAGAACACCTTAATGCAAGCTCTGAATGCGAAGAAAACTCTCTTCAGATGCCTTTTGGTCGGCCACTTGCTTGACGGTCAGTCTTGATAATCATAATAAGTGCCAGGATTTCTTCCCTGAATGCAACTGAGCAGTGCGGGCAAAATATAGTAGGAGTCTTCAAATTTCCCAAACCTCATTTCTAAGGCCTTTTGCTTCGCCCTCCATGCCTTTTTGTAGTTAATTGTATACTGATATCTGTTCTCGATTACTCGGATAATAGCACAGGGCTCAAAATTGAGATTCTCCACTATCTCTAGGTACATGATATTTGCGACATACCCAGATAACAGGTTCTTGTGAGCCATCAGGGTTTCCTCAGTCAAACAGGTATGCTGCTCAACCTTCGAACATAGCCAGTGAGTGCCCCATTTGGGCTTGTACGCGTGCACTCTCTAGGGGCACTCTTGCATCTCGCACACCATGTCGTAGCAGGTTGGGGTGGACATCTTAACCCTGAAAGTCCTTATAACTGATAAGGCCTAATCTTTCACAGCATCCTACACTGTCTCTTTTGTCGGGTACATACTGTTAGGCCTAGCCTCATTCTCATTATACTGCCAAGGCGTATCGCTGTTTTCATTCACAACCAGCTTATTAAATTGATGCGTACTCCAATCTGTTGGCACAAGCGGCTTCGTACCTCCATCTTCCTCATCTAAGTAATTGTCGTCTTCCACTAGTTCTCTGGTGTATTCACGGTCTTCCTCTTGCATCCTTACTGTTATTTCCTCAATTTCCTCACCGTCGTCTACTTGTCCCTGCGCTTCTTGTTCAATGTTTTCATCATCCTCCCCAACCTCAACTTGCTCACCACTCTGGTAAATGATGTCCTCGTTGCATTCCTGTACATGCTGCTCATGGCTAGATTCCCCAATTTCGGTGTCACTATAACTGAACTCATTTTGAGGCTCACTACACTCACCGACGTCCAACTGCTGCTGTGGGGCAACAACCCTATCATACGCTTGCACTAAAAGCACCCGATACAATCCACGTTGCTCCGTCCCCCTCAGATATGATCTCCATGATGCAGTTCCTTTCACCTCAACTAACTCCCAATAAACAGGATCATTTTGCATACTATAAAGGTAAAATAACTTCAGCTGGTACTGATCTGGTTCCATCCGAAAAGTATAATACAACCAATTCAACATAGAAGAAAATGTCCGCTCCTTGACCCTACTCAAGCTTCTGTCCACATACTAGATGTTACTCAGATCCGCACCCTCTAAACCATTCATGACAACCCTTTCTCCACAATAGATTCTAAATGGAACTCATTCTGACTATCTACAAACCAATTCATTAACCCACGAATTAATTATTTTTTATAAAAAATACTGTGACACCTAACATAACTATATCTATATGCTCAAAAAATATATCTAGATTTATTTATATCTACACTTCCAAAAATATATAACTATCTAGATCTATTTGTAGAAAAACAACTATATTCCTAAAAAATATATATCTATCTAGATCTATCTATAAAAACTATTTCTTAAAAATATATATCTATCTACTTCTATCTATAAAAAACAACTACACTCCTAAAAATATATATCTATCTACTTCTATCTGTAGAAAAAATCTACAATCCTAAAAATACATATCTACCTACATTTATCTGTAAAAAACATCTACATTCCTCTAAATTTACTAACTAAATTACTAAAAATATACTAAATCTATCTGTAACCTCTAAATTTAACTAGATCTATTATTTTTGCTATCCTACCATGGTATATTGCTAAACAAAATAATGAGAAAAAAATTTACAAACACAATGAGCAGAAACCTCAAATCTAGCTTTCTCCTCTCCCCTTCCCTTCTCTCCCTTCCTCTCTTTTCTTTCTCTTCTCTCCCTGCCTCCCTTTCCTTTCTCTCCTCTCCCTCTCCTCTCCTCTCTTCTCTTTCTCGCATGGCCAAATGAGTCCCCGCGCCAAACAATAACCGTTTCGGCCTTTTTATATCGCAGTCTCTGTCACGGGTGACAGAGGCGCGCGCCCCCTCTGTCGCCAAACCAACAGTTGATTTTTGTATTGTCGCCATATGGTTGCGTGACAGGAAGGCCGACAGTTTTTTTCGTCTACGTGGCGCCGACGTGGCTATTTTTCATCTGTTCAAACGGCGACACAACTATTCGTCGCCATATCATACGGCGACATTTTCATTTCATAGTTTTAGACGGCGACAAAGGTATAGTTTTGCAATATTTTCCAATCGAAGTATATTTTTGTAATTTGAATAAAAAAATGTATTATTTTAAAAAAAATCTAATTCCTTCACTCATTCCTTCTAGATGCATGCAACGAGCTACAACTACTAAATTAGATTGGTGTGGAGATTCCTGCGTGGGAGTTCGCCTTCTTCTACGGGCCAACGACGGCGACGATGTCTTCACCAGTGATGGCGAGTTCAGGTTCACCGATTAGGGTTTGAATTCACCGTACCTTTAAGCTTCAGAGGGAGGAGGAGGCCAGCAACGGCTGTGGTGGGCGGTGGTGGCGGCTGCGCCATCTCCTCGGGCACGGGACAGAGGTTGGCGGTGAGCAGCGACGGCGAGCGGATCAACTAGATCGAATGTGCTACAGTAGTCGGAGGCGGTTACGGATCAGACAGCGCCACCACTGGAGATGAAGGAGGTTGGAAGTGAGGGGTGGAGGAGGCGGGCGGTGCAGGCGCGGCAGCATCGGCAACCGCTTCAGGTGGCGGTAGCAGCAGCAGGGATAAACTCGTTGGTAGATGATAGAGGAAAGTAATCTACCATATTTGCAATTGATTACACAGGTTACATATATAGGCCAATACCATGCAAGCCTTGCCATATCTGGTTTATGGAAGCAAATCACCAAAGAAAGGGAAAGAGATAAGCATGGCAGGTCAAGCGAGATACGTGCGTATGTATATGACAGGTACATGAGAGAGAGGTCCACGAACGTCTGTTTAACATGCCCCCGCAGTCGAAACGTCGACAGCATGGACGTTTAGACTGGACCTAAACTAGGTGAAGATGGAGGTGGGTAGTCCCTTGGTGAAGATGTCGGTGCACTGTGATGTCATCGACACATGAAGAATGCGCACGTCACCAAGAGCAACACGTTCACGGATGAAGTGCAAGTCGATCTCGATGTGCTTGGTGCGCTGATGCTGCATCGGGTTCATCGAGAGGTAGATAGCGCTGACATTGTCGTAGTAGATGAGAGTGGTTTGCCGAGCTCCTAAAGAAGTTGGCGTAGCCAGCATGCCTCGGCGACGGCATTGGCTACTGCCTTGTACTCGGCCTTAACACTGGAGCGAGAGACTGTGTGCTGTCGCTTCGAGGACCATGAAACGAGACTATCACCGAGGAAAATAGCATAGCCCGATGTAGATGATGAGGTCTATTGGTGGAGTACGGTGAAGCAGGAGACCATGATCGATGGAGCCCTAAAGATACTGGAGGATGCATTTCACCGTAGCGAGGTGAGGCTCACGGGGATCATGCATATGAATGCAGACCTACTGCACGGTGTATACGATGTTCGGGTGGGTGAAGGTGAGATACTGCAAGGCACCAGCCAGACTGCTGTATTGAGTCAGATCACTGACAGATTCACCAGCCGTAGATGAAACGTTGGAGTACGTGTCAATAGGTGTATTTTAGGGCTTGCAATCGATCATTCTGGCACATTCCAAAATGTCTAGGATATAATGGCGTTGAGAGAAATAGGCCACCTGCACGGTGACTGACTGACACACCAAGAAAGTGATGAAGATGGCCAGGGTCCTTCATAGAGAAATCCCGCTGGAGTGAAGAAATAGTCCAACAGAGAAGAGTGTCCAAGGAGGCTGTCAGGACAATGTCATCCACATAGAGGAGCAAATATATGGTGTCATTGCCACGTTGGTAGACGAAAGCGAGGTGTCAGACTTAGTCTCCACAAAGCTGATGGACAGTAAATGGGAAGTAAAACGACTGTACCATGCCAGGGGTGCCTGCTTCATACCATAGAGTGACTTGTTTAGCAGACAGATAGAATCTGTATGGAAGGATCCATGAAGCCAGTCAGTTGAGGGCAATAAACTATCTTGGAGAGGGTGACATGGAGGAAAGCATTCTTCACATCAAGCTGGTGAATAGGCCAATTTCTGGATAGCACCAAGGTGAGAATCGTGCAAATTGTGGCGGGTTTGACAACAGGATTGAAGGTCACATCAAAATCAACACTGGGTGAAACACGGAGAACCCATCGGGCCTTGTATCGATCAGGCGTGCCATCAGATTTGAACTTGTGACAAAAAATCCACTTGCTAGTAACAATATTAGCACCAGACGATCGAGGGACGAGGTCCCATGTGTGATTGGCCTGAAGGGCGACAAATTCCTCCTCCATGGCAGCACGCCAATTTGGATCGGTGAGGGTGTCTCGGTATGTCTTCGGAATGGAAGACAATGCAATAACTTGAAGATTCATGGGCTGCCGTGGCTGGCGATAGCCATGTTTGCCGTAATCATGGTGTGAGAGTTGATCACCGGTGGAGGCCGGCGGAGAGCCGATAGGTGGCATAGCAGCCAGAGCAGATACCTCTACAGTAGAGGCCAACAGCTCTAGAAGCCCCTCAGCAGAGGTGACAGGAGGAGCGACAGACCCTGGCAGCGTCGTGGTAGGGTTCGGCAGCCCCTTGATAGGAGCGAGCACAATGGACAGGGGTGCACCAGGCCTAGGTGTGCCAGTCTCGACAGGGATGACGACAGCTACCGGTGCCGCAGTCATAGTCGGCGAGACGTCGTCGCCTGGTGACGCAGCAGCACCAGGTGGAGCGTGTGGTAACCCGATGCCGATGGGGGCAGTTGTAGTACTTGTTCTTGCATGGGAAACAACAACGCGGTTCGATGGGTAGCGAGGAAGAACCAAGCTCAAACAGGAAATCAAGATCAAAACGAGATGGAGTTGTCGCTACTTCGACAAAGGGAAAAGCGGATTCATCGAACGTGACATGACGTGAGATGATCCTATTAGAGGATAGGTCAAGACATCGATAACCCTTGTGTTCCGAGGGGTAGCCGAGGAAGACACACATGATGGGGCGAGGAGGGAGGTTGTTTTGGGTGGTGGCAGAAAGGTTGGGGTAGCACTTGCAACCAAAAACATGAAGGTGAGTGTGGAATATAAGAACCCAGGTGTCTTCATAACCGGCTCAGAAGTGCCTGAGGGAGAGACAGGACGTCCAGAAGCTTACAGGGTGCATGGCCGCACTTAGCAGGTTTATTTCCCGACTGGGTATGCGAGGTATGCCATTCTTTAAACTCCTCAAGAAGCAGGACAAGTTCCAATGGACACCTGAAGCACAGCAAGCGTTTGAAGATCTTCTTAACAACACCCCCGATCTTGGTTTCACCGATGCCAGGGGAACCTCTGTTACTTTACATCGCGGCAACGACTCGCGTAGTCAGCACTGCAATCATCGTAGAAAGGGAGGAGCCGGGTAACGTGCAGAAGATCCAACACCCGGTCTATTTCATCAGCGAGGTCCTGAGTGAATCTAAGGTGCGGTATCCACAAGTGCAAAAATTATTATACGCCGTACTTCTTACATCTAGCAAACTCAAGCACTACTTCCAAGAGCATACTGTTTCGGTGGTCACCTCCTTCCCAACAGGAGATATACTTCACAACCAGGAGGCCATTGGGAGAATTGCAAAGTGGGCAGTCGAGCTTGGAGCCTTTGATATCCTATTCAAGCCTCGCACAGCCATCAAGTCTCAAGCGCTCGCCGACTTTACTGCCGAGTAGACAAAACTTCAAAACCCGGCGATCGTCAAGGAACTCGAGTATTGGACGATGTACTTCGATGGTTCTGTCATGCTCAGTGGCACGGGGCTGGTATAGTGCTCATATCACCAAGTGGGGAACGGTTGAGGTACGTCCTTCAAATACTTTTTCCCGCGTCGAACAACGCCGCCGAGTATGAGGCACTCATCCATGGGCTCCGTATCGCCATATCACTTGGTATTCGACGTCTGACGGTTCGCGGAGATTCAATGCTCGTGGTCAATCAGGTGCAAAAAGAATGGTCGTACATCAAAGACAACATGGCTGCCTATTGCCAGGAGGTACGCAAGCTAGAAGGCAACTTTGACGGTTTGGAACTTGTTCATGTGCTCCGTCGGGACAATGAAGCGGCCGACGAGCTAGCAAAAATGGGATCCGGCCGGACCACAGTGCCCGTGGGAGTATTCGTCGAAGAAATTCATAAGCCCACAATAAGCACTCGGCCAAAGTCAGACATCCCAGTGGAGAAGAACGTGGAGGCAGAAGTCATGATCATTACCCCCGATTGGACAGCCCCGTATCTGGGCTATTTGACGAAGGACGACCTACCCAAAGACCGCGTGCAAGCCGAACGAATAATGCGCCGAAGCATGAGCTATGTAGTAATCAGGGAAAAACTCTATCGCAAGAGCTCCTCTGGTGTACTACGACGGTGCATATCAGAACAAGAAGGAAGAGATCTTCTCAAGGAAATCCACTCGGGAATTTGTGGAAATCATGCTGCGTCAACAACCCTAGTCGGCAAGGCTTATCGTCAGGGATTTTTCTGGCTGACTGCTGTCACTGATGTAGAGGACATCGTTCAGACATGCGAAGGATGTCAATTCTTTGCGCGACAGGTGAACAAACTAGCACAGGAACTACAGACCATCCCAATCACCTGGCCATTTGCGGTCTGGGGGCTTGACATGGTGGGACCTTTGAAGAAAGCTCAAGGTGGTTATACTCATCTCTTCGTGGCCGTCGATAAATTCACCAAATGGATTGAGGCCAAGCCAGTCGCCACAATCACAGCCGCAAAGGCCAAAGAATTCTTCCATGAAATCATGGTTATATTCAGCGTACCAAACCGAATCATCACGGATAACGACACCCAATTCAGAGGTGGCATATTTTAAGACTGGTGCGGTGAACTCGGCATAAAAATTTGCTTCGCATCAGTAGCACACCCCCGAAGTAATGGGCAGGTCGAACGAGCCAACAGCATGGTATTACAAGGTCTGAAGGCAAGGATTTTTTATCGTCTCAAACCGTACGCCATTCGGTAGGTCAAAGAATCGCCTTCGGTACTCTGGGGGCTGCGAACCACCCCCAGCAGAGCAACCGGGCAGTCACCTTTGTTCCTGGTGTATGGCTCAGAGGCGGTCCTCCCCACTGAGTTAGAATTCGGATCCCCGCGGGTTCGGAGCTATGAGGAGGTCGCTTCGGAAGAAAGCCGGCTAGAAGACCTCTATCGACTGGAAGAAGCTAGGGATGTCGCAACAATTCAGTCGGCAAAGTACCTTCCGGGCTTACGTCGCTATCACGATCGCAATGTAAGGAGCCGCGCATTCTATAAAGGAGATCTGGTCCTTAGAAAGAATCAGAAATGTGAGCATAAGCTCTCACCAAGCTGGGAGGGCCCTTACATCATCGATTAGGTGATACGTCCTGGGGCTTATAAGCTCAAGCGTGAAGACGACACAATTGTCAACAACACCTGGAACATAGAACAGCTACGTCGTTTTTTCACTTGACCTTTGTAATCCAATTGCTTCTTTATGAATGAATGTTCGCTCTTAAAGTTGTTCTCGTATAATCTTCTCGAAAATTATGCGTCTGAGTGCTTCGCTCCTACGAATTTTAAGACTCTGAGACATGTGTCATTGACGGGACCCGGATTTGCAAATCCGAAACCCTCTGTGTATACTGCACTAGTCCAGGATCACGCTAGTGCACACAGTGGAAACATAGATGAAATATCATTCCATACAATGAATTAACTAAGAAAGAAGCAAATTATTATTAAATAAAACAAACGACCTTATGGTCAATGTTTACACCATTACGCCTTAAGGGCTTAAGAAACAAATACTATTGCAAATAAAAGACAACTTGAGCTATCTGACATGCCACAGGCAATCGTCTGGGAACGCCTTCCTAATCCACGTAGTCTTCATAGAATTCCTCCTCATGATATTCATTATCTCCTTGAAAGAATCGATCAACAAGGGCATAAAGCCGTGAGTACAAAGGTACTCAGCAAGCCGTAGGGAATTGATGCAATATATTCATGCACGGCTTGACAAGGATGGCTATATATTTCATTTGCAGAAAGCAGTAACTTGAATTGAAATATAATAAATAGATTGAAAGCATATTTATAAAAAAATAAATAAAAGATTGATAGATCAATGATAGACAACAAAACAACAGTGAACTCCCCGTTCACATCCCAACAATTCCACATTCCTCATTTTATGAAACACTCTATACCCCGTGTGAAATTCCCGGGCTTTGTCCATGACCGAGGACGCGGCTATTCGAATAGTTTTACACTCTGCAGAGGTTGTACAACTTTACCCACAAGACATGAACATCTCTTTGTGCAAACGTTACTAACACACTTCCTTTGGTGTGTCGCAGAGATATCATGACAAAGCCTTTACAATGCACTATCTAAACTCAGATCGCTCGCTAAGGTTTCGCCATTAGGGCCCCTCTTGCGCTTTTGCGAATCAACCCGTCCATCCCGAACCCACACCACCAACCGGCAAGACTCAAGGCTAGACATTGCAAATTAATCGCCTAAGTCTGTCCCATTCGCACATGTGGTAGTACGGTTAGGCCCAGTTCAACGGCGCACAAGATTAAGTCCTTAAGTTGTCTCAGGCAAGACATCCACCTCCCAATGTGCTAGAAAGCACCCCCTTTACTGCACAATCACTTGCCCGAGGGAAAACAATTCGTTCAACCAAGACCAATGGCCAACCCTGCCATGGTACAACAAATTTTACAACAGTGGCTAACGGCCACGATTCAATATCTCATTAAGTCAAGATTAACATTATTCAACATGTGATATGAATCCCAACGTATATATAAGCATGTCTAAGGATAGCTACGTAACCCAATGTTGGTATATTGATTATGTCCAACTAGTAATGTCCCAACTTAGGTTTATCAATGGATACATGGCATACAATTAATCAAGGTGGCATAATGTCAACTAGGTATACATCTACTCCCATTAAATAAGGATTGATATACAAAATAGCATGCAATTGTAATAAAGTAAAATACTTTTGCAAACATAGGATCAATATGATCAAAGGATTACGACTTGCCTTGCTGATCTAGTGCTGAATCTTGGTCTTCAAAGTCTTCGTTCGCTCCCTCGGAATTAGCGTCTACCGGAAAAGAAGCAACGAAACCAAATAAATACAAAACAGAGACTCAAACAAGCTCAAAACAGAAAATAAAAGGATCTGGAAGATAGATCTTGATTTTAGAAAAATTTAGAAACTTGAATCGCCTCAATCGGAGTTCGAATGGGGGAGAACGGGCTTCGGGAAAATTAAATCAGAGAAAAAGGCTGAAAATCAGAAATTCGGAATTTCTGGATTTATTTTTATACGGAAAAAGGATTTATTGCGCAATCGCTGACGTCAGCCGGCTCTCGGTGGACTCGGTCCACAGCGCCGGCTCGGTTAACCGTGCACCCGGCGCACGCTCGACGTCATCGCTGACACGGGCGGCTGATGCAGCGCACACTCGGCTCGGACGTGGCGCTGACGTGGATGAGCCACGCGTCATGCATCCGATCGACGACGCGAGATCGGACGGCCGAGGATGAGGGCGCGACAGAGGTGACACGGCCAGATCTGGGACGATGGAGCGGGATCCGACGGCCAAAAGCTTCGCCGAGGACCGACGGTGAGCGGCGGAGGCAAGTCTCACCGGACGTGGAGAAGAAGGCGTGGTGCACGATGAGAACACGGTGGATCGGGCATGGTTCGGTGCGGATCGGGAAGAGGAGGTCACGGCAACTCGGAGATGCAAACGGGGACGGCGGGGATGCACGGACGGCGAAGGAAAAAGCGGCGGAAGGTGACGGGCACGGCGACAACTCCGACGAGCTCGCGCGAAGAAACGGCGATGTCTCGGGCGGTGAGAGGTGAGGCAAAAGGGGCAGCGCGTGAAGGGGAATCTTGGGAAGCGTACGACGCTTTAAATAGCAGCCTCGACGGCCGTGTCCAACACGGACTCCATGACGTGCGGCGCGAGGACTCCGAGCGGCGGCGGCGGCTAGGGTTAGGGTTTCGTGGGCGCGGCGACGTGGCCGCATCGCAGCCACACATGCGGCGCAGATCCGACGACGGAGGCGCGCGCGGGCTGGATGGGCCGCGAGGGGAAGCTGGGCCAGGGCGAAACGGGCCGAGGCAAGGCGGGGCTGGGCCGAGGCGAGGCGGAAGAAGAATTGGACCGAAAAGATTCGGCCCAGAAGGGTTTTTAGAAATAAAAATCATTTTTCGATTAAGTAAAATCCAGAAATTCGAATAAATGCAAATAAATTCAAATAAATATCAAATAAATTTAGAAAAATTCCTTGGAGCACAATGAACCCAACTAAAACTGAAAATCTTTAGTTTGATGAATAGTTTAGTCAAATTAAATCCTTTCATTATTAGGAAAATCAAATTAAGCTTGCATTTATTCAAGAGAAATGCAAATGGTTTGTTTTTGGATTCAAACATTCCAAACTCAATTTTTGGGATGTTACAAACCTCCCACCCCTAAATGGAATCTCGACCCCGAGATTCTGACTGGCTAGGGAATAGGTGGGGAAACTCGGACTTCTGATCCTCTTCGCGCTCCCAAGTTGCTTCCTCTTCTGAATGATTGCTCCATTGGACCTTGCAAAAACGAATGATCTTGCTCCTCGTGATACGCTCTTCTATATCCAAAATTTTCACTGGTTGCTCCTTGTAGGTAAGATCCTCCTGCAAATCAATGGCTTCCAATGGCATCTGTTCCTCTGGCACACGTAGGCATTTCTTCAACTGCGATACATGGAACACATCATGGATTCCGGCAAAAGACTGGGGCAATTCTAACTTGCAAGCAACCTCTCCTCTTCGTTCCAAGATTTTGAACGGTCCCACATATCTAGGGGCAAGCTTTGCTTTTACTTGAAATCTCTTAACTCCTTTGAGAGGGGTGACTCTGAGATAAACATAATCATTGGGCTCGAAACTCAAATCTCGACGACGATTATCTGCATAACTCTTCTGTCTGCTTTGAGCGATCTTTAAACGGTCTCGAATTAATTGAACTTGCTCTTCGGCTTCTTGCAGAATGGCGGGGCCAAACAATTGTCTTTCTTCCGACTCCTTCCAGTTGAGAGGGGTTCTGCACTTTCTTCCATATAAGGCTTCAAAAGGTGACATTTGCAGACTGGCCTGATAACTATTGTTGTACGAAAACTCAGCATAGGGCAAACACTTGTCCCACTTAGCACCATAAGTTAAGGCACAAGCTCTTAACATATCTTCAAGAACCTGATTCACACACTCAGTCTGTCCATCGGTTTGAGGGTGATAGGCAGTACTGAATCTGAGATTAGTTCCCATGGCTTCATGCAGACTCTGCCAAAAATGAGAGGTAAATTGGCTTCCTCTATCAGACACTATCTTGTTAGGCACTCCGTGAAGACTGACGATCCTTGACATATATAACTCTTCTAATTTATCTCCTGCATAGGTAGTCTTAACTGGAATGAAGTGAGCTACCTTAGTCAATCGATCCACTATTACCCAGATCGAATCATAACCTGCTTGGGTCTTAGGAAATCCGGTGATGAAATTCATACCAATTTCTTCCCACTTCCACTCTAGAATCTTCAATGGCTGCAGCAATCCTGCTGGTCTCTGATGCTCTGCCTTGACCTTCTGGCAGACATCACAAAGTGCAACATATTCTGCAATCTCACGCTTCATACTAGGCCACCAATACCTTTCCTTGAGGTCTTGATACATCTTAGTACTTCCAGGATGAATGGACTATAAAGTCTCATGCGCTTCTTTTAGTATCAACTCCTTAAGCTCTTTCCGATCTGGTACGCAAATACGCTTCTCATACCAAATAGTACATTGTTCATCTTCGGTGAAACCTGGGGCTTTTCCTTTCTTCATATTGCTCTTAATCTCCTTGACATCAGCATCATCTACCTGTGCTTCTCGAATCTGATCTTCCAATGTAGGGCGTACTTCCAAAGTAGCTAAATACCCTTCCTGAACCAATTCCAAACTAAGCTTCAAATTCCTTATAAAGGGTCACGACTTTCCTTAATCATCAGAGTGTTGCAGTAGCTCTTTCTACTCAAAGCGTCGGCTACGACATTGGCCTTGCCTGGATGATAATGGATCCCAATGTCATAATCCTTGATCAATTCCAACCACCTTCTTTGTCTCATATTGAGGTCAGCTTGGGTGAAGATATACTTCAAACTCTTGTGATCAGTATAAACCTCACAACGATTACCAATGAGATAGTGACGCCAAATCTTTAAAGCATGCACTACGGCTGCTAATTCCAAATCATGGGTAGGATAGTTAACTTCATGTGGCCTTAGCTGTCGTGAAGCATACGCTACAACCTTCTTATCTTGCATTAGCACACAACCGAGTTCTTGTCGGGATGCATCGCAGAATATCTCAAAATCCTTCCTATTATCCGCGCAGATAAGCATCAGGCGCTTGTCAAACACTTCTTTAACTCTTGAAAACTTTCCTCACACTCTGGTGTCCAAACGAATTTCTTCTCCTTCTTTAAGAGTTGAGTGAGCGGTCTAGCTTTTCTAGAAAACCCTTCTATGAAACGGCGATAATATCCCGCCATTCCAAGAAAACTTGGATCTGGGTACCGCCTTGGGTGACTCCCTAACTTAGCACATCTCGCACCTTACTGTGGTCAACAAATGACTTCTTTCACGATATGACATGTCCTAGGAAAGCAACTTCTTTCATCCGTAACTCACATTTATCGAACTTTGCATAAAGTCGATTCTCTCTTAGCTTCGTTAAAACTTCGCGCAAGTGATCCTCAGTTCTTCCTCACTCTTGGAGTAGATCAGAATGTCATCAATGAAAACAACAACAAACTTATCCAGATATTCCATGAATACCTTATTCATCATGGTCATGAAGTAGGTAGGGGTATTGGTCAATCCAAACGACATCACGGTATACTCATACTGTCCGTACCGGGTAACAAAAGTTGTTTTGGGTATATCCTCTTGACGAATCTTCAACTGGTGGTAACCTGATCTTAAGTCAATCTTCGAGAACACTCCGGCTCCTTGAAGTTGATCAAACAAATCATCGATTCTTGGCAGAGGGTACTTATTCTTGATGGTGACCTCATTGAGTGAGCGATAATCTACACACATTCTCTGAGTTCCATCTTTCTTTTCAACTAGAAGAACTGGCGCTCCCCATGGCGAAGAACTTGGTCGAACAAAACCTTGATCCTGCAGCTCTTTAATCTATCTCTTTACCTCAGCTAACTCATTAGCAGGCATCCTGTAAGGTCTCTTAGAAATGGGTGGTGTTCCAGGAACTAGTTCTATCAAGAACTCTATATCTCGATCCGGTTGCATCCCAGGCAACTCATCTGGAAACACATCAGGAAATTCGCTGGCGACTGGCACATCTTCCAAACTTATTCCTTTGGCACTACAAACTTTAATCCCTTCGGAAGGATCTGAAACGGCTTGAACTTTTAACTTGGCTCCATCTGGACTGGTTAAGGTGATCACTCTATTCCCACAATCCAAAACTGCTTGGTTCTTGGAAAGCCAATCCATTCCTAGGATCACATCTAGGGACTTGGTGTCTAGGACAATAAGGTTGGCTGAAATTCTACCCTCCAATTAATATCTTAACTTCGGGCAGCCTTGGTTCGAACTCAAATCGTAACGTGTGATTGCACTAATAAAATAGTCTTAAGAGGCATTGTCTTTAATTGATGACTTGCGGCAAAACTTGAGAAACAAACGAACGCGTAGCTCCGTAATCAAACAAAACCATGGCGGATGCTAAGTTGACTAGAGCTTACCTAATATGACGCCCGTGCAACCGGCGCCCTCGGTGACGTGATTCACACGGCCTCTTCCAAAGAAAGCGCGGAGTCCTCGTGGCTTGGTTGGGAGTCCGGGCACTCCACGCCCCGCTCCCGGGCCGGGTCTTGGCCGCGTAGATCCCAAGTTGAAACGGACTGGCGTCACAGCTTGCTTTCTGGGGCAATTGTTGGCATAGTGATCGAGTTCATGACAGTTGAAACATGTGACTTCGCACCGGATTACCGTCTTTTGAGGTGGATTGTCGTTGGAGCCGGGTTGCGACACCAAGGAGCCGGGCGAGGTGTCGTGCAGGGGTCTGAATGTATTCGGAGGAGTGAAACGAGCGGTCGTTAAGCATTGGTTCGATCACGATGACTCGATGGGCTCCATGTCGCATCATCTTTCTCTTACGGATTCTTCCAATTCACGGCGAGATTCTTCAATAAGCATAGCTTTATCTACAAGGTGTCGAAAATCGCATAGTCATTGCCAATGACTTGCACCTTTAGTCCCGGATTGAGTCCACGCTTGAATTTCTTCCGCGAGCATCATCTTTGGCTACATCCTCCGGAGCGCGTAGCGGCGAGTTGAGTGAACTTATTAAGGTATTCACTCACCGACATCCCTTCTTGCTTGAGCTCTCGAACCCATTTTTCTTCATCTCCACTTTTCCATCCGGGATATGGGAGTGGCGAAAAGCGATGGAAAACTCGCCCAAGTGATAGTCCGAGGGTCATCATGGGCAAGATCAGAGTTCTCCCACCATTCGCAATGTGCCCTCCGGTGATGAGCGGCATAGAGAACCTTCTCACGATCGTGTAATCGAGCAATTGCGAGTTTCTTCTCAATGGAGCGAATCCAATGCTCAAGGCCCAATGGTTCTGAAGAGTTGGAGAAAGTTGGCGGGCGAGTCCTCATAAATTCTGCTAGCTTGGACTGGATACGAGCTTGAGGAGGTGCAGCAGCAGCTTGGTTCTGCTGGTTCAACAAATTTGCTAGGCAATCGCACCAGTTCTCACGATTCATCATGTTGTTCATGTTCTGCATCATTGTATTCATTAGTTGAGTCTGAGCTACCAGAAAATGTCCCATGTTCTGATTTGTCACTGTTGGCGGTGGCGGTGGTGCATTGGGGTCGGGGTTGGCGCTAGCACTGGCATCCAATGGGTGAACTGCGACCGGCTCCAGAACGAGTGTCAACCATCTGAGATGCAGCACAAGGGTTTGATAGGTAAGAGGGAAAAGTAGTAGACGAGTGGTAAGATCATCTAGGGGAGAAGGTAATACCCAGGGACAAAAGGACACAGCCGAAAGGCTTCAAATTAAAGAGGCTAATAAAGCTTTTTCAACTAAAGGTATGGTTGCAACACTGTGCTAGGGGCAAGTGTACAACATACCAGCACACAAGCAAAGAAAATCCTAGTATACGCAGACTATATGTAACTGAACTGAAAAGGGGAAGACATGCTCAACCACTGTTGAGCACCAACAACCTATCTTATATGGTAGTCTTCTTGGATATGTCTTTGATGGCTTGATCATCATCTTCCTTGATTTGATTCCTTGCAGAAGACTCGAGGCTTTGAGAATGTTCATGAGATAAGACTAATTTAAATTTCAAATCAATGTTTTAACAAAGGAGAGGAATAAGAACCTAAGAATAAGACGAGAGGAGACGAAAACTATTAAGTACAAATTTTGTTGGTTTGATTTAGAAAATAATTTTGAAGACCATGCTAACTAGGATAGCGACTCTACAATGATATGGCTCGATACTATCTCTGCTGACCCGGATTTGCAAATCCGAAACCCTCTATGTATACTGCACTAGTCCAGGATCACGCTAGTGCACACAGTGGAAACATAGATGAAATACCATTCCATACAACGAATTAATTAAGAAAGAAGCAAATTATTATTAAATAAAGCAAACGACCTTATGGTCAATGTTTACACCATTACGCCTTAAGGGCTTAAGAAACAAATACTATTGCGTGGAAAAGACAACTTGAGCTATCGACATGCCACGTGCAATCGTCTGGGAACGCCTTCCTAATCCACGTAGTCTTCATAGAATTCCTCCTCATGATATTCATTATCTCCTTGAAGAATCGATCAACAAGGGCATAAAGCCATGAGTACAAAGGTACTCAGCAAGCCGTAGGGAATTGATGCAATATATTCATGCACGGCTTGACAAGGATGGCTATATATTTCATTTGCGAAAAGCAGTAACTTGAATTGAAATATAATAAATAGATTGAAAGCATATTTATAAAAATAAATAAAAGATCGATAGATCAATGATAGACAACAAAACAACAGTGAACTCCCCGTTCACATCCCAACAATTCCACATTCCACATTTTATGAAACACTCTATACCCCGTGTGAAATTCCCGGGCTTTGTCCATGATCGCGGACGCGGCTATTCGAATAGTTTTACACTCTGCAGAGGTTGTACAACTTTACCCACAAGACATGAACATCTCTTTGTGCAAACGTTACTAACACACTTCCTTTGGTGTGTCGCAGAGATATCATGACAAAGCCTTTACAATGCACTATCTAAACTCGGTACTGCCCGCTAAGGTTTCGCCCATTAGGGCCCCCTCTTGCGCCTTGCGAATCTACCCGTCCATCCCGGAATCCACACCACCAACTGGCAGTACTCAAGGCTAGACATTGCAAATTAATCTGCTAAGTCTGTCCCATTCCGGACATGTGGTAGTACGGTTAGACCTAGTTCAATGGCGCACAAGATTAAGTCCTTGTTGTCTCTGCAAGACATCCACATCCCAATGTGCTAGAAAGCACCCCTTTATCGCACGATCACTTGCCCGAGGGAAAACAATTGCTCAACCAAGACCAATGGCCAACCCCGCCATGGTACAACAAATTTTACAACAGTGGCTAACGGCCACGATTCAATATCTCATTAAGTCAAGATTAACATTATTCAATATGTGATATGAATCCCAACGTATATCTAAGTATGTCTAAGCATAGCTACGTAACCCAATGTTGGTATATTGATTATGTCCAACTAGTAATGTCCCAACCTAGGTTTATCAATGGATACATGGCATACAATTAATCAAGGTGGCATAATGTCAACTAGGTATACATCTACTCCCATTAAATAAGGATTGATATACAAAATAGCATGCAATTGTAATAAAGTAAAATACTTTTGCAAACATAGGATCAATATGATAAAAGGATTACGACTTGCCTTGCTGATCTAGTGCTGAATCTTGGTCTTCAAAGTCTTCGTTCGCTCCCTCGAAATTAGCGTCTACCGGAAAAGAAGCAACGAAACCAAATAAATACAAAACAGAGACTCAAACAAGCTCAAAACTGAAAATAAATGGCTCTGGAAGATAGATCTTGATTTTATAAAAATTTAGAAACTTGAATCGCCTCAATCAGAGTTCGTATGAGGGAGAACGGGCTTCGGGAAAATTAAATCAGAGAAAAAGGCTGAAAATAAGAAATTCGGAATTTCTGGATTTATTTTTATACGGAAAAAGGATTTATTGCGCAATCGCTGATGTCAGCCGGCTCTCGGTGGAGTCGGTCCACGGCGCGGGCTCGGTTCACCGTGCACCCGGCGCACGGTCGACGTCATCGCTGATGCGGGCGGCTGACGCAGCGCACACTCGGCTCGGACGTGGCGCTGACGTGGACGAGCCACGCGTCATGCATCCGATCGACGGTGCGAGATCGGACGGCCGAGGACGCAGGGCGCGCAGGTGACGCGCCGATCTGGGACGATGTTGCGGATCCGGCGCCAAAGCCGCCGAGGATCGACGGTGAGCGGCGGAGGCAAGTCTCACCGGACGTGGAGAAGAAGGCGCGGCGCACGATGAGGACGTGGCGGATCGGGCGCGGTTCGGTGCGGATCGGGAAGAGGAGGTCATGGCGACTCGGAGATGCAAGTGGGGACGGCGAAGGAAAAAGTGGCGGAAGGTGACGGGCACGGCGACAACTCCGACAAGCTCGCGCGAAGAAACGGCGACGTCTCGGGCGGTGAGAAGTGAGGCAAAATGGGCGGCGCGTGAAGGGGAATCTCGGGAAGCGTATGGCGCTTTAAATAGCGGCCTCGACGGCCGTGTCCGACACGGACTACAAGATGTGCAGCGCGAGGACTCCAAGCGGCGGCGGCGGTGGCTAGGGTTAGGGTTTCGCGGGCGCGTAGACGTGGCCGCATCGCAGCCACACACGCCGCGCAGATCCGACGGCATATGGCGCCGCGGCCGGCCGCGCTGGGGAAGGTGGGCCAGGGCGAACGGGCCGAGGCAAGGCGGGCTGGGCCGAGGCGAGGCGGAAGAAGAATTGGGCCGGAAAGATTCGGCCCAGAAGGGTTTTTAGAAATAAAAATCATTTTTCGATTAAGTAAAATCCAGAAATTCGAATAAATGCAAATAAATTCAGAAAAATCCCCAAAAATACAGAAAAATTCCTTGGGGCACAATGAACCCAACTAAAACTAAAAATCTTTAGTTTGATGAATAGTTTAGTCAAATTAAATCCTTTCATTATTAGGAAAATCAAATTAAGCTTGAATTAATTCAAGAGAAATGCAAATGGTTTATTTTTGGATTCAAACATTCCAAACTCAATTTTTGGGATGTTACAGTCATGAACCATGCTCCAGAACCTGGGGGCTGAACTAGTCGGACATGATATTTAATATGTCAAAACTACTCGGCTGGCCTCATCGAGCATAGCAACATATTTAAAGAAAAAATGCAAGGTCAAAGAAACACTTTCAAATATTTGCTCATAGGTCCAAAGTTTCTGTGACAGCCGAAGAAGCATCCTTAACTTCATCCCAGAGTTCGGCGGCCTGGTCTTCATCCACATTGCAGGCATAGCCATCTTTAATGGCTTCAAGATCCACTCGGGGATAAAGCGACTTGGTGATCGCCAGATCCTGGCTAGCACCGTTGGTCGCTGTTTCCTTCAAGAGTCTCTTAAGCTCCTTGGGGGCTTCCTCTAGTTGGGAGATAACGTGGCCCCTACTGAGCGGCCTGTCGCCTCCGGGATGAAGCAACCTCAACAATGGCTCAGAGGCCTCGCGGAACTTAGCACAAGACGTTTCAAGGGCCTCGACTTTCTCGTTATAAGCGGCGTATTGCGCCCGTGTCTTGAACTTGTAGTCTGCAAGCAAAACAGATTATTAAGAAATACCAAGAAGACAACGAAGGCAAGGGAGGGCCAGGCTGCTGAGCGTACCTTCTAACTCCTTCTCCGATTTCAACTTAGAGGCCTCCGAGGCTTTAAGTTGCTCTTGGAGCTTTGCAATAGTAGAATCCCGAACTGACACAGAGATAAGGAAATCAAAAGACCAAACGATTAAACGAGAGCACGAGATGGTCCAGGAAATATCTACCTCGAAGGGAGCCAACAACATCTAGCTTCTCCTGCCACAAAATTTTGTTCTGTTCCCGCAAGGCCTGGACTTCTGACCTAATATCCTGCAGCTCGGCTGCATGTCTAGCCTTGATCTACTCCAAATCGGCCAGATATTCCTGGCGCGTCCTGACCTCCGGGAGCATATTTTGGAGGTATTCGGACTTTTTTGCAGAGCGTTCTCCCAATTTATGTAACCATCACAGGGAAAGGTGACAACATGCTAACCGGCACAAGCAAGAAGGTGACAAGAGTAGTGAAAATATTACTCTGCCAGCGAGCACAAGCGCGGCGTGACTATAAAAGTCATTCCTTTCTTTCTCCTCCGTCGGATCATCGAGGGACTTTGCCGCCTTCCTCATCAACCCACGCGGTTTGCATTATAAGTTGGGGCGAGCAAGAGCCATGGATCTCGGGGATCTCTTCTACCTCGGGGATGGACGGAGATGGGCTCGAAAGCGGCGGGACCCGATGCCAAGCACCGGGTGTCGCTGAAGGCGATCGAGGCGATTGTGGGGCCTCTCAACCTGTGTCGGGTACATCCCGGGACTCGATTCCTCGTGGCCCCGTGATGGTGTCTCGATGGGGATATCATAAGAAGGATTCCTATAAGAAGAATGATCGGTGAATAAGCCGGCAAAATACGTTGAATAAGAGTCGATGGGACATCCAACCTGTCGGACTTCTTTATCCTCATCGGGGGTTTCGTTCGAGTGGCAGAACCACTCCCGCAGGGACCAATGGATCGCTATGATCCGAACCTTGGCTCTCCCGAATGCTCGAGTCACTTGGAGTTGGACTCGGCTGTACCACAGGCTTATGTGGAAGGGGAACTGAAGGCATCGGGGCTTGTGCTAGTGGTTCTTGGATCTTGGGACCACCAGTCGGGCGCCGAGGCTTTGGAGGGTCCTTGACAATCGTTTTCTTCCCCTTCTTGGCGGCCGGGTCTCCGGCTTGGGGGCTTGCAGGTCGCTTCCAGTGGGCGCTCTTATGAATAGGCATTTCTAGGAGAGGCGCATCACTAAAGAAAGGCAATCGATCCTGGAAAGGAGTATTAAAACTATTAAAAGTCATTCAGAGACGAATGTGGAAGTCTATCAGCTAAACATTCTTACCTCAAGAGGAGGATTTGATGCAATAAAGGACTTTGGGCATCTGGCGGTGGACATCTCTACGCATGGGATGAAAAAGTCGCCTACCCGAGCATATACCTGCTCCTTGGACGTTGATTCGGGTAGTTCCCGGGTCGGATCGTCCCTTCCTTCAAATTCATATCCCAGATGGGCTCGCTCCTTTAGTGGTTGTATCCGGCGAGCGACAAAATGGATGGCCAGAACAACTCCCGTGTGACCGTCTTCCTTTAATTTATCAATCAGCACCAAGAGATCTTGCACCTGATCCATATCGCCAACATTGGGAACAGACATCCAAGAAAGGGACACCCTAGGTTAGCGCCCGACAAAAGAAGGGAGAGCGGGATCAAGATTGGCACAATAGTACCATTCCTGGTGCCAGCCTTTATTTGAAGATTTGAAGGGAATGGCAAAGTAGTTTTTCTTCAACCCTTCCCGCAATTGAAATCCGGCTCCCCCAATTACCTTGGGGTCGCTTTTTGAGGGATAAGGCTTTAAAAGGTAAAAGTGACAAAAGAGATTGAAATGAGGGAGGATGCCCAAGAATGCCTCGCAGAGGTGAACGAAGAGGGAGATTTGCAGGATAGAATTGGGATTCAAGTTCACCAATTCAATACTATAGAAAAAGAGAAGACCGCGAAGAAAAGCGCGGGCAGGAAGGCCCAGCCCGCGTTGGAAAAAAGATTCGAAAGCCAAAATTTCTTCAGAACGAGGGGTAGGGATGGATTCACCTGCGGTCGGTCGCGCAGAAATTAAAGTCAGGGCGGGAAGAACCCCGTCATCCGCCATGGACTGCAACTACTCTTCCGTCGTTATCGAGGTGGTCCAATCTTGGGGCAAAGGCAACGAGGAGGTGTCTTTGGAAGAATGGGAAGACATTTTCGAAGGAAAGATCAACGACGGTGCAAAAATACAAGCGCAGCAGCAGTTTACCCTAGCGACGGAGAAGTCGGAGAGACAGGGAAGCAGAAGGGGTAGTAGTGCGCGGTGAAAAAATGAACCATCGGTCAATGCACGGCTTAGTCTTCAAAAGGGGAAAATTAGGTTTTTGCCGAATTGGCGGGAAAAAGATTGCAGAACACCTAGCCCTGCTCTATGCTTCATAATGATTTGCTAGCTCGGCGTCTTGACATGAGGAGGCAATCATGGTTTGACTAAGTCATATTTGGGACACGTTGCTCCCCACGATGGGATGTTTAACCACTTATCGAACTAAGCGAAACATGGGTATCCTCCAGTTTGGATTAAAAATATCTTCTTGTGATATACCCCACGTTGGGTCGCTAGTTGGTTACCACATGGCGGAATCATATATCACGGGTTAAGCCTGATAAGACACGGTTCCAATGGTATGCCCCAAGATGGGTCGATAAGCTGTGCATCGTAATAAATGAGTACGGATACCGTTCGGATAAACCTTGATATGTCCCAAGACGGACCAGAGCTATATCCTACACCAGTCGGATATAGGTATCACTCGGCCATGAGCCGAGAAAATCCTGATATGCTCCAAGTCGAGCCTAGGCTATATCCTATAGCAGTCGGATATGGGTATCACTCGGCCAAGAGCCACGTAAATGTGATACGCTCCAAGTCGAGCCTAGGCTATATCCTACAGCAGTCGGATATGGGTATCACCCGGCCAAGAGCCACGTAAATGTGATACGCTCCAAGTCGAGCCTAGGCTATATCCTACATCAGTCGGATATGGGTATCACTTGGCCAAGAGCCACGTGAATATGATATGTCCCAAGTCGGACCAGAGCTATATCCTACAACAGTTGGATATTGGTATCACCCGGCCAAGAGCCACGTAAATGTGATACGCTCCAAGTCGAGCCTAGGCTATATCTTACATCAGTCGGATATGGGTATCACTTGGCCAAGAGCCACGTGAATATGATATGTCCCGAGTTGGACCTAAGATATATCCTGCGATAATCGAATATGGATATCACCCGACCAAGGAGCCATGCAAGCTTTAATATACCCCAAGTTGGGTCTAAGCTATGTCTAAACGGCAGTCATAGATATCACTCAGAAAACATTTCTTTATTATATAAATTCCCCAAGAATTATGCCCGGGAAAAGACTCTCTTACATTTACAGGAGTATTATACTTCTCCGCGGCGAACACGACCAAGCGCCTCCACGAGAGCTTCCCTAGCCCTATAAAGGATAGGAAAAATTTCGAGGAAGGCGTCAACGGTGTTGCGGTCGAGGGTAGCAGCATCTTCTTCAGCCCACTCGGCCATGGTGAGGTCGAATAGCGCCCACTCCTCGGCAAGTTCTGGATCCTGGCCGTCCATGAAATCCTTCAGGAAGAAGGTGGAGCTTGGTGCAGGAAAATAGAGGACTAAGCGTGAGAGAATAAATTCTAAAAGCATTGGTTCGCCTTTTATAGCTGATGTGGTAAGGTTGAAGTAAATGCAAAGATGTAATGACATCAAAAGCCGAGGAGACTTGGAGTTAAGATAGGTTCAGAAGCCAAAGAGGTTTTCGGAAAATGAATTGGCATAGGAAATCAAGACAACTTCGAAGACTGCCTGGTGTTGATCCTTGAAGAGGAAGGATATTAGGGTTTCGCCTTGAGCGGGAAGAAATATCTAATCTTCATATGAGATATGGGTCAGATCCACAAAGCTACCCATAATAAACCTGTCAGACGGAAGATTATAATCAGTTGGAACACAAAACTAGGGGTTATATTCGAGTCCTTCATAATCCCCTTGCTACAAGGAGAAGCATTCAAATCAAAGAAGAAACTAGTCAGAGGTTTATGCTGGAAGCTGAGAACGTTGATTCAAAGTTGAGACCCAGATAAAGATATAGCAATCGGATCATGAATCACTCGGGGGCTACTGTGGAATATAAGAACCCAGGTGTCTTCATAACCGGCTCATAAGTGCCTGAGGGAGAGACAGGGCCCAGTGGAAGGCCCAGAGGATAAGTTCCGCGCCAAGCCTTGCTGCCGTGCGCAAGGGGATACATCCTAGAGACAGTTGAACATATATTTAGATATAAGAGATATGATTGTAATCCGAGTTGTTAGCAGGATAGGATAAAGATGTAAACTCTATCTTGTAATCGACTAGAATCCAATAACCGATCGGAATCTCTTAACCGACCGGGACTCTGTAAACCGCCCCACCCCCATTATATAAGGGAGAGGGCGGGCAACAACAGGGACATGAGCAATCTTAGATCCAAGAGATCCAAATAATCCCAGCACACAGGACTAGGGTATTACCTCCTCCGTCGAGGGCCTGAACCTGTCTAAACCTTTGCCTTGTGTGACCTTCGAGTTTTAGATCTAGCGTCTGCCCCATAAATTCATTGCCGACCACAAAAGTCGACAGTGAGAGTAAGAGGGATGGGCACCATGGAGTGAAAAACAAGGTGTAGAGAAATGGAGTGTTTTGGTGGTGTGGTGATTTAGAAGATATGTGGCGGCATGGAGGGCCTCGACCCAATAGGGGGAGACTAGCTTGAAACATGAAAGATCGCATGATGTTGTTAGTAGATTGAATGATGTGTTCATCTTTGCCATTTTGTTGCGAAGTATGTGGACACGGCATGCTGAGTGCAAGCTGTGTGTAAGAAAAAACATGCGGGCGGTGGAGTTGTCAAACTCACGACCGTTGTCACACTGGATGCTTTTGATGGTGTAGCCAAACTGGGTAGCAACATAAGAAAAAAATTAAGAGATAGTAGTAAATATGTTGGACTTAAGGCGGAGAGGAAAAGTCCAAAGAAAATGTGAGCAGTCATCAAGAATAACGAGATAGTACTTATAACCAGACACACTAGCGACAGGGGATGTCCAAAGATCACAGTGAACTAAATCAAAATTTTTGAGAGTCCTAGAATTGGATGTAGCAAAAGGCAAACAAATATGTCGCCAAAGTTGACACGCATGGCAGATAGCATCGATATCATTTTTATTACAAGAAATAGCAGCAACACTTGATAATCTAGAGAGAGCCTCACGGCCAAGTTGACCGAGACGATGATGCCAAAGTATGGTAGTAGCAGTGCTGGCGATGAGGGCACAAGGACTAGTGGCCGATGGTTGCAAAGGATAAAGTTACCCGGAGCTATTGCACCTAACGATCAAGTTCTTGGTACAAAGATCCTTCACAAAAAGGCCATCAATGTCAAACTCAACAGAGCAATTATTATCGATAGTAAATTGATGAACCGAAATGAGGTTTTTAATTATGTGGGGAATGACTAGGACATTGTTAAGGTGAAACGAACCGGTACGAGCGGGAAAGGAGATGGAGCAAGTGGAGGTGATAGGCAACAAAGATCCATCACCGACAGCAATAGTATATGGAGTAGAAGAGGAAGGAAGATGGAAAATAGAGAGTTTACCAGCGTTCGACGTCATGTGAGATGTTGCACCAGAATCCATGTACCATTCTTGATTTGCAGGTGGAGAGAGGGACATCGTTGTGAAGGCGTTGGCCAAGGATTGCTAATCCTAGGAACTGGAGCCGGACAGAGGGGACTATGGTGCGAACTGGTGCAGTTGCAGTGTGTACGGCTGCTGCACATGCCCAACAGCCAGGACATGTGGTTGTGGTGCGTCTTGTGGGCTATCGGTTGCTACTGTGCATTGGGAGGCCATGGACCAAGCAGCCTAGGAGCTTACTGCGGGTGCATCTGTCTCAGCCAGATTTGAAAGGTCCCTGTCCAAGGATTAAAAAGAATTGACCAACTGGGATTGTTGCCCATACCGTCAGTGGCGCTGGTCTTATTCCCACCGCCATTGTTATCATTGCGGTTTTCGCGGCGCCGTCGATGATTACCTCCGGAGAAGGAGCTGGTAGAGGCAGTGTTGCCGCCCCCATTGTGGCTGCCACCGGAACCCCTATTGCCGGCAGGAGGTGTGATGGTGATAAGTGCTATGGGCGGTGCATGAGGCTGGTGGTTCTTCGTAATCTCCTCAAGAAGAAGTAGAAAGCGGGCCTCGACAAAGGTAGGAAACGGATGTTGCATCCGTAGCAGCATCGCCATGTGGGAGAAGTGCTCATTCAATCCGTGTAAAATGGTAAGAACAAGGGTGCGATCACTGATCGTCTCCCCAAGATCACCCAAGGAGTCTGCCATGCTCTTCAACTTGCGGCAATAGTCGAAGATCGAGAGATCGCCCCAGAGAAAGTTGCGGAATTCCGCCTCCATGTAGAGGGCATGGCTTTCCTTGTTGCCGAGGAACTGCTGCTCAAGATTTGTCCATACAAGCCAAGCGGTGGCGATGGGCGTCATGACAATATCCAAGAGTTCGCCGGAGATCGTGCTGTATAGCCACGACAAGACGACGTAATCCATACAAACCCAATCTGCACAACCAAGCCAGCCTGCGGCGGAGAGGACGTGGTCAGTGAGGGCGTATTTGCCGAGGGTGACGAGGAAGAGATGACGCCATTTGCTGTAGTTGAAGGAGTGCAGGTCGAGAGTCGTGGGCATGAGGGCTTTGATGTTGAGAACGGCAACAGCTTGCGCATGGAGCGAAGCCAGGGCAACATCCTGAGCATCGGTGTCCTGTGCGGTGAGGATGGCTTGCGCAATTGCGACCTGTAAGGCGACAGCCTACGTGGCGACGACGTCACCATCATTGGCCATGGTGAGCAATGGGAGGTGGTGACCGGTAGAGGGACCAGTGCCTAGGGAAGGGGACGGTCGACAGTGGAGTCCAGTGGCCGGTTAGGGTGTTGGGGAAGCTGTCGCAGGAGTGACGGCATCTGATACCATGATAGAGGAAAGTAATCTAGCATATTTGCGATTAATAACACAAGTTACATATACAGGCCAATGCCATGCAAGCCTTGCCATATCTGCTTTATGGAAGCAAATCCCTAGAGAAAGGGAAGGAGATAAGCACGAGTCAAGTGAGATATGCGTGTACGTATACGACAGGTACATGCGAGAGAGATCCACAGACGTCTATTTAATAGCAGACCTTGCCGGCGGTGCCACCAGTGCCAGGAGGTGGACCATGGGGAGGCGTTGGGGGTGGTGGTGGCTGGGTGGGGCTGGGGGCTATTGTAGGAGTGGAATGAGTAAGGGTTCGAGGATTACATATGAGGTGAGGGGATGTATTAAGGATGGTTCTGGATCTTGATCCAAAGGCTAAAAATAATGGCTGAGATCTGTCAAAATTTTAGGTAACTGTGCAATAGATACTCAATTTTGTAATCACTAGTAAGATGTCCGTGCGTTGTAACAGAGTCTTCAAAGAGAGCAATACACGTCATCAAACGCCACCGCTGATCGACCCAGTGATCACGGTGGTTTAGGCAAGCAACGAGCGTGTAGAAATAAGCAAGGAACCCCAGAACTAACGAACCATGTCGCGTCAACGTTTGTACAATCAGCCTCCGCTTTAGATTTACTAGACATGTTTGCACGGTGGCACGCCGCGCTACGCAGGCGTGTGCCGATATGGAAAGATGATTTTTCTTAATGAATATAAGGCTTTCGTAGGGAAAATAAATCCAAGAAGCTTGGAGAGATTGCCTGTAGAAAACTGTGGCTAGATGTATTGCACGAGACACTTCGATAAAAAAAAGAGCTTACATTTTTTTTGGGGGTCGCATTGTTAAAAGAGCGTATATAAATGTAAAAAGGCAATATGCATTAAAAGAGAAAAAAGATTCATTTGTACCTTTGTATCGCAACTATGAATTCAATCAAGCAAATTATATAGATGTAACAAAGTAAATTTGAAATAGATAAGACATTTTGATTAAGACATGATAGCTAAGACTTTGACTAACTCCATTAGCTATAGAAAGGGAACAATTAAGAGTTAAAAGAAGAAAACTCACTAAAGCATACTTATTTGCATCAGGTAGCCAGTAGCCGGTTTGGGCACCTCCGGCCATTAAGGAAGCTCACATATTGCGTTCGCTTCAAAGTATTATTAACATCAAGCCAATTATTAACATGATCACGCAATTGTTTGGTATGGATTTTGAAATGACGAATGAATATATTTGTCTTACGCAATTTTGGAAAACATAGGAACCCATGAGCTTTTGAAAGCATGCACAGTAGATACTATTTAGATAAATAAAGGTTTATTTATCCCAAAACAAGGATATAAAGAAATAGACTCACAATGTCACCGAGGAGCTGGCGCACCGGGGTGCATGAGGCCAGGGGCCGCTCGTACTGTGTCGCCGTCTTTGCCGGACCCCGTCGGTTCCGAGCGGTGGCGCGGCTCGAGCGGCTGGAGGAGGCGCCCGAGTGGTGGGAGCCGGAGCCCTACATGTGCTGCACGGCAGCACGTTCCACTAGTCCTCGGAGGTTCTGGTACATCGCCTTGGCCTCCGGGTCGTCCGGCTCGGGGATGCCACGAGCAAAGATCGCGCCGCGCCACGCTCGCTCACGTGGGGGAAGAATGGGAGGCCGTCGGATTCCTCCACTAGCTGGTGGTGTACCGACGCGTGCGCTGTGGCGCCAAGTCGAGTGGGGCTCGGCCGACTCGCCTCGGTCGGCCGAGTTTGTCAAGCTCGGCCCTTCGAGCCTCCACTCATCGTTTGTTGTTGGAGCTCGCCACGGCGAGCTTGGGTGCGTTCGGCCAGCGGGCCGTCGCGATATTCCGCTCCTCGCGCGCCGGTGCTCGGACGAGTTTCCAGACTCGCGGGGGTTGCGGCTGGGTCGACTACGCCCGCCATGTTGCATTCGCGGGAGTGCGGTCCGTCCGCAGTGCGCTCCATGTCGGAGCTGGAGTCGTGGCTGGAGGAGTCCTCTAGTAAGTCGTGGACGGAGGCCGGCATGTAGCCGGTCATTGCCACGAGCTTTGAACCACGGGGCGACACGCCGCCGCCGCCGAGTCCACAGCGCGCCGCTGCGGGGACGGTGCGGCGCAGTGGGCTCGGCCTTGGGGTCCGCACGGGGGCCTCGAGCCGAAGGTTGCCAAGGTCGTCGGAGATGGAGTCCAGGCTCCTAGCGGATGCCTGATCTCGAGAGGTGGCGGGAATGAGCACGAGCTCTCCTGCCGAAGCGGCGACGAAGTTGAGGGAGCCGAAACGGATCCAGCTCCTCGATGCAGACACGCCGTCGTGGGTGAAGGAAGCCATCAAGGAAGCAAATGGGAATCCGGAGATGACGATGAGGACGCGCGAAGGCCCCTACTTGGCACGCCAACTGTCGGTGTTTCGAGCACCGGCGAGTGAATTTTTTAGTCAAGGGGCCGCGCGTTCCCTATCCTTGAATGGTTAGACTCAAGAAGCCCAAGATGTATACTGGTTCGGGCCGAATGTCCCTACTCCAGTTCGTGTGGTGGTGCTATATTGCTTCGGATGTAGATGACTGCACGGTATTACAAGCGAGAGCTAAGGATTCGAACCCGTGGGAGCAAGAACAGCTTGCTAGTAAGAACCGAGAAAGGGGGTCTCTCCCCTTCTCCTCAGAGGACCCTGCCTCCCTTTATACAGTCGGAGGGGGCAGGTTACACGGAGAGTTGGGAGAAGAAAGGATGAGGTGTCCTAGGCTAGGAGTCCTGGTCCTTGGTCTTGGCGATTTGATTAGCGTCCACTTACCCCACGTCAGGTCGGTGGACTCATCGAGTGACGCAGTTTTCCGTGTCATCGGGAAATGGCGCACTTACCCTCTTGTACGTCCGCCGATCTTCGACGCCAATGCCCGGCCCGGTCTTTGCCGAGGGAGCGCATCCTTACACTGCGCATAACGGGATGATGAGACTGGAGATTTGACTTTGGCAACCTCCTCACTACCTTGGGAAGGAGCCACCTACCCTCGTGCGGTCTTTTCGAACTGTCGTGTCTGTGGGGCAGGTGGCCAACGGCCCGCGGTGGCCTGGCACTCGGCCTTTGGCAGAGATCGCCTTGGCTTGGTCGGAGCTTGTGGAGAGTCCGACCTATGGCGGGGGTCGAACGCCCTCTAGTTGGTTTGGTCGGGGACGAGTGTCCTTCGTAGCCCAGCGGGGGCCTTTGGCTAGAGCCGGGCTTGGGGCAGCCCGTTCGTCACTCCGGGCCGCTGGGGGTACCCATGGTATAAGTACTCGTCACATACTTATTTGCATCAGGTAGCCAGTAGCCAGCTTGGGCACCTCCGGCCATTAAGGAAGCTCACATATTGCGTTCGCTTCAAAGTATTATTAACATCAAGCCAATTATTAACATGATCACGCAATTGTTTGGTATGGATTTTGACATGATGAATGAATATATTTGTCTTACACAATTTTTGAAAACATAGGAACCCATGAGCTTCTGAAAGCATGCACAGTAGATACTATATAGATAAATAAAGGTTTATTTATCCCAAAGCAAGGATATAAAGAAATAGACTCACAATGTGATTGCTAACAATATCTCCATAGTATAGAACAATATTCCGGGTTTTCTCGAAATCCATCAAAGCGTCAGCTGCCAACTTATCAGAATGCTTTAGTTCAGTGATCAACATTTTTTATCTATCATTGGCTTATATTCAGCAACAGCATCAACCTGCAGGGGCAAAAAAGATCGCTATAATTGTCTTTTATTTACTTGGATAGCTCCAATATTGTAGCAGCTAAAGTAGCTAGTAGTACGTAAAGTTGAATATAGTGGAAATAGGATCGATCCATCACACCAAAAGTTGCAGACTTGAAATAAAAATTAGCTCACTATGGACTGTAAGATCAAAAGAAATGATATGTGAATCTCGTCTCTCGAAGGCATACGAGTGTTATGAGTTCTATTTAGTGCTAGGTGGCATTGTCATGAGCATCTGTTAATATAGAGATAATGCTGGAGAAGATTTTTTCTTTAAAGAAAAATTGGAGACACGCCTCTTTGGTTGAAGTATTCAACTATCTCTGCATCATGTTTCATTAGTCTTATAATTTCGACCGAAATAAACATATCAGAAGATTGAACAAAACAAAATTGGAGTAGATGCACCACATTTTCTTGTTTTTCAGATAGCCCACGGGCTTTTCAGTCAACATTGTCGAATATCTGGAAAGTTGACACTAAATAACAAAGGGTTTTATATTCTTAGCATCCAGCAAGGAAGTAAAATAAAAAAGGTAAAGTTGGAAATAGCCATAACAAAATAAAGCAAGAATAGATTTCGGTACCCGTCAGCCTGACTTAAAAGGAAATCAAGTTGCTTATTAAGGACAACCTATCATTTATTGACAAAAACATCTTACAAAGTAAGGATAGATTTCCTTACCTGTCAATCTGGCCAAAAAGGAAATCAAGTTGCTTATCAAGGACAACCTGCAATTTGTTGACAGAAACATCTTACAAAGTATGACCCTCTTGATGTTTTCTCAATCTCACTAAGTTGATTTCTCGGGAAGAAAAAGATAAGATCCATATTCAGAGAATCAGAGATCGCATTGTCGCTATTGTAATCAGCTATAACTGTAGCAACCTTTTGACATCACCTGCCTAAATTATTTCCTACTTGATAAAGTGAAATGAAAGTGAATTATGGAAGATCGTATAATTCTGACACCATTAATATGTCTTTTTAGTGCCCCGCCATGGTCTGTGAGCTGATGACTAAGTTACAAAAAAATAACTATATACATGATGGATCAGTCATTAGTAAACGACGCTGAAATGTGATCAGGATTGCAGGATGAAGTCCTTTCAGTGCAAAAATGCAATTATGTGTCAGCGTGTTACTGGGAGCAGCCAATTATTATTTTAGCAATATAAATAGGCCTGAAGTTTGCAGGAGTGAACAAATGAAAATAACATGTAGTAAGAGCAATACATAGATGCTAAAGTTCTTACAGAACAAAACCTAACTAACAACATGCAAAATTGCACACAACCAAACAATAAAGCAAGAGTACAGACTACGACAAAAGAAAATACATTAGAGATCAGAGTCCAGTATGGAGAGGCTAAATAATTAAGCTCCAATCATCTGTACTGCTAGAACCTTTTTGTTTTCGCGATGAGCGGTAGCACCTATGCGCTTAGTGTATGAACGCCCCCTAAAAAATTGCAATCAACTGGCATGGCTCCGTGGGGGTGCAGATCCACTGAGCTAATCACCGTAAAAAAACGAACACAATTAGCCCAGGCCAAAAGAGAACGCCAAATAGAGAGATGCAACAGAGTGGAGTCGTCGCACCGCGATGTCCAACAAACGAGATTCTGTATTTAAAAGTAACAATAATGCATTATATAGTGCAATGTAGCAGCTCATATCATCGCGCTAAAGCACCAGCATAAATCAAAAGCATCTCAGCTATTAGTGGCTTAGTGCAATCGACTCCTCCAAGAACCCCAAGATCGACTGAGATAACAACAGCCCACCTCCAAGAACCCAACCTCCGCATGGGAAAAAAATAAGTATCCCAAAAGGCACCAGCCAAGAAACAACATCAAGAACCGAGCGCAGAAAGGACAGAGCGCTGGCCAAGAACCCAGCGAGGGTTTTTTATACCTTGCGCTTACGCTCGCCCAGATGGATTCTCAGGGGAGGACCAGATTCTAATCTGGAGCTTTGGATGGGATGCAATCATGGAGGGGCAGAATGCTGACAAGATACGCGTACGTTGGGTGGTGAGCATGAAATAGATTTGGGGGAGGGCGGTGGTGCTGTCGCTTCTAGGGTATCTGTCCATGGAGTGCTCAGAACGGGGGTGAAGGACGCCGCCGCCTTCGCTGAGGGCAAAAGAGGCGGAGCAAAAAGCAGCGGAGCTCACGAGGAGATGCGGGTGAGCGAACATCGGGAACAGCCTCGCGGAGGGACACGTCGCCATGGAACATCCGCATGAAGACCCCCGTCGCGGAACATCCATAGGCCATACTCCATAGCCACCCGCCATCGCCTAACCAAACGATGGCGTTCGGATAGGACGGCGAAGCAATCAGGGTCGCGGCTTGGTAATGCGGAGCCATGGCCTCAGCAGGGACATGGGGGGTTTCAGTTAAACCCCAAAAAATCTGGGGAACTACACTGCCATCAGTACTGCAGCACGGAGGAAACGGCAAGGATTTGAAGCGGAACGAAGGGCCGGATCTGAAGTGAGATGGCTCAAGTTACTTGTTCCTGCGGTGGAGATCCCATCGAGAGCGGAGCCGCCTTGAGCTTCGGCTGGAGCCCACCCCACCAGGCGCCGAAGAAGGGGAAAGGGACCAGATCTGGCGAATGGTGGAAAGGGAGGAGAAGAGAAAGGGAGGCGAGCGAATCTTGACTCGGCGGAGCGCTCGGAGAAAGGGAAGTCCGTTGAGGGATCCGGAAGGACGGACCCTGTGGGGCCTAGCGGACCGCGCGACAGAGACGAGGCATGGGGGAGGCGACGCAGGGCGAGTAGAGAACGCGAGGAGCCAGTCGTGGACGGGGATGAGGGTGGGCGGCGCGATGCTCCTCGAGGTCTCCGTGGACATCAAAGAAGTGGCGGGCGGCACGAGAGGGAAGACGAAAGAGGGGGAGCAAAAGCAGCGGAGGCGAAGGGCACCGTCGCCTTCGTCGAGGGCAAAAGAGGGGGAGCAAAAGCAGCAGAGCTGACGAGGAGATGCGGGCGAGCGGACGAAGCGAAGGGCGTCCATGGCACGCATCGGCAAAAAACCGGAGGCTCAGGCAACCGAGGTTGTCACACGTCGACCAGCAAGAAACGACGGCCGGGTGCGCGAGGAAGAATTGAACTCGGGTCGTGGGGCCGCACGCGAGCGACCTCACCACTGCGCTGCGTGGCCGCATGTAAAACCGACCACGGCAAAATATTTGAGCTAGGCAAGCGGATGAGCCACGTGGACGACGTGGCTCAACGCGGTCGGCGCCGTACGCACGGCAGAGCACGGGGCTGTTCACGAACGTAACGTGGTCGCGCGCGAGCCAGGCACGCCGGCCCGAAATCCACGCGGCACCTCGCAGAAGCCAGGAAACCTCCGGGATTTATATACGGCAGTATTTTTTTCTTTAATCTCTTAGCAAATGCGTCACTCTTCTCATTGCTTGCAAAATGTGACTATACAAATGCATCAATTGAAAGAGATTGAGAGTTGAATGAACGAGGAGATGGTATCCATTGACTGCTTTCATCACATGAAGATTTTTCACGTGGTGCAGTGCAGTGCAGCCTCCCCTCAACTTGTTCATGCAGCTTAATTCTGACTGAAAATTGATGTATTAAACTCTGATATCCAAAATGTAATGTGGAAAACATTCAGAAGGGGCAAACCTTTGATGCGTAAAGGTTGCAAACAAAGTTGTGTAACTAACCGGAATAACAGCCAATGCGTGAAGCAATGGAACATTTGTTTGGCACTCTTGACCCATTAACAAGCAATGCGTGAGGCAGGGCGGCCAGTGCGCGGATGTGAGGACGCATGGAGAGCAGGGCATTCGAGTGCGGACGGACGCAGCGCAGGTGAGAGCGACGGTGGAAGGGAAGGTAGGAGGAGTGCTGTTTGGTCCCACGAGTTTGACCGGTGGTCTTATGCGGCGGGTTTCTATGCGGTGATTCGTTTTCATTTTTTATGCAGACCTGGGGCAGAGTGCGTGCCGTGGAAAGATAGAGAATTTTTTTTCTTTAATATTTATTTTTATTCATTATTTCGAAAATAGTGGTAGATAAAAAAAATTACGAAAATAGACTCCCGTCGCTGCTCGCCCCATATACGGGCGATAGGTGCTAGTCCTGACGGCTCCGTCGTGAAGTAACGACAGGGGGAAAATCGCTCGATACAGGGGCGACAGGTGCCTCACCTCGTAATTTTTTTTTAATATTAATTTCAAAAAAAAATCCGAGAATAATCAATAGGAAAAAAATAACGAAAATGATCATAGGGCAGTCGATACCCTATACCATAAGTTAAAAGGATTAATCTTTAAATTTTTGATACCTCTTAGTATTGATTTACTGTAATATTTTATATCTATTAGCCAAAATATACCATAAGTTAAATGTCCTTAGTCACACACATGCTACCGCCACGCCCGACTACATCCGACGTGCGCCGCGCACTAATCCCACGCGCATGGTATATTAGTGCTATTAAAATATCAGGAACTACCGTTAAATGTCATCGACACCGATCAACAGGCAATTAGGGGCAGCCGCATTACTAGGAAGGTCCAATTAGAATAAGATAAATTTTAAAAATTTTATTAATATATAAGAATTTAGATTATGTTATGAAAAGTACTATGTTCCATGCAAATTTAAATTGTATAAATCAATTTTAGTTAAAGACCATTTAGTGTATTATGAAGAAACTATACAAACCATGGCTCGAAAAATCTTGAAATAAATATCACTTGTTCGTAGGGTGTTAGGTGTCCCATTTTTTCAAAAACATTTAGGAATAAACTCAGTTCAATAAACCAAATGACTATAAATAGCCTCACTTGCATGAAACACTTAAGCCTTTTCGGCAGCCCATGAAATATCATGTTTAAATGTAATTTTTAGGGAGAACAGGCCAGATTTGCTCTTTGATATATGCACTACCATATGGTGGGAAAATATTTTATTTACACCTTGCTTTGCATCTAAATTGTATTAGTGCAATAACCCTAAGTATTGCAAAACGAGGGTGAGAGGGAGATTAGAGAGCGGTCGATTCACAAATCAGAAGTTACTGCAGAAAATAAGGTAGGCCACACTCTTTATTACGGCTTAAAACTGAAAGGAGTACCACGAAGAAGGAAAATAATAGTTAAAACTAGACGTCTACTGAGTGCTTCGAGGCCACTTCCCCTTCGCCCATGCCTCCGGTGGGGCTTCTCTGGCACGACGCGTCCTCTCTTGTTTCCTCTCTCTCAGCCTCTTTCTCCTCCGCTTCCTTTCTACATGCCTCCTCGCGTGCGGCATGACGCTGCTCTTGAAGCTGCCGCGTGAACTCCTCCTGCCGGTTGGCTTGATCAATAAGCCTTTGGTCTTCGGGGTTGATCTCCATATCAAACCACTGCTCAAATTCATATAGTGGAGGAGGTGACTGCATGAAACATAAATTAGCAAAGTTTCATGTACAAATATTGCGTAACACGTAAGATTGTTACCATCTGGCGATCCTTCAGGCTCTTCTCCGGCCGGTCGAAGGCGTAGTTGCGCCACTTCCAATACCTCCTCTTCCAAGTTGGAATTTCCCAAGAGTGGACAAGCCTGCAAGGATCTCCGTACATACACATCGGTGCTACAGCTCCACGAGGTAGGAAGAGATCTTGGTATGCTAAATTGCACGGGCATCCACTTCCTTCTTCCTTTGCTTTCCCCTTTCCCTTTCCACTTGCACGCCTCGGCATTTTCAATTGATCCTCTACTTATTATTTTATTTCTTCCTCTTTCGCTGCTGCCTCTGCGAGACTGCGAGCGAGAACGAATGTTATAAAGGGTAGATATCGCTAGGGTATGGAGCGATCGCCCAAAATACTGCCGATATTTACCTCGAGTAGTGTGCGCTTGACAGTATTTAACGGTAGTTCCTGATATTTAACGGTAGTGTGCACCATATTAGGGCGATCGCCCCTATGTAGGGCGATAGGTGCACCCAGCCGTTAATGGCCGTTAATGCTGGCCTCTCCAGCTGTTATGGCCGGTGGTGTGTTCTCATGTTATGTGAGAAAGTAAAAGCGATGATAGTACAATTAATAAAACATACATGGATGTTCACAATTTAAAGTGATAAGACACTCATGTTACTAATTCAAACAGTTATACAATATGGTGCTGAACGTAAAGGCATTACAAAAATATATCTGTACAACAAGTCAATGACGGCCACGCTTCCTGATCTGGCCGTGGGGTACGTGAGTGACGATGGCGGACGGACGTCCCTCCTAGGCTGGCCCTGCGGCGCAGGGGTAGAGTGGTGTGGCGGCGACCCGGCCGTGTCCTGGAGCAGTTCTACCGAGAGTTGAGAGGCGGCGAGGTAGTCGGTCGACAGGTAGTTCTCTAGGTCAAACTCATCGTACGCAGGGTCATCGAAACCACCCTGTGGTCCTAGTGGGGTGCGAGACGACGAAGGCCCCTAGCCAGCCCACTGTCCCCACTACTGCTGCGTGGGAGCGTAACGAGGAACCGCCGGGGTAGGACGAGGTGCTGGCCCACGGGGACGTGGTGCGCTGTGTCCGGCAACATCTCCGCGCCCCCAGCAGGTGGCCAGGTGACCCAACCGCCTCGTCCTATCGAGGACCCGCTCCCAAGCTGTGAGCGCCATGTGCGACAACGTGACGAGGCGGCAAGGGAAAAGACTTGAATAGGCCGAACTGCCGCAGCACTCGGTGCGGCGAGTACTCCTCGACACACAGGTCGAAGGCGAGAACCATATGGGTGAGCCAGAATGGCTCATCTCGCGTGCAAAGCACGGAGACCCTGTAAGGTGCTCGGGCATGGATGTCGTACGTGGTGTATGGCATCCACCGCATGTCCTCGTTGTGGAGGTTGTCGAACTCTCGAACGAACTCGGGGTAGGACCTCCTCACCTGTCGGTGCGCGTACACCCGCTGCGAGGAAATGAAAAATGGTGGATGTTATGGAAGTGCGTAAGTGGGGAAAATGATACGAGGGAGCATACCTGTCGTCAGACCTGTAGTGGCCCATGGTGGGCCAGTCAATCGGGTTCTCTCCGTATAGGTCCTGCGGGTACAGCGTGGTGTCAACAGCAGGTCTGCCGACGAAGAAGTGCTCCCAGGACCACAACTGAAGGAGTAGGACGCAACCCGACATCGTCGCGTCCTGGTCTGCCCGAGAGATGGCGTCGCACAGACCTCTGTATGTCGCTGTAAGCACAGCAGATGCCCACGACCACCGCACCATCTGTTTACAATGAGAAAGTTAGACGTGTCATGCACAGAAGAGATTTCAACGAAATGTGTTACCTCATGCTCTGGGTGTCGGCGATGTACTGGGCGTACTCAATCAGGTGCCGGTCCACTGTGTTCCCGTAGGATGATGGGAACATCACCCAACCGAACAGCAACAGGAGGTATGCCTCCAGATGGTAGGCCACATCCTCCTCCTCGACGTGCGGGTGGATCAGCTCAGCCTGCAGCATTTGATATAAATATTATCAGCAACTTAGCTTCTCTGTTAACTTGCAATGAAAGAGGTACTAATCGTGAATTGAAGCAACCACGCCTTCGTCGGTCCGTGCTGCTCACCCGACCTGAGGGGCTGGTAGGGGGCTGCCCGGGGGTGCCGCTGCACCTCGGCGAACCGCATGGACAACTCCGCATGCCACGTCACGGAGACGTCGTGCGACACAACTGTAGGACCCGCACAGGAGAGTCCTAGGAGGTAGGACACGTCCTGCAGCGTCGGAGCCATCTCTCCGCAGGGAAGGTGGAACGTGTGCGTCTTCGGTCTCCACCGGTCGACGAGTGCGGCCAGCAGGGACCGATCGTACCCGAACCGTGGGACCTGCCTGCCCTCTAACGGGGTAGTGACCTGCTCCACCATCCTAAAGAGAGAAAGTAAGCCAGCCGCTCGCAACCTGCATGTAGTGTATTGTGTCGTTAAAATTGCATTCACAGGTAAGTACATGTACATAAAAGAGTGCAAGCGTCGGTAGCTTACCGTGTAAGCCAGCGTGGGTCAATACGAAGCAGCTCGTTGGGCACCCGAGGTCGCAGTGTCCCTAGCTGTCGGTTCTCCTTTGAGGAGTACCAAGACTGGTGGGTCGCATCCACGGTGGCGTCTAGCAACTCAGGGCAAGGTCGCGCCATCGTCACCTGTTACAAAGCATATACAACAAATTTGTCAGTAATTAAATGTGTACACAAAATGAAATGCAAAATAACAAAATGTAGCATATTTAACAAACAATACAACAGAAGTCCGGAAAGCTAAAAAAATCTCATGTTACAAACATACGAAAGATAAAGATATGTTCGATGAAGCATACAACATCGAAAATTACATGATGGGAGCAACAATTAACTGGTACATCAAAAATTACATGATGAAAGTAACAATTAACTGGTACATCGAAAATTACATGATGGGAGCAACAGTTAACTGGTACATCAAAAATTACATGATGGGAGCAACAATTAACTGGTACATCGAAAATTACATTATCCGCATAACAATTAACTAGTACATCGTAAATTACATGATACGAACAACAATTAACTGGTACATTGAAAATTATATAATAGGAACAACAGTTAATTGGTACATCGTAAATTAAACGATGGGAACAACATTGAAAATTACATTATCTGCAATTACAACGCGCTTCGGACTCGTCCATATCCTTTCGAATACGCCGTGTCCTTCAACGCCCGACCTTCTGCTTCAACATTCGGATATCCGGTACCCATCAATGCTCTAGAGGGAGGGCTATTGTGAACGATCCATCCACTCGGTATCCATACACCTCGTGATGCCACGTGTTGAGAACACTTTGCTTGTAGTAATAGGGGGAGATGTATGAACGACATGATTGATGCGTCTCGGCGACTGCGGTAATGATGTGCGAGCATGGCAAGTGCAGCAGGCGTGGTTTCTAGCAGGAGCACTCGCAGTCAGCTGCTCGAAGTATGCACAGATGGGAAGTCCTCTCCCGGTGGGCACCTCTACGACCTCGATCACTACAGTGCACGTGGTGTCTCCGTTCTACGCCACTCTCCGGTGTCACCCGATGTGTCTGTGCCTTTCTTATTTTTTTGGACATGTACATAGATACAATCGTTGAGTACAACAGTCGATTGTCCCACATACATGCTGTGGAGTTCTTGTATCGCTCAATGAAATTTCTTTGTGTCCCTAGTAACACACCTTCAACTATACCCACCAATGGAAGGCATCTGGTGCCTTTCATTACCCAGTTGTAAATCTTCTCTAGGTTCGTCGTCATGATTCCATAACGCGAATCGCCCTCGTCATGCAAAAGGAACCATTTCTCCAAAGGCTCGTGTCATATCTAGTTGGTGAAACTCTTTATGCTGGTCCACGGCCTACGCCGAATGTTTGGGGCGTCGGTCGGGAGGTCCTCTCCTTGCTCGTGGTAGACCATCGGGTTCCTCGATGAACTAGCGGTATCTATTGGATTCATTGATTGCTTCTTCGTTAGTTTATCCAACGTCCTCTAAAGCGCGTCGAACTTCCTCCATTGGTTCTATTTGCACAGCCGCTTGAACATGTTCATAAGCTCCCTATTCTTGAACTGACAAAAAAAATTGGCACCCATGTGCCTCATGCACCACCTGCTCTTCAGGTCTGGCCACTTTGCTGCTCCCACAACGTCGGACCCTTGTTGCATATCCACGATCACCCTTAGCAGCCTTGCATGTCGGTCATGGATGACACAAACATCAGGCTTGTCCTGAACAACTGCTAGCTTGACTCTTTCAAGGAACCAGTACCAGCTGTTGTGTTTTGCCCCTCCACAAAGGCCAATGCAACCGGTAGAACCTGGTTGTTGGCGTCCACCACGATCGCTGTTAAAATCTAGCCCTTGTACTTCCCTGTGAGGAATGTGCCGTCCTTTTAAATGACCAGGCGACAGTGCCGGAATGCATTTATGCATACGCTGAGGGTGAAGAAGGCACACTGCAAGACCCACTTACCCGCGCACAAACCACCTGCAGGAAACTCCGCAAGGTCGATGTGGAATATATATGAAACTAGATATCTTCATGACCAGCCCAACATCGCCTGAGGAGAAGGCAGGCCCAAAGGATAGACCCCGCACCAAGCCTTGCTGCCGTATGGAAGGAGACACATCCCATAGACAGTTGAATACGTATTTAGATATAAAAGATACGGTTGTAATCCGAGTCGTTAATAAGGTAGATAAAGATGTAAACTCTATCCTGTAACTGACTAGAATCCCGTAACCGATCGAAATCTCGTAGACCGATCAGGATCTGTAAGCTGCACCATCCCCATTGTATAAGGGAGGGGATGGACAGCAACAGAGGGATCGAGCAACAGAGCAGTCGGGCTATACCGCAACACACCATATCGCCCAGAGCATATTGCGCTTTGAGCATCCTTAGATCCAAGAGATCCATATAATCCCAGCACACAGGATTAGGGTATTATCTCCTCCGTGAGAGCCTGAACCTGTCTAAACCCTTGTCTTGTGTGACCTTCGAGTTTGAGATCTAGCGCCTGCCCCATAAATTTATTGCCGACTACAAAAGTCGACAGTTGGTGTGCCAGATAGGGGAAGCGCTAAAATCTTTTCCTACAGACTCGATGGCAGCGATCGGCGGAATCACCGCCACCTTTATCTCCGGCCAGGCTTTTCGTTTCGGAAGCCTTCGTCGCAGATGCACGCGGAGAACTCGTTCGCCTAGACCTAAACCAGATCCAATCTGGTAGTCGTCAGGCTGATCCATCTCAGGAATGTCGCTCTGACTCGGCTAGTGAACCAGTCGGCGTCATAGGAATTTGCTGCGATCTGCGTGGCATCTTCGCGATAGAAGAACAGAAGACCGATCTCCAACGCTAGCAAGAGGTTCAAGAGGCTGCGGAGGAAGATCGTCTACTCCTTAAGGGAAAGGAGGTATAGACGCGATCGCTTCGATCGGGCGGCCGCCATGTCCGCGAGGACATCTTGCAGTCCAGGTTGGGAGACCAAGCTATCTTCCATACACCGCTGCAGAATGTCGTCGCCTTCAAGACGCATCTTGATACACTGGATCCAATGATTGCGTCTGACAGCCCGGCAGCCCCGATCGTGGCCCAGATCAAGGCCATGGTGACGGCGGCAGCGATTTAGCAGAATCAGGAAAAGCCAGTAGGGGAAGCGCACTCACACTCTCACGCGGCCACTCGTGTCGCTAGCAGTCGGACTGCAACCAGTCGGAATTCAGGCAGTCGGCGCCTCACACCACCAGTCGAAGACGCTCGCCGAATTCTCAACCACGACCTCCGCCAAGACATCACTGCTAGACGGCAAGACCGGGACGAGGAAGAACGACACGGGCGCCATGACGACTACGAGCGCTTCGGCACCGGCCACAATCGACGAAGTGATCGAAGGTACGACGACTACGACGACCATAGAGACTATCATCGCCGGGGTCGAAACGACGACGATCGCCGAGTCACGGACTCGCCGCACTGAACTCCACCCCGACGCGCTGAAGACAATCGCCGAGCCAGGGGCTCACCACGCTGTTCTCCCCCTCATCATGATGAGAGATCCATTGACGGGATCCGAGCATTAACTCCTCGGCTACGCCGAGTGGTATGGCCTGAAGGTTTCAACCCTAAGGGCATCATTAAGTTTGACGGGGAGCGAGATTCGGAAGCTTGGCTGCAGGTCTATGCCCTGGCAATTAAGACGATCGGGGGCAATCAGAATGTGATGGCGAATTATCTGCCAGTCAATCTCACCCCCTCGACTCAAGCATGGCTCACGGGACTTCCTTCGAACTCGGTGGACTCCTGGAGCGATCTTTGCGATCAATTCATCGCGAACTTCCAAGAAACCTACGAGAGGCCTGGCACTCCGTGGGACCTATACCAGCTTCACCAGAAGAAGGACGAGACGCTGAGAGATTTTATCCGGCGTTTCATGCAGAAGAAGAACATCATCAGGGACGTATCTGACGCTGTGGTGGTGACAGCCTTTCAGAAGGGGTAAGTGATCCTGATCTAGTCAAGAAAATATCCAGGAAACCCCTGGCCTCCGTGAAGGAGATGTTTGCGTTGGCCAACCGCTATGCCATGGCCTCAGACGCCCTAGCTGAGCGCCAAGAAGATCGCCCACAGCAGAAGAACAAAGGCGACAAGGCCGAGTCCTCCAAGCACAAAGATAAGAAGCGGAAAGGCGAGGAGCTAGTTGCGGTAACAGAATGCAACCGGCCCTGAGCCATGCGGAGAGAGGCGCCTGATTATAATTCTGTCATGAATGCGATCTGTCCTTTCCACCCCAAGGGAAAGCACGCCGCCAAGGACTGCTTCACCCTGAAGTGTTTTGCGCGGAAAAGCCACAATCAGCCGGCCCCAGCAAAGGATGAGGTGGCCAAGAAGAAAGACCTTCCAGACGAGGACGACTACCAAGAGCCCGAGCAAGAGCTGAACTACATCTACGGAGGCTCCATCGGATACGAGTCCAAGCGGAAGCAAAAGCTCACCGCTCGGGAGATCAATGCGATGGAACTAGCGACCCCCCAGTATCTTTAGTGGTCTGAGGTCCCGATCACCTTTGATCGCTCAGATCACCCCAACCGGGTTCTACATCCGGGTAAGTACCCTCTAGTGCTCGACCCTGTTATTCGCAATGTAAAGCTCAAGAAGGTATTGATCGATGGAGGGAGCGGACTCAACGTCTTATTTGCCAAGACCTTCGACGATATGAACATCCCCCGCTCCGAGCTAAGGCCGAGCACTCAGCCGTTCCATTGGGTGATCCCAGGGGCGTCTTCGTTTCCACTCGGGCAGATTTCTTTGCCCGTCACTTTTGGTACCAAAGACAACTACCGGACCGAGTATGTAAGTTTCGAGGTGGCCAATTTCGAGACAGCGTACCACGCTATCTTGGGAAGGCCCGGTCTGGCTAGATTCATGGCCGTCCCGCACTACACCTACTTTATGATGAAGATGCCGGGACCCAGAAGCGTCATCACGGTTCGCAGCGACGTAAAGCGATATTTGGAATGCGACCGAGAGAATTGTGAACTTGCTGAGCTGCAGGAGGCGTGCGCCGAAGGGAAGAAAATCGAAGTAGAAGCTGCCACGTTGCAAGAAGAAGGCGACGTCCCGTCCAAGAAGCAGGCCACGTCAGGGATGAAGCTTGGCGAAGGAACCAAGAGAATCATCCTCGACCCATCCGACTCGTCCAAAATGACTCTGATCGGGTTAGGGCTCGAGGATAAATAGGAAGGCGCGCTCGTCACCTTTCTCCAGGCTAACAAGGACATCTTCGTTTGGAAACCATCCGACATGCCGGGTGTTCCTAGGGAGGTGATCGAGCATTCCTTACACGTCGATGAAAAGGCAAAGCCTATCAAGCAAAGACTCCGACAGTTCGCTCCAGATCGTCAGAACGCCATCAAGCAGGAGATCACCAAGCTATTAGCTGCAGGCTTTATAAAAGAAGTGTATCATCCAGATTGGTTAGCAAACCCTGTACTAGTTCAGAAGAATAAAACTTGGCGCATGTGCGTTGATTATACTGATCTCAACAAGGCATGTCCGAAGGATCCCTTTGGGCTACCTCGAATTGATCAGGTGGTTGACTCGACCGCCGGGTGCGAAATTCTGAGTTTTATCGATGCCTACTCAGGGTACCATCAGATTCACCTAAAGGTGAAAGATCATATCAAGACTTCATTCATCACGCCTTTCGAAGGCTTTTGCTATACCACGTTGGCGTTCGGATTGAAAAATGCTGGTGCAACGTATCAGCGTGCAATACAGCGGTGTTTTCACGCCCAGCTCGGACGCAATGTGGAGGCATACATGGACGATGTCGTGGTGAAGACTTGGGAGAGGAAGGACCTTATCGCCGACCTGACCGAGACGTTCGAGAGTCTAAGGGCTTTCAGTATGAAGCTTAATCCCGAGAAGTGTGTTTTCGGAGTATCTTCGGGAAAACTGCTCGGGTTTATCGTATCCCAACGAGGCATTGAGGCCAACCCAGAGAAGATCAGGGCCATATTAAATATGGAAGCGCCGACTTGCCAGAAGGACGTCCAGAAGCTTACAGGATGCATGTCCGCACTCAACAGGTTTATTTCCCAACTGGGTATGCGAGGTATGCCATTATTTAAACTCCTCAAGAAGCAGGACAAGTTCCAATGGACGCCAAAGGCACAACAAGCGTTTGAAGATTTGAAGACCTTCTTAACAACGCCCTCCGTCTTGGTTTCACCGATGCCAGAGGAACCTCTGCTACTTTACATCGCGGCAACGACTCATGTAGTCAGCGCTGCGGTCATCGTAGAAAGGGAGGAGCCGGGCCACGTGCAGAAGGTCCAACATCCGGTCTACTTCGTAGCGAGGTCCTGAGTGAATCTAAGGTGCGGTATCCGCAAGTACAGAAATTATTATATGCCGTACTTCTTACATCTCGCAAACTCAAGCACTACTTCCAAGAGCATACTATTTCGGTGGTCACCTCCTTCCCAATAGGAGATATACTTCACAACCAGGAGGCCACTGGGAGAATTGCAAAGTGGGCAGTCGAGCTTGGAGCTTTTGATATCCTATTCAAGCCTCGCACCGCCATCAAGTCTCAAGCGCTCGCCGACTTCACGGCCGAATGGACGGAACTTCAAAACCCGGCGGTCGTCAAGGAGCTCGAGTATTGGACGATGTATTTCGATGGTTCCCTCATGCTCAGCGGCGCGGGAGCTGGTGTTGTGCTTGTATCACCAAGTGGAGAAAGGTTGAGGTACGTTCTGCAGATACTTTTTCCCGCATCAAACAACGCCGCCGAGTACGAGGCACTCATCCATGGGCTCCATATCGCCATATTGCTCGGTATCCGATGTTTGGCGGTCCGCGGAGATTCAATGCTCGTGGTCAATCAAGTGCAAAAAGAATGGTCCTGCATCGAAGACAACATGGCAGCCTACTGCCAGGAGGTACGCAAGCTGGAAGGCAACTTCGACGGCCTGGAACTCGTTCATGTGCTCCGTCGGGAGAATGAAGCGGCCGATGAGCTGGCAAAAATGGGATCCCGTGGGAGTATTCGTTGAAGAAATTCATAAGCCCACGATCAGCACTCGGTCGAAGTCGGACGTCCCAACGGAGAAGAACGTTGAAGCTGAAGTCCTAGTCATTACCCCCGATTGGACAGCTCCGTATCTGGACTATTTGACAAAAGACGAACTACCCGAAGACCGCGTGCAAGCCTAACGAATAATGCGCCGAAGCAAGAGCTACGTGATGATCAGGGAAGAACTCTATCGCAAGAGCTCCTCTGGTGTACTACGACAGTGCATATCAGAACAAGAAGGAAGAGATCTCCTCAAGGAAATCCACTCGGGAGTTTGTGGTAATCACGCGGCGTCATCAACTCTAGTTGGCAAGGCTTATCGTCAGGGATTTTTCTGGCCGACTGCTGTTACCGATGCAAAGGACATCGTCCGGACATGCGAAGGATGTCAGTTCTTTGCGCGACAGATGAACTAACCGGCACAAGAGCTACAAACCATCCCAATCACCTGGCCGTTTGCGGTCTGGGGGCTGGACATTGTGGGACCTTTGAAGAAGGCCCAAGGCGGTTACACTCATCTCTTCATGGCCGTCGATAAATCCACCAAATGGATTGAGGCCAAGCCAATCGCCATAATCACGGCTGCAAAGGCCAAAGAATTCTTCCATGAAATCGTGGTTAGATTCGGCGTACCAAACCGGATCATCACGGATAATGGCACCCAATTCAGAGGTGGCATATTTCATGACTGGTGCGGCGAACTCGGCATAAAAATCGCCGCATCGATGGCGCACTCGAAGTAATGGGCCAGATTGAGCGAGCCAATGGCATGGTTTTACAAGGCCTAAAGGCAAGGATTTTCGATCGTGTCAAACCATACGCCACTTGGTGGGTCAAAGAATTGCCTTCGGTACTCTGGGGACTGCGAACCACCCCCAGCAGAGCAACCGGGCAGCCACCTTTCTTCCTAGTGTATGGCTCAGAGGCAGTCCTCCCCACCGAGTTAGAATTCGGATCCCCACGGGTTCGGAGCTATGAAGAAGTCGCGTCGGAAGAGAGCCGGCAAGAAGACCTCAACCGACTGGAAGAAGCCAGGGACATCGCAACAATTTAGTCGGCAAAATATCTTCAGGGCCTACGTCGCTATCACAGACGCAATGTGAGGAGCCGCGCGTTCTCTAAAGGAGATCTGGTCCTTAGAAAGAATCAGAAGTGCGACCATAAGCTCTCCCCAAGCTGGGAAGGCCCTTACGTCATCGATGAGGTGATACGCCCTGGAGCTTATAAGCTCAAGCGTGAAGACGGAACGACAGCCAGCAACACTTGGAACATAGAACAGCTACATCGTTTTTTCACTTGAACTTTGTAATTCAATTGTTTCTTTATGAATGAATGTTCACTCTTAAAAGTTATTTTCGTTCATACTTCTCGTGATTTATGCGTCCGAATGCTTTGCTCCTACGATGTTAAGACTATGAGACATGCGTCATGAACCATGCCTCAGAGCCTGGGGGCTGGACTAGTCGGACAAAGATATGTCAAAACCACTCAGACAAAGCAGCATACTTGAAACACAAAATGCAAGAACAAAGAGAAATTTTCATATATCACGTTTATAGTTCCAGAGTTTCTACAATGGCCGTAGAGGCGTCCTTGACTTCCTCCCGGAGTTCGGCAGCCTCATCTTCGTCTACATTACAGGCGTAGCCTTCCTTAACGGCTCCAAGATCCACTCGGGGATAGAGCGACTTGGTGATCGCCAAAGCCTGGCTAGCACCATTGGTCACCGTCTCCTTCAAGAGTCTCTTGAGCGCCTCGGGGCTTCCTCCAGTCGAGAGATGACCTGGTCCCTGCCGAGTGGCTTCTCATCTCCGGGATAAAGCAAGCTCAACAACGGCTCGGAGGCTTCACGAAGCTTAGCGCAAGACGTCTCAAGGGTTTCAACCTTCTTGTTAAAAACAACGTATTGCGCTCGAGTTTTGAATTTATAATCTGCAAGATAGAGTATTAAGAAGTACCAAGAAAGCAATGAAGACATGGGAGGGCCAAGCTGCCGACCGTACCTTCTAGTTCCTTCTCCGAAGCTTTAAGTTGCCCCTGGAGCTTTACATTAACAGAGTCCCGAGCTGACACGAAGATAAGAAGATCAAAAAACCAGACGATTAAATGAAAGCATGAGATGGTCTGGGAAATATCTACCTCGAAGGGAGCCGACGACATCTATCTTCTCTTGCCGAAGAGTTTCCTTCTCGGCCATGTCGTCGGACCTCGGCCAGAAGAGCCGCGGCTGGTGCATGCCCAGCCTTGATCTGCTCCAGTTTGGCCAGATATTCCTGGCGCGTCCGGACCTTCGGAAGCATCTTCTGGAGGTACTCGGACTTCTTTTCGGAGCGTTCCCCTAATTTATGTAATCATCACAAGAAAAGGTGACTACATGCTGACTGACGTAAGCAAGAAGACGGCGAGAGTAGAGAAAATTTTACCTTGGCTAGGCGCTGGCGATGGCATGTTGTAAAGTCATTCCTCTCCCTCTCCTCCTCCGAGTCATCCAGGAGCTTTAAGCCGTCCTCCTCATCAACCCACGCAGCTTGCATTATAAGCTGGGGGCGAGCAGGAGTTGGCGGAACCCTGGAGATCTCTTCAACCTCGGGGGATGGGCTCCTGAGCAGTAGAGCCTAATACTGAAGCATGAGGCGTCGGTGAAGGTGGCTGAGGCTCGGGGGGGCGCTCCTGTGTCCCCGGGCAAGGCCTCCTCAACCAAGACTTGAACCTCCGCGGGCCCAGCCTCTTCAAGAGCCCTAGATGGTGTCTCGATGGGAGCATCAAGTGAAGGATTCCTGCGAGAAGAACTATCAGTAAACAAGCCGACGAAACGGGTCAAAAAAGAGTCGATAGGATAACAAACCTGTCGGACTTCTTCATCCTCATCGGGGGCTTCTTCCGAGTGGCTGAGCCGCTCCCGTAGGGACCACTCGGGGCGCTGTCGACTGGCACTCTGGGCTCCTCTCGACCGCCCGAGTCCCTCGGAGTTGGACTCGGCTGTGTCGCAGGCTCGCAGGAAAGGGGAGCCGAAGGCACCGGGGCTCGTGCTGACGGTTCCTGGATCTTGGGACCACCAGTCGGGTGCCGGAGCTTTGCAGGGTCCTTGGCCACCGTCTTCTTCCCCTTCTTGGCGGACAGGATTTCCGCGGAGAGCTCATTGGCAGCTTGAGAATCGCCTATCTGACGGGCATTTCCGGAAGAGGCGCGTCGCTGAAAAATGCCACTCGATTCTGGAAAGGAAGATTAAAAGTTAGAAGTCATTCAAGAGACGGATGTAAAAATCCATCGACAAAGCTTTCTCACTCCGGGAGGAGGGTTCGATGCAGTGAAGGCCTTGGGGTATCTGGTGGGCATCTCGACGCTCGGGATAAAAAAATTGCCTACTCGAGCAAAAATCTGCTCTTTCGTTATTAAATTGGGCAATTCCCGGGTCGGATCGTCCCTCCCCTCAAATTGATACCCCAGATGGTCGCACTCCTTCAGGGGCTGAATCCGGCGAGCGACAAAGTGAAGGGCCAGACCAACCCCTATGAGGCCCCCCTCTTTTAATTTGCCGATGAGCACCAAGAGGTCTTGCACTTGATCCATGTTGCAGGCATCACCGACAGAAGACCAAGAGAGGGACACCTTCGGCCGACGCCCGATGAAAGAAGGGAGAGCTGGATCAGGATTGGCACAATAAAACCAATCCTAGTGCCAGCCTTTATTCGAAGACTTGAAAGGAATAGCAAAATACGATTTCTTTAGCCCCTCCCGAAGTTGAATCCGGCTCCCCCAATTACTTTGGGGTTGCTTTTTGAGGGATAGGGCTTCAGAAGGTAAAAATGGCGGAAAAGATCAAAATAAGGACGAATGCCCAAGAAAGCTTCGCAAAGATGAACAAAGATGGAGATTAGCAAAATAGAGTTGGGATTCAAGTTCACCAACTCGATGCCATAAAAGAAGAGAAGACCGCGGAGAAAAGCGCAGGCCGAAAGACCCAGCCTGCGCTGGAAGAAATACTCAAATACCACGACTTCTTTAGGACGAGGAGTAGGGATGGATTCACCTGCAGCCGCCCGAGCGGCGATCAAAGCCAAGTCTGGGAGAACCCCGTCATTCACCATGGACTGCAGTTTCTCCTCTGTCGTGATCGAGGTCGTCCAATCCTGGGGCAAAGTCTGCGAGGAGGAGACCTTGGAAGGATGAGAAGACATCTTCGGAGGAGAGATCAATGGCGGCGCAAAAATGCGGGTGCAGCGGCAGTTAACCCTAGCGGCGAAGAAGGCGAAGAGACAAAGGAAGCAGAAGAGGCAGGAGTAAGTGATAAGAAATGAACCATCGGCTCAGTCTTAAAGGGGGGGAAAAATCAAGTTTCCGCCAAGATGGGGGAAAAAGATTGCGAAACCCCTAGCCCTACTCTATGCTTCATCATGATTTGCTAGTCTGGCGTCCTAACATACAGAGGCAGTTACGGTTTGACCAAGTCATGTTTGGGACACATTGCTCCCTACGATGGGATGTTTAACCACTTATCGAACCAAGCGAGATGTGGGTGTCCTCCAATCTGGATAAAAAATATCTTCTTGTGATATGCCCATGTTGGGTCATTAGGTGGTTACCGCATGACGGAATTATATATCACGAGATGAGCCTAAACGGGCACGACTCCAATGATATGCCCCATGGGGGTCGAAAAGCTGTGCATCGTAATAAACGAGTACAGATACCGTTCGAATTAACCTCGATGTGTCCCGAGTCGGACCAGAGCCATATCCTACATCAGTTGGGTATGATCATCACTCGGCCATGAGCCAAGAAATCCTTGATATGTCCCAAGATGGACCAGAGCTATATCCTACGCTAGTCGGATATAGGTATCACTCGGTCAAGAGCCATGCAAATATGATACGCTCTAAGTCGAGTCTAAGCCGTATCCTACACTAGTCTGATGTGGGTGTCATTCGGCCAAGAGCCACGTAAGCGTGATACGTTCCAAGCTGAGCCTAAGCTATGTCCTACAGCAGTCGGACGTGGGTATAACTCAGCCATGAGCCAAGGAAATCCTGGTATGCTCCAAGTCGAGCCTAAACTATGTCCTACGGATATGGGTATCATTCGGCCAAGAGCCGCGCAAATCCTGATATGTCCCAAGTCGGACCTAAGGTGTACCTACGACAGTTGGGTGCGAATATCGCTCGACCAAGGAACCATGCAAGCTTCGATGTGCCCCAAGCTAGGTTCAGGCTACGTCTAAACGACAATAAAAAAACGCTCGGAGAAGGTACTTCTTTATTATATATAAAAATTCGACAGGCATTATGCCTGGGAATCTATTACATTTGCAGGAGCCCTAGACTTCTTCACGACGCACCCGGCCGAGCGCCTCCACCAGTGCCTCCCTATCCCTGTAGAGGGCAGGGAAGATCTCCAGGAAGGCGTCGATGGCGGCGCGATCGCGAGCGACCGCCTTCTCCTCGGCCAACCAATTCCGCCATGGCACTGTTGTAAGTTCAAGCTCTATTGGTTTTGGTGATTGGTTTAATATTAATGTTTAATCATTGTTTAATGACAAATCTAATCATTATGAGACTAACATGTTTTATTAAGTCTTATTCTTATTAGTCTCATACTTGGATGAAAAATGGAAAACCTAAGGTATGCACTCGTATTCATTCTATTATATATATGCATACTTAGAATTCAAGTTAAAGTATGAACTCTTCCATTGCTTTAGACCAAATATGTGCATTATGTTTTTAATTCATATATACATGAATGCACACATCTAGGGGGAGTTTATAATTTAACTTGATGTTTCAATTGTATTGATACATGTCCTCTTGTCATACAATATAAAGGATCAAGACATTGAAACAATCTTCTGAGTATATGAAACTTGTGTAGTTATATATATATACTCATATCAATTTAAATGAGTTTAAATTGAGTTCGATTGTCTTTCAATCAATCAAAGAACATTTCATCATGTGTTGATGGTGTCTCTTTGTTGATTAAAGACAAGCGAAAAGTTCTTGAGTATAATGAAGCATTAGTTGCATCAAAGTGCTCAAGACAACATTTAATCATTCAAATTGATTTGGGTTGTGCTCAATCGATCTTAGAGGCATCCATTATGTGTTAATGGACTGCGGTGATGATTGAGACAACCGTGTTTGTTGGACTAACATCTTCCATGAGTTGTGAAGTAGGTTAAGTCCAAGATGATGAAGAATCGGGAAGAAGAAGTCATCATGTGTTGATGAGCTTCAAGAGGTGATCCCGAAGTGAAGAGAAGGGCTAGAAAAGGTTCATCATGCGTTGATGACCAAGAAGAAGAAGAAGAGGTGATCCTGGAGAGAAGATGATTGGAAATCATAAAAGCTCCAAGTGGATCAAGTGCGGCAAAGGTATAACTAGCTAGGGCTAAGGATGTGTTCCTAGTCTTTTACCGGTCTCGGTGTTTGGTTGTGAGACCGGGTTGCTTGTTAGGTGCCGTACTATTAAGAGGGGTTGAGTCTTTTAGCTTGAGCTTCATCATGTGTTGATGAACTCGATCCGGTTCACTCTAGCTCACTCTCTTGTTTGATGTTTGCATGAAGCTAACCATTTGGCATGTGTTGCAAATTGGTGAAGCTTGTGCATTGGATTTTGTATGAGCTAAGTATTTGCATGTGTTGCAAATAAGGGTGCTCATACTTGCATCTTATTTGAATCTTATTTGATTTGGTTTTTGCTTGGAGATAAGTTTTGCATGTGTCGCAAAAGGAGAGAGCTCAAGCAATTTGGTTTAAAGTGGTTGCATGGAGTTAGAGATTTGCATGTGTTGCAAATAGAGAGATCATGCACTTGTAATTGTTGTGGTTGCTTGCATGGTGCTAGAGATTTGCATGTGTTGCAAATAGAGAGCTCATGTTTTGGTATTGCTTGGAGCTAGGTTTTTACATGTGTTGCAAAGAACAATGCTCAAGCATAAAATTGGTTTATTGTGTATTTGCAAGTTCGTTGTGCGAATAAACCGAGGTCTATGAGTCCGGAATCCCGAGAGCATGTGAGTAGGGCTTGCAACGGGTGTTTGCAAGTTGACTGGGTCTTGTGTTGACCTTCACATGGCTAGGGATTAATCTCATAGACTCGGGTTTGATTTGCTTATACGTTTGCAAATAGATCTTGAGTTGTTTCTGAAATGTGTTTTCGTTAGTTGGTTTTGTTATTTGCAAATGTGTTTTGCAAATGAACTTGAGATTATGGGTTCCGATCCTAAAGCATGTGAATAGGGTTTGCAAATGTGTTTTGCAAATTAACTTGATCATGTGTTGATCATCACATGGCTAAGAGGATTGATCTTATAAGTTCTTGGTTTATTGGCAAATGTGTTTTGCAAATAAGTTTTGCTTAATGAGATTCTTTGGAGTATGTGATTAACATATGCAAATGTGTTTTGCATAGTGTTGTGATCATGTGTTGATCCTCACATAGCTCCAAGAATATATCTTTAATGGTTTGGAGAAAAGTTTTTACGTAAAAGCAGTGTTTTCTTCTGAGGCGGTCGTCAGCCCTTGTAAGGCAGTAGCACCGGGTCGGTGCTACATGATTTGGCGTAGCACCGACGGTCGGTGCTACCGTCTCTCTGGCCGGTGTGAAAATTCGAGAGGGATGTTTTGGACGGTCTAGCGGTCGGTGCTACCGCCCATGGTAGGCGGTAGCCGGAGGTCGGTGCTACCGCCCCTCGGCGGTGTGATTTTTCGAGAGAGGTGTTTTGAGTTCGGCTGAGGCCGTGCTACGCCGGCGGTAGCACCGCTCCCGATTGGCCGGTGCTACGATTTTCACGCAAGCGGCTAGTTTTGTAGCCGTTGGCGAGGCCGGTGCTACCGGTCCCGATGAGGGCGGTAGCACCGGGTTTTGAGTTTTCAGTTTCGCCCCAACGGCTAGTTTTGGCTTGGAGGCTATAAAAGGAGGCCTTGGGGGCATTTCTTTGGTTCTTTGAAATGAAGTGTGTGTTCTTGTGGGTGAAGTGCATGTGTTGCCTTCTCCAATTTGCCTTTGAGCTAAGAGTGAGTCCAAATTGCATGTGTTGCAATTAGGAAGTGGATTGAGAGCCTCTTGTGCATGTGTTGCACTTGAGGAGGATCCTTGTGCATGTGTTGCACTTGGTGAGGTTCAAGCGGAAGGGCTTGACTTGTTACTCTTGGAGGTTGCCGACTCCTAGGCAGCGTAGGCGTCGTGCGGGAGCTCTCAAGGTTGTGAGAAGCCCCGCGAAGTTTGTGAAGGTTGGGTTGAGCCGCGCGGCGTGAAAAACCACATCTAGTGGATTCGAGGTGGGTGCTCAATTCGTGGGCCGGTCCAATGTGTTTGGGCTAACCTCAACGTGGACTAGGGAGACAAGCAAGTCTCCGATCACCACGGTAAAAAGTATTGTGTCTCTTGTGCTTGCCTTGTTCTCTTTATTTATATTCAAGCAATTTACATTCATAGAATTAAATTGATTGATTGCTTATCTTTAAATTGCTTTTGTTAGAGACATAATTAGTTAGTGCACATAGTGAGCCTAGTTGATTTAGGCTTTAATTGTCAAAACCTTAGTTTATCGCTTCCGCATTATTATTGATAAGGTTTTGGCATAAGGGTAATTAGGGGTGAATTATTTTGTAGAAATTAGAAAGAGAAATTTTTTTTAAAAGCCGCCTATTCACCCCTCTCTAGTCGGCATCCTCGACCTTACAACGGTCGAAATCCTCCCACAACTCGGCGAGCTCAGGGTTGTCTCGATCGTCTTTGAAGTTCCTCATGAAGAAGAAAGAAGCTTGAAGCAATAAGGTGAGCACTAAGCGTGAAGGAATACATCCTAGAAGCATTGGTCTGCCTTTTATAGCCGACGCGGCAAGGTTGAAGTAAATGCGAAGGTGTAGTAACACTAAAAACCAAGGATACTTGGAGTTAAGATCATTCCGGAATTCAAAGAGGTTTTTGGGAAAAAGAGTTGGCATGGGAAATCAAAAACGACTTCGAAGACCGTCCGGCATTGACCCTTGAAGATTATGATCAATTGAAAAAACTGGGGGTTATATTCGAGTCTTTCATAATCCCCTTGCATTCGGATCAAAGAAGAGACGGTCGGAGGTTTATCTTTGGAAGGCGAGAACGACGATCCAAGGTTGAGGTCCAGATAAAGACGCGGCAATTGGATCATGAATCACTCGGGGGCTACTGTGGAATATATGAAACCAGGTATCTTCATAACCGGCCCAGCATCGCCTGAGGAGAAGGCAGGCCTAAGTAGAAGGCCCAAAGGATAGACCCCGCACCAAGCCTTGCTGCCGAATGGAAGGGGACACATCCCATAGACAGTTGAATACGTATTTAGATATAAAAGATACGGTTGTAATCCGAGTCGTTAATAGGGTAGATAAAGATGTAAACTCTATCTTGTAACCGACTAGAATCCCGTAACCGATCGAAATCTCTTAGACCGATCAGGACTCTGTAAGCCGCGCCATCCCCATTATATAAGGGAGGGGGCGGGCAGCAACAGAGGGATCGAGCAACAGAGCAGTCGAGCTATACCGCAACACACCATATCGCCCAGAGCATATTGCGCTTTGAGCATCCTTAGATCCAAGAGATCCATATAATCCCAGCACACAGGATTAGGGTATTATCTCCTCCGTGAGAGCCTGAACCTGTCTAAACCCTTATCTTGTGTGACCTTCGAGTTTGAGATCTAGCGCCTGCCCCATAAATTTATTGCCGACTACAAAAGTCGACAGTTGATAGATGTACCGGGGTTCCTACGTGCTATTGCCCTGAGCAAGTGGGGAATATTCTCGTAGGAAGTCTTGTACGTCCCGAACCGTATTTGCAGAGCTGTCCTTTTCACTCTCCATGCTTTTTCGTAGCTAATCTTGTACTGAAACCTCTCCTCCATGGCTGTGATAATAGATCGAGGCTGCAGGTGCGGATTGTCCATGATCTGACCATAAAACACATTTGCCACCCAAGTGGATGACAGATTGCGGTGCCCCTACTCCGCTTCTTCCAGTTCGCAGTTATGCTCCATCACTATGGAACATTTCCAATAGTCCTTCCACTTCCCCTTGTATGCATGCTCCCGCCATGGGCACGAATCAACTATGCACTTCACGTCGTACTCTTTTTTGCTGGACTTCACTACCCTGAATTGCCGTCGAAGAGACATTGCCCAGTACTTCACCGCATCCATCACAGCCTCCTTGTCTTTATATATGGCCCCCTGCGTGACCTCGTTCTCATGATACTCCCATGCATCAATGTTCCCTTCATTCATTGTTAGGTCTTCGAAATTGTAATTAGTCCATGCACCAGGGATAAGCACCTCAGGAGCATTGTCCTCCTCGTCGGAGTGTTCGCCATCAGGGACTTCCTCATCCGCACGGTCCTCCTCCTCCATCAGGTGAACTATGTCCTCCACCTCTCCCCCCTCGTCGGCCACCCCTCGCGCCTCCACCACTGTCTCCTCGCCCCCCCCCGATCCCCTCGCCACCGCCAGTCTCGTGCTCCTCATCTCCAGGCTCCTCGCCACCTTCATCTTCGCATCCTTCCATATTTCACTTCCCCTCCCCCGTAATATCTACCCCGACATCACGAACGCGACACCGGGTAGCACTGTACCAATAACATGAGCGGCCAACCCCGCTCTATGGCAAAACCAACATAACTCCTCCATGTTGATGTCGCGTTAATAGGAATCAACTCTCCATAAAAACAGTGTTGCGCACGGCTTACTACTACTCTGACCCGCAACCGAACAGTTTGGGCATCCAAATTGAACATCCGAGACATCTACCCCAACAAATCCCTGTATGTCCTATCGCTCGGTCTAGATATGCCCCGTACAACTCTTAAAAATGATGACAAATCCACCCCATCCGCCCCCTGTGTTATCTCCCCATCTCCATAAAATATTTGAAAATACAATTTCTCCGATATGCTGCAACGTCGGACGAAAATATATTACTCTAAAATAAAATAGACAAAACGTATATTGATCGTACTAAAAAATTCGACTATAAATAAGTCATTCGACTATAAATAAGTAATTCGACTTACCTACCATACGGCCTAATATTAAATTTCTACCACATTACATTTCTATATATTGCCTAATACATTATTTTCATAATAAAATTACTACTACACGACCCTACTAAATTAAATTTCTAAATATTGACTACTATTTGTACTGTATTAAATTTATAGATACTAAATACCACATTAAATTTGTACATACTAAATACTACACAATCCTGAAATTTCTAAATACTAAATACTACATTAAATTTCTAAATATTAACTGCTACATTAAATTTCTAAATACTATACAATCCTAAAATTTCTAAACACTACACAATCCTAAAATTTATAAATACTACACAATCCTAAAATTTCTAAATATAAAATAAATTTCTAAATATTAAATGCTACATTAAATTTCTAAATACTACATAATCCTAAAAGTATTCCTAAATTTACCTTCACAAAAATGACGAATCGATTTTTTTCTTCCCCTTTTCTTCTCTTCTCCTGTTCTTCTCTTCTCCTTTCTCCTCTTCTCTTCTTTGGCTCGGCTGCCGAATGAGGCTCCGGAGGCGTGCACGGGCTTAAAAACCCACATATCGCCCATATATGGGGCGATCGCCCATATATGAGGCGATATGTGGGTGGCCGTTAATTGGGCCGTTAGGGCCAGCACCTATCTCCCGTATATGGGGCGATCGCCCGATATACGGGCGACGGGAGCCTATTTCCGCAAATTTTTTTATCTAACTACTATTTTCGAAAAAATGAATAAAAATAAATATTAAAGAAAAAAATTCAGAGATAGAAGTAGAGGAGATATCTTTACATCCAGCCCAGCCATCGCGTTGTGGGCCTTCGACTAAACTCTAAACTGATTTGGATCTGGGCTAGGCCCAAATCCAAATCCAAATCCAAATACTTATACTCCTCCTTCGTGTTTTAGTCCACTTGGAGAGGTCCCCAGCCCAAAGCAGAAGCAGCCATGGCCGCCACGACCGCCACGTCGGGCCTCGTCGTCGCCGTCACCGATCCGATCCGCTCCTTCCTCTCCGCGGCCGCCTCCTCCCGAGATCTCACGGGCGAGCTCTGCGACCTCGCCGCCGCCCTCTCCTCGGAGCCGGCCGTCCCCTACCGCTCCCTCCGCGCCATCTGGTGCGCCACCTACTCGCACGGCCGCCCGCCTCTCCGCCAGCTCCTCCGAGGAGCCGAATTCGTGCTGCCCAGCCCCAAGCCTCGTGAGAAGGTGAGTTGGGAAGCAATAGCCACGCTAGCAGTCTGAGTTGGTGTGCTGTAGGCAAAGGGTTTTGATTCTGATTTGGCTGCGCGCGCGTAGAGCGATGAGCTCAAGGCGAGGCTGGACAAGCTCCGGGAGATGCAGGAGAGGAAGGACTACGCCGAGCTCGTCAGGGACGTCGCGCCGAGGAAGGAGGACAACCCCGAGCCCTTCTCCTCCTACAAGGATCAGATCGGATTCGGTATCAACTATCGTATTGATACTCTCTTTGCACATCGATCACTGCGATCATCAGATTTTTTGTATTAGGGTCATAATGTCTTGTTTATTTCATCAGAAAATAATAGCTTTCTTGAGCTCCCCAACTGGATGTGTTTTGTGGTTTTACGAACAACCCAAAGCCCTCATAATCATGACTGCTAATACAAGAATTGAACTTTTCATAATTCTGAAAACGTAGATTTCAACAAATGACGGTGTAACTTGTAATCAAATTTCCATGTGAGAATAAAACTTAAGTTAGTATTACACAAAAGCATGCTTAAAAACTGAACAAAAATGCACAGTATTATGGTGGTTAAAGCTTACAAATTTGTTCAACTAAGTAGAATGTACTAGTACTACACAAATCAATAGCATACAATCAAGTGATGGGAGTAGTTAGTCACTTCAAACTACCCATAGGCCATAGGTTGCATACATACGTCTGCAGTCTGCATTTTTAGGATCACGCTTGATGGATCCATGAGCATGAGGCATGTTTCACTGAAAGGAACATTTTTTGTTTTTACTATCTATTACTCTGCATATCTTTTCAAGCACAATGAAATTTAATTTGTTTTCTCCGTGCTTGTAATTTGGGCAAGGCAGTGTGATACTGATGACGTCTATATGTCTGGAATTTTATCCAAATTGAAAATTTTGAATTGGCAAATGCAGCATCCTTTTTAGTTGTTAAAAGTGCACATATCCTCTTAGTACACTAGCACATTGTGTTTACTTTTGAGTCTAGGCTGCTAGCATTTGGTTGTACGGTGTTCACTGATCAATTGGATGTTTCCTTTTCTTTCAGGTCTGCATGTTGTCCTTATAATGTTCACGGGTTATTTGGTTGGATATGCTGCTTTCAGAGCTTTGTTCAGCAACAGTCCTGTAATGGTAAGTCCATGAGTACAGCATATGCTTCCGTCATGTAATTTTAAGTTGTGGATTTGTTTCGCTTAATGATTTGGTTCAACTTCGCTGCTTCTATCAATAGTGCATAGACCCTACAAAACATTGTGACAAAGCAGATTAGGATGGTTGCATTATATATAGCAGTGAGGAATCTGATTTACATTAGACAAAATAGCAGCATATTTTTTTCTTCCTCTGTAGTTGTGAATGTTGAAAGCTATGTGTTTATCCAAACCATTAATATAGCACTTTGTTTAAACCTCGTGTGGTAACCACCTTGTTTATGATTTTTCAGAATGCTGCTGGAGGCATCTTAGGATTAGTTGGTGGCATGTTGGTGGAAACAGTTCTTTTCATCATCAGATCATCCAGTAAAGAATTGGGCTCCTCTTCTGTTCCAAGATCAAAGAAAGTTAAGTAGACCTTTATTGTGGTTTGATGAGTCAGTTGTGACTGACGATCTTACCTAGCTTGCGAACTATATGAAGGATTCATTTGAGATCAGAAGAATGTGATCCATCAAAGTAAAGGCAGTCGGTTGCAAGTAGTAGTGATCTGAGGAACCGTATTTACAGGACTAATTTGTGGAGACCTTCAGTGCTAGTGTTATACTGTAAATCAGTTTTTAATTCTGCGTCAGGAATTCAGGATGAAGCAGAGACACGGTTCCTTAATTAGGATTTGATTTGATCGATCCAGAAGAAGTTTGAACTTCACTCTTGGTTAAGAAGCAAGCGCTACCCTGCATGTAGTACGCTGATGTACAAATTAAATTATATTGAATTGACACCTTATACTACTGTTGTAGTTTATCTGACCTGGGCCTCACATCACGTATTTCAAATATTTAGCGCGTGTATCGTGTTGCTTCTTGAGTGGTTTTTATGTGGTTGCTTTGCCATGCCATGGTTCTTGTCCTTGTTGAGCTCTGACGACGAAATGTGTCGACATGGCCAGAGAAAAAGGGCATGTCGACGCGAATGGCCAACCGTTGTTTAGAAAAGGCAGCAGCAGCAGCACCTCGTCTGGCGATCTACCTGATCGATCCATGATGACTAGCTAGGGGGTGCAATCGGCTTGAATTCGGTCGGAATATCGTTCTTTCTGTATCCTAAACCATATTTTTTTTGTCAGATTTGGAATCGGATTCGGATAGTGCCGGATACGAATACGGTACGGATAATATCGGTTGTGGATTCAAATCGAATACAGATCGAAATCGATACGGTACCGGATAATTTTTGTCGAATAACGCGCGAAAAAAGATACCACATAAAGGACATATATAGCACTGATTAACCAATCATATGAGTTTAACATGCAACAAGATTATCGCAGTCTAACAAGTCATTTTATCGGGTAGTCCAACAAAGTTGCAAATTACATTCAATTTAAATGGTACACGTATGAAAAGTTACGAAATATAGAACGATACGTAAATAATATCACGATAACATGACTATAACTTCACGTCTTCATGAAAGAGACAATAAGACAAGTCGATAATATTTGGATTACATCACACAGACATACAGACAGAAGAGTCAACAATGACACAATCTTATATAGGAGTTTGAAGACCGAAGTGCCTAAGGTAGGCTGACAACATCTCAAGGAGACAACGAGTTCATGACCATGGCTACTTGTCCTCGACAAGTACTTAGTTATTATCAGCCGCAACCATAGTTTCACCCTACAAAAAAAATAGCCTTAATAGGTAAGAACAAGAGTGTATGACATATTTAACATTAATAAAAAATGTTGTTTTGCTATTTTATACTACTATGAAGCAAAATATATGTGGAGCTTTAGTTATTGTATATCATAATATGAATATCAAATTTAGAAACTTCTGATCTTTTGTGCTAACACAACCTATTGCAAATGTTGCATGGCAAGATAGTATAATTTTCGATTGTAAACTCAGCGGAGAGAAAGAATACCATAGAAAGCAGACCAGGCCTAGTATGCTTTGCAATGAAATTTTCATCATCAAATTTGGTACCGTAGATCGACATGCACCCAGTACCATCACCCTACAGGACATACAACAGTGGGCTTTAGTTTATACTGAGAGATTATTGAAACACTGTTGATCTTCTAAAACTAAATCTCCATAGTCCATAGGGAATCAAAGAAAGATGCAGTAACATCTCAAATCAGTCAAATAGCTCAAGTTTTGTTGTCTATTATATACATAGATACATGCCACAGCCCAAGCTTAGCTTAAAATTTATGTCAAGTTATATGGTTGATGCCTAGTGCTACAAGTGTGGCGTACAAACCTTCAAGAAGTCACCTCCCTGAATTAGAATTATGAAATCTTTGATCACTCGATGGAACTGACAACCCTTATATCTCAGTGGCAAACCTGATTATTTCCTACAATTACCATGTTAAAAATAAGCCTAATGTAACATCATATTACTGAATTACTGTTGCAATAGCACCTAATTGCAGTTCCATGTTTTATGTTTCATATACATGGCATCTCAATCAATCAAATAATAACCACTAACGATTAAGAAAAACATCATATCACCACAATAGCAAAAGCAAGGAACACGCATCACTACCAAACAGCAGAAACTACCAATATATCAAGCTAAGAAGTTTAACAACTCAAGTGGCCAATGTAGCACTAAATATTCAAGGTATACAAGCTCAATTTTTCTCCAATTACAACTAACAATGGAAGTATAGTACATGTAAAATTAGTATTTCCTAATTTCTATTCCTTTGGACACAAGCAAGTCTGCCAAACAAAAATAACCAAGCTACTCATCATATATATACTAGCACAAAATCAAGCAACTCTACAACAGACTCATGCAAGGAAGCTAAATGTTTCAGGTTCAAGTGAGAGTTGTAGATTCAGACAAAGCCCACAAGCCATAACGAGCACCAATTGCTGGAAGTTCCTACCTATGTTCGCCAGTGCAAAACTGCCTGAAACCAAGAAAACAAACGAATCAGAGATCCATGAAAGACAAACACAACAGCAGCAAAAGGAAGCAAATGGGACCTAGGGTTCAAGGGCAGTACTGGAAGTTCTCGGCTGTCTTGGGGATGAGGTCGGCGAAGAGCTCCATCTTAATTCGGCCAGCTGGGATGGACCCAATGGTCATGTTGAAGAAAACCACCGAGTTCTTTGGGTTCGGTGCTGGTGCCACTCCACCGTCGACGGCGGTGCGGGCCCCGTTGAGATGACAGCTCCACCAGAGGACGCCATGCCGGTGCTGGGGGAGTGCTTCAAGCCGGAGCCCGGAGCCGTGTAAGACTTGGATTGGGGTGTTGGTAAGGATTGAATATCCGAATCCTTTTTACCAGATATATCTGAAAAAAGTTTTGATATATACCGATCCGACGGATAGTGATATCCCGAATCTGAATCCGAATCCAAAAAACAGTATCCAAATCTGACACCGAATCCGAAAACTATCCGAAAAAATTATCCGAATCCGATCCGAACAGATCCGGTCGGTCGAACGGTCGGAAATTATCCGATCCGATAGCAACCCTATGACTAGCTATGGTAACCAGAGCCCCTAAACAATACTTTAGGACCGAAACCTTAGGTTGGACATGGGTGTAGCCGACATCAACAATTTAGGCTGTTAGCACCTAAAAATTTTTGTATGAGAACTATACTTTTTGTTGTGTGTTAGTCTTGAATTTTTCCGGACACTGTTACTGTAGTATGTAGTAATATTTTTAATGATCGAATGGTATCTTCTACATTTGCTAGAACATACATATGTAGGGCACATTCTAAGATCTATTAAACTGTGTTGTATAAATAAATGAACTCTCCCTTCAAATCGGAATCCAAATTTGACTTCTTACAACGATTGGATGCCACATTGATTTGTGATCATTGAGAATGTCCGATTTTTCCAATTAGGAATGTCCAAATTTGATAATTAGGAATGTCCGAATTTGCTTTTTCAAAAGATTTTGTTCATAATGACTAGTTTTTGTTGTGTGGGCTATAAATACCCACCATGGCCGGATAGGAACTATGCTTTTGGCATTCCTTTTCACTCTCTTGAACTAGTGTGAGTTTCTCCTCTCAATTATGCATGTGTTGCACCTCGTGAGCAAGGAGAAAGGTCTCTAGTTGCATGTGTTGCTTCTAGAGCTGGATTGAGTATCCACTTGTGCATATGTTCCACTTGGTGAGGGTCAAGTAAGAGGTACTCTTAGTGTTTGGGCTTACCTCAACGTAGATTATGAGAGATCGGCAAATCTCTCAACACCACGATAAAAAATATCACCATGTCATCTTGTGGTTTACTTGTGCTCATTTACATTGCACAATTTATATTCCTAGAGTTGAGTTGATTGCTTGTTACATTAGGATTACAAACCTCGACATAGAAATAGGTTGTTGGTGCACATATCTGAGACTAGACAATTTAGGCCATAATTTATATGGGCTAACTGGGGGTTGGCACATAGGATGGCCCGTTCTTTCACGGTACACGACATCAACAGCAAGTTCTTCTCCGTTGTGTTATTTTGACAGAACTAGGGTTTTGACCCAAGGGATGAAACCAAAAACAACAACACTCCCTTCCTTCTTGCAAAGGTATGGCACGGCTTGCACTAGAACAGCTAGAACCGATATAGAAGCAAGTGTGAAGACCTTCCCAAACCATGAGCAATGTTAACCACGAATTGAAGAGATGGATAATGTGGACCCCGTGATCAATCTTCAAGAATAATGTGCTCTTGACCTTGCTTCCATGCAACAAACCCTAGATGGGAAACTCTCATGCACACACACGCTCAATGTAGCCACAAACCAACCATGGCATTTTCTTATTTCTTATGCATAATCTCATCTCCACGGTATGGTATGCCCTTAGACCTTATATCCGTGCACAATGCATGGCCAAAATACATCTAAACAGACTCAAATTTAGCTCCTAAATGTATACAACTTGAACTCTAAGAGATAAAAGATATTACAACTTTAAAACTTAAATTCGACCAACCAGCAGGCAAAAACTTGTCAACCAGTTTAAAAATAGAAGCAAACAAAATTGGAACTTTTCGCTACGGAGAGATACGAAGATAATCTTCTAATCTCTCAAGAAAGTCCATGATCATTAAAATTCAAGCATGGACATAAGAGTTTTCGACTTTTTAAGGTCAGACTATGCTGTCAATCTGAGTGGATTTCTTCTTTCTCTCTAAACTAAATTGGACTCTTAGTTTCCTTCTCTCCCATGAATTGGGCTCTCCTTATCTCTATCCAAACCTCATGCCAACCCATATGCCCAATTCATCCTCCTTCGTGTGTAGGCCCATGCGATGGCCTTGCTCTCCAAGTCCCATGCGTCGGCCCATGCGCCTTGGCCCATGCATCTCACTATGCCCTAGCACTTGCACCAAAACTTACTCATGTGCTAGGGTTTGGGCCTTGCCTCCTTGACCAATTCCCTCTCTTTGCTTTGGTTTTGCACACAAAACAGAACCGCATGAAATGATATCCTTAGTTTGCAAATTGGAATCACATATTAAGATAGGGATGGCAGATTGGGCCGCATCATTATTTGTGCAAAATTGTTTTAATTTACGCTTCCATATATAAAACTGGTTTTGGGCAAAGAGAATCTTAAGACCGCTTACTCACCACCCTCTAGTCGACCTCCTCGACCTTACAACCTCCACCACCACAGCCCCTTCTCTCCTCGAAAACTCCTCTAGCACCATACCTATACAAGAACAGATCTGACCTCCAAATCAAGGCTACGAATCCTCCATTCTCCTCAATCCTAATTTGAGGGGGATCTTCGAGTCCTCCATTTCCGCCACTTCCCCTCCCTCCAAATTAAGGGTAATACTCCTCTTTGTAAGTTCATGCTCCATTGGTTTTGGATTAATGCTTAATCATTGTTTAATGACAAATCTAATCATTATGAGACTAACATGTTTATTAAGCCTTATTCTTATTAGTCTCAAATTTGGATGGAAAATAAAAAGGCCAAGGTAGGTATGCACTCGTATTCACTCTATTATCTTAATGCATACATAGGATTCAAGTTAAAGGATGAACTCTTCCATTGCTTATATATTAAAGTTGTGCATTATGTTTTCAATTTCATACATTACATGAATGCACAAATCTAGGAGGAGTTCATAATTTAACTTAATATTTCAATAGTATTGATCCATGTCTTCTTACCACATAATATAAATGATCAATACTTTGAAACAACCCTTTGAGTATATATAACTTGTGTAGTTGTAATATACTCATGCAAATAGAGGATAAACTCAAATGCTATCTAAGATTGATTATGTGCATATTGATTCCAAGTTCAATTATTTATATGCACATATTTAATAGAGTTTATTCTATAGTGGATGGTCTCAAGAGTATTGATCCCTTTTCATCACTCCAATATATTTGATCATTACTTTGAGATTCCATCAAAAAGAGTATATGAAACTTGTGTAGTTATATATACTCACATCAATTTAAACAGAATTAGGTGCAAGCATACGCATGAGTTCAAATGTGAAACTTTTCTGGATTTTTCAAATATGATTAGGTGCAAGCATACGCATGAGTTCAAATGTGCATGATTGAGCCTTTAAACCTTGTTTAACTTCAAACTACTAGCCAAGACCCCTCTTAATAGTATGACGCCTATTCTAGCAATCCGATCTTTCTCCAAAACACCGAAATCAACAAAAGCTATGAAAAGGTCCTTAATTTTATACCTTGGCTTTTTGGCTTGATGCATTGACCTTCTTTTACTTCATTTTCTTGCTTCATTGCGTGCCATGACTAGGACCAACCTATTTTCAATATTCTCAAAGAACATATTAGTCCTTTAATCACGATTGTCATTAATTCTCAAAACCAAAATGAATTGGGGGCCTAGATGCTTTCAATCTCCCCCTTTTTGGTAATTGATGACAATCTTAACATGAATAATGAATTTAAATTGATTTTGAGTATGCAACAAGCAAAATATGTTGTATACTCAAAGATTTTGCTTTAACAGTGTTTTGCTTCTTGAAGAGAAAGATAATGAATTTTGGAGCAAAACACTACTAAAGTTACAATATTGAATTGAAAACTCCCCCTAAAGATGTGCATATGGGTAAAGAGATGAAATTTGCACTTTTTGAGAATTTGGAAATTTTGATGGAGTTTTCCCTTAAATATTGAGTCCGAGGATGTCAATTTATAAGCAATGAATATATCAGGTATGAAAACCAATATGAGACAATAAACCATAGATAATAAATAGCCATAAAGCATTCAAACATAAACATCCAAAAGCAACATAAATAGTACATGGTTCATTAGCTTACATAACCATACATAAATAATAAACTTAAGCTAATCCTCTAGCGCACTTCATCCTTCAAACTTGACTTTCATTTCTTCTCCCCCTTTGGCATCAAGTACTAAAAACGGGGCAACTCCAAGAAGCACTCACAAAGATGAAGGAGGTGGAGGAGGAGTACGGTGACGCCCAAAGCGGTGAAAGACAACTGGGGCCTGCTCAGTACGGTACTCCTGAAACGAGGTGTGACGCTCCTGAATAGAAGAATCAATGGAATCCATTCGCCTTCTAACCTCCTCGACAACCTAGCGAGTCTGGAACTGATACACATCGACACGGGCAAAGTTACTTAACATGACAGTTCTCAAACTTGCGAAGCTGCTCATCATGTCATTTCGTAAACTGTCAAAGCTCACAGAAAATGGATTAGAATGAAACTGCTAAGCTGGCTGAGCCTGCTGCCCTTCCTCCCCTGGCTCCTGCTGATGCGGTTGTTGAGAAGACTGACCTCTTTGTTCAATAGCCTGAGGTGCCGCCTCTCGTGGCTTGTATGGCTTGTGAGAGCTACCACACCCACCTCGGTACCCTATCACCCTCTTGATGATCATTATAATGTAGGGTGCGAAGTAAATCCTCTTGCCAAGGTCACTAGCAGAGGAAACCATTTCTCTCAAGATAAAATCAACCACATCGAATTTCACTTTATGCATGATCTTACTCATTAAGTTCCAAGCATAGCCTCTAATCTCATCAAAATTACTGCTCTTGGGTTGAACGGTAACCCTAACAATTCTATTGATGAGGCTCGATGTGGGGAGGAGGTTAGCCATTTTACCTGGCCTTCTGTTGGTCGCATTGGGATCATAGAAGTCAAACTACCTCTGAAGTGGTAAAACTCTGTTGCTGTGGACTTTAGGATACCTAATGTGGAAGATGCCCCATGCTTGCTCAATTTCTTCTTTAGAGGCAGTGAACACGACAGTGTCAGTCATCCAAGTTATTTCATCATAGGATCCCGATACATAGAGGGTGGCATAGAACTGTCTGATCATGTCATCCTTGTAGTCACACCTCATACTGACGAAATCTGCTAAGCCTGCTCCTTGAAAAAGCTCGAGCACACCCACAAACAAAGGAATCTTCCGAATATGCTCCCAACTCACCCATTTGTGATCAGCAAACTACTTGTTCAGATAAATCTCATGGTAGACCTTTTGCTGAAACATTGTTCTGAACTTGTCCACCGTGGCACTACGGAGCAACATATACTGGTTTACCTGCCTCAAGTAGTACTTCTCTCCTTTGATTTTTCTCAAATCCATAGAGGTGTCGAAGTCATCAAAGTTCTCTTCCTCCTCTGATTCTTGGTCCTGGGACCCATCACTGCCATTCTCAGTATCAACCTCCATACCATCACTGCCCTCCTCTTCTTCCTCACTGCTAGGTTTCGATGCAATTTGTTTCCCTTTTCTTGCCCGAGAGCTACCACCAAGCTCTGCTTGCATTTTACTCCTTATTTCCATGTCTCTTGCTGCCACAGTCTGGGAGTCTTCACTGTTGCTGTCATGAGGGACTAGAACACCCCTTCCCCTCGTCGACTTATGAATAGTGCCACCACCGCGAGGTTTGGGCAATGATTTGGCCTTCGCCATGATCTCTAGGTAAACAAGGAGTATATGAAGTGCGAACAAGGATTTAATGCCGTAAAGATGGATTACAATGAAAATGAGGCAACTTGTGCGAATTTGGACTACAACCCCGGTGCTATCGCCCATGCTAGGCCGGTTGCACCGGGCATGGGCGGTAGTACCATTCCAGAGGCCGGTAGCATAGGCCACACAGGCGCAAAACCCTAAAAATGTTGAATTTTTGATATCTGAGTAGATCGAACCATGGAATGGCTTTTAGAGACATACAAGTCACTATTATACTCATATTAACCAAAGATTTCAAAGTATTTCGCACACATTTGCAACATTTCTCATGAACCCTAGAAAATGGAGACAAGGACCCTAGGGCATGAAAATGAGAGGAAATTCAAGATAGAAAGAGGGAAATTGATACCTTGATGTAGTAGATGAAGTTGAGAAACAAGGATTTGCAAACATGAACTCGAATCAAGGGTTTTCTCTCGAGGGATTTAGGAGGTTTGAGTGGAAGAAAGAAGAGAGGAAAAAGAATAGAGAGAACGGGGGCTCGGGCTTTAAAGGAGAAGGAGGAACGGTTACACCGCACGGCCTTAACTGCCCCAGCCCAATTTTTCCGGTGCTACCACCCTATGGCCGGTAGTACTGGCCGTCCGATGCTACTGCCCAATCCCGGTAGCACCGGCCCTGACAGTTTGACAGACTGCCCAAAATCCAGATGAGTTGAGAATAGCTCCTATGTCATCATTTTTCGATGAAAAACATATATGAGCATTCCAACTTGACAATTCCGCCAAGAGAGCAATTTTTCAAATAGTTTTTATTAAAACAGACTCTTTTTGAGCAAATAAGAGATATTTTTGAAAATGAAGCACTTGGCAAGCAAGATTTCAACATGTTGGTATGTATGAGTTAGGAAATACCTTTTGGGAGACTAGATGTGATAATATTCTAGTTCCAAAGGCTTTAACTCACAAAGTGCACTAAATAGGTCAATATAGATCAAAATTTGGGTATTGTGGAATTTTGAGAGGATCAAAGCCTTATCCAAAACTTCTTGAGTTATCTTAACATAAGAGAAGTTTATTTGGGTAAGTATATTCAAGAGATAAGATTTACATATTTATATTTTGTAAATGAGGATTTTGGAGAATAAGTACATTAAACTTCAAAATAGGATAATTTCAATTAGTTTTGACCTAGTATGGTCTAGAGTCCACATTTTGAGAAATATCTGCATTTACTTGATATTTTTGAATTTTAGGGATTTATTATACCTATAAATTTCATAATACTCCCCCTTAATGTGTTGCTCATTAAAAAGATCAGAAAATCGAATAAGAGCCAATAACACCAAATAAGAAATAAACATGATGCAAACATTCAAGCCACATTTGAGATATCTATGACATTTAATTCATTCCTCAATTTGCAAAAGCGGGCTTCATCTAAGGGCTTGGTAAGGATATCCGCTAATTGACCTTCGGTTCTAATGTGATTAATCACAATATCACCTTTACTCACATGATCTCTTAGGAAATGATGGCGGATATCTATATGTTTAGTTCTTGAATGTTGGACTGGATTGTTGGCTATCTTAACCGCGCTTTCATTATCACATAAGAGAGGCACACTCTTAAAAGTTATTCCATAATCCATCAAAGTTTGCCTCATCCATAATAATTGAGCGCAACAACTACCAACGGATATATATTTGGCTTCGGCAATGGATAGGGCTACGGAGTTTTGTTTCTTGGAGAACCATGAAACAAGGGATCTACCTAGGAATTGACAACTTCTCGAGGTGCTCTTTCTATCCACTTTGCAACCCACATAATTTGAATCTGAATATCCAATTAAGTCAAATTTAGCACCTTTAGGATATCATAAGCCTATATTTGAGGAATGCTTTAAATATCTTAGAATCCTTTTAACGGCCACTAAATGGCACTCTTTAGGTGAAGCTTGAAAATGAGCACACATGCAAACACTAAACATGATATCGGGTCTAGATGCGGTAAGATAAAGTAACCTACTAATCATAGAACGATAAAACTTTAAATCTATCGGTTTACCTCCCTCATTGAGGTCTAGATGCCCGTTGGATGCTATGGGAGTCTTGATGGGCTTTGTGTCCTTTATGCCAAACCTCTCGAGTAGATCCATCACGTACTTAGTTTGGCTCACGAACGTCCCATTCTTGAGTTGTTTGATTTGAAGTCCAAGGAAGAAGCTCAACTCCCCGATAATGGACATCTCAAATTTTCTAGACATCATATCAACAAATTCTTTGCAAAATTCTTCATTAGTAGAGCCAAAAATGATATCATCAACATAAATTTTGCATGCAAAGAATTCACCATCTATTACTTTAGTGAAGAGTGTTGTATCAACCTTCCCAATTTTGAAACCTTTTAAAAGAAGAAAGTCTCTAAGTCGCTCATACCATGCTCTAGGAGCTTGTTTGAGACCATATAGCGTCATAGAGGGCTTATAAATATGACTTGGGTGTTTGGAATTTTGAAAATCGGGAGGTTGTTCAACAAATACCAATTCGGGTATTTGTCCATTTAAAAATGCACTCTTCACATCCATTTGAAATAATTTAATATCAAAGCAAGATGCAAATGCAAGCAAGGTAAGAATGGCTTCTAATATAGCCACGGGTGCAAAGGTTTCACCAAAATCTAGTCCTTCAATTTGTGTGAAGCCTTGTGCTACCAATCTTGCCTTATTCCTCACCACAATACCGTTCTCATCCAGTTTGTTTCGAAATACCCATTTTGTGCCGATGACGTTGTGATCCTTGGGTCTTTCGACTAGTGTCCATACGTCATTCCGGGTGAAGTTGTTAAGTTCTTCATGCATGAAATTCACCTAATCCGGATCATCTAGAGCTTCATCTATGTGAGAGGGTTCAAAAGAAGACACAAAAGAGTAATGTTCACAAAAAGAAATGACATGGGATCAAGTTTGAACGCCCTTACTAACGTCACCCAATATTTGATCTATTGGATGATCTTTGGACGTTGCATGATGGATTCTTTGAGGTAGAGGTTGAAGTTGTTGATCGTTCTCTTTCTTATCCACGTCAATCGGTTGAGCTTGGCTTGGCGTTGCAGAAGTAGACAGTTCGACTTGAGTGGATGAAGGTTGATCTTCTTTGTCCACCTCCGGCTTGATGTCTTCAAGCGTCATGTTCTTCATTGTTTGTCTCAAGCCTTTATTACCTACATCATCCAAATTCTCTTGCTCTTCTTGAGAGTCGTTAGTTTCATCAAATTCAACATCACACGTTTCTTCAACTAAACCCTTGGTTTGGTTGGAGACACGACAAGCCTTACTATTTAAAGAGTATCCAAGAAAGAAATCGACATCACAACGACTTTGAAATTTTAAAAGCCGAACACCCTTTTTCAAAATATAACACTTGCAACCAAAAATGCGAAAATAAGAGATGTTCGGTCTTCTTCCAATGAGAAGCTCATAGGAAGTATTTTTCAAAATACGATGCAAATAAAGACAATTTGTTGCATGGCAAGCAATATTTATGGCTTCCGCCCAAAAGATATTGGGAGTACCATATTCATCAAGCATAGTTCTTGCCATTTGAATTAATGTTTGATTTTTCCGTTCTACAACTCCATTTTGCTCCGGAGTGTAGGTAGCGGAAAGCTCATATTTTATTCCAAGTTCATCACAATAATCTTCGATTCTTATATTCTTGAACTTGGAACCATTATCACTACGAATTTTCTTTATTTTAAAATTAAATTCATTTTGATCCCTTTTTGCAAAGCTTTTGAAAATACCGGAGGCTTCGAATTTGTCATCTAAGAAAAAGACCCAAGTATATCTTGAATAATCATCTACAATGACAAAACAATAAGAATTGCCCCCGATGATCTTATAAGTTGTTGGGCCAAACCAATCCATATGTAAGAGCTCTAATAGCCTAGATGTGGGTATGATACTCTTGGAAGTATGAGAGCTAGCAACTTGCTTACTGGCTTGGCAAGCTCTACACAATTTATTTTTCTCAAACTTCACATCTTTTAAACCCACAACTAGATCATTTTTAAAAAGCTTTTTGAGTTGAATCATCCCAATATGAGCTAGTCTTCTATGCCATAACCAACCCAAGGAGGTTTTCGCAATTAAGCAAGTTTGAATACATGACTCATTTGAGGTGAAATTAACTAAATAAAGATTTCCAAAACCTAAAACCTTTAAATACCAAAGAATTATCATTTTCTTTAGAAATCACAACACCATCTCTAGAAAATGTATAATTAAGACCAAGATCATAAATTTGAGCAACAGATAGCAAGTTAAAATTTAATGTTTCAACTAATGAGACATTTGAAATGGAAAGGTCATTTGAGATAGCGAATTTACCCAATCCTAATACCTTTCCCTTACTATTATCGCCAAAGGTGATCTTGTCATGTTGGCCACTCCTCACTTCGAATGTGGTGAACATTTTCCGGTCGCCGGTCATGTGTTGAGTGCATCCACTATCCAACACCCAATGCCATCCACCGGTTTTGTAGTTCACCTACAAAAGAAGATCAAACCTTTTTAGGTACCCAAATTTGTTTGGGTCCTTGGAGATTAGTAACCAAGGCTTTGGACACCCAAATGGCATTCTTTTTACGATCGAGTATAGAAGTGCCAACAAATTTAGCAATAATCTTACCATTACTATTTTTTCTAAGAACATAGCAAGAATCATAAATATTATTCTTAGGAGCCTTACCTAATGGGAAATCGTTTGCTATATTCCCCACGTCATGGCACTTATAGCAAAGCTTCCCATTAGATTTGATAAACCTAGGAGCTTTGCTGCTCATTTTCTTACCCTTCTTGGGTACGAACCCAAGGCCTTCTTTGTTGTAGGAGCATCGTTGATTGTTCAAGATTTTATGAAGTGTCTCCTTACCCTTGAAACACCGATCCAAGCTCTTACTTAGCTTGCTCACTTGCTCCTCAAGATCATTGTTCTCAACAATTAAATTCTCATGAATAGAAATAGAGCTAGAGCATGAACTAGAAGGCATGTCTATAAGATCATCACATATGTAGATATGCTAGGTTTTGATATACAACAAGAATCATTTACTAAACTAGGTATATCATCAATAATATTACAACTAATGCCTATATCATTTTGAGGTTTTGAATGCTCCTTGAGAAGGAGAGTCTCATGAGCTTCATTTAGCTCCTCATAAGAGTCTTTGAGAGAGAGATACAATTTTATCAAAGCTTTATATTTAGACTTCTCCTTGTCAAGGTATTCATTCAAATCCTCAAGTATGTCCATTAGTTCATCATATGTTGGTCCATCATCGTCATTAGGTTTTACCTTATGCTCTCCTTTTGCCATGAGACAAAGAGGAGTGACGAATGCTGAAGAAGCCTCCTTGATGGTGACGCCGGCAAGACCCTTCTTCTTGGAAGAAGTATCATCTTCGGAGGAGTCGGAGTCCAAATATTCTTCTTGGGAATCCTACTCTCCAATGTGAGCCTCGCCTTTGCCATCCTTGTGAAACTTCTTGAAAAGCTTCTTCCTCCCTTGAAACGACTTCTTCTTATTGGGCGACTTGTTCTTGTCATCCTTCTTCTTAGGACAATGAGAGGCGATGTGCCCCTTTTTATCACACTAATAGCACTGGATATTTACATATCGGTTGGTGCTAGAGTGTTATGCCTTCTTGAATTTATGAGGGGTGCTTGAACTTGAGCGCCTCTTCATAAATCTTCTCATTCTTCGTACGAGGAGAGCCATCTCCTCCTCGGTGTCATTGTCGTCGGAGTCTTCAAGTGGCTCGTCGCTTGATTCCGCCTTCACCTTGAAGGCAATGTTCTTCTTCTTCGAAGAGCTTTGCTCCAAGAGCTCTTCCTTGTCCTTCTTGTAAAGCTCATTTGTGATGAGATTTCCAAGAAGTCCGGTGGGCGTCATCCTTGGCAACTCCGGTGAGTTGAGAAACAACATTACCAAAGTCTCATACTTGTCCTAAAGGGCCCTAAGCATCTTACGAACAATATCGAAATCGATTATTGATGCCCCAAGGCCTTTGAGCTCATTCACTATGTTATTTAGCCTTGAGTATATCTCATTGATGTTCTCATGGGGTAACATAATGAAACTCTCATATTTTATCCGAAGCATATGCAATTTACCTTCTTTGACTGAGGATGTTCCGTCATGGACTTCCGAGAGGGTAGTACAAATCTTGTGAGCAGTTTCAAGGTTGCTCACTCGATTGAACTCATTCGCGTTCAAAGCGCCAAAGAGAGCATTCATTGCTTGAGCATTGAGATAAGAATTTCGCTCTTCTTGTTCAATTGTAAGTGTGGGATTTACTCACGTAGCGAAACCCTCATCTACAATTCTCCATATGCTCGGGCTCATGGCCTTGAGATAAACGTTCATGCGTATTTTCCAATATGCATAATTTGTGCCATCAAATAACGGTGCTTTGCCTATGGATACCCTGTCGCTAGCCATCCTTTACTCTTTAGGCGGTAAAGCCCCAAAAGAGAGTCCAAGCTCTCATACCACTTGTAGGATCAAGGATAATTGACTAAAGGGGGGTGAATAGGAGGTTTTTAAAATTCTTCGGCTCTATTTGCAATAAATAAACTATCTAAGCAAGAATTACAATTTTGATAATTAAATCCTAAATTCTCTAGATTTCACTAAGTGCACCGACAACCTAAGTCTAGTCAAGAATACAATCCTAAGCACAAGATAAATACACTAAAATTGCTAGGAATGTAAATTGCACAAAGGAATTAAGAATTCAAACCACAAGAGAAAATGACACAATGATTATCCCGTGGTCTCGGAGACTTGCTGATCTCCCCTAATCCACATTGAGGAAGCTTAATCAACTTCAAGCCGGCTCCTGTTGACAATTGACTCTCCCTCGAACACTTGGTAGTTCTTCCCGCTCCGGGCAGGCGAACTCCGGCTTTCACAAGCTTGTCGGGGCTTCTCACAACCTCCATCGAGAAGCTGTAACATCCCAATTTTTACATCTTTTGAATTTAATTTGTATTTTATGCTTTTATGAATTTTTAGATTTAATTTAATTTATTTTGCATTTATGTATATAAGCCCCTTGTCATCTTTTATTTATTTATTAAAAAAATTCTAATAATCTTTTGTTGAAAATATTTTATTTGAGTTCCAAATTCCTTAAATAATTTTTTGAAATTTTTCAGGATCTTTTCTGATATTTTTTGCTATTTATTTGGTATTTATTCATTTTGATGATTTATTTTTATTCTAAAATAATTTAAAAATCGGTCGCGTAGTTTTTGGGCCAAAACCTACTAGGTCCGACCCATCTACCCCGCACCGCTAGCCTGCGTAGCCCACTTCGCCGAAACCCTAGCGCGCGAACAGTCGGATCCAATCGGACGCTTGCCATTCCATAGTGTCGTCACCGCGCCCCGAGCTGTTGATCTGCCGCCATGAGTACGCCCGAGATGGAGCCACGTCAGCTTCGTCGGATCTCTCTGAATCCACCGCGCCATCGTAATCCCGTGGAACTAGGGATTGGTTTTCGCCTTATAAACGCTCGTCGAGGCCGCTATTTAAAGCGCAGCCCTGCGCATCGTGTAGCCCAAGACGAGCCGCACTTGTTTCCCTAGCGCACCCCTGTCGAAGTGCTGTCGTTCGCCCACAAGAGCTTGCCGAAGTTGGTTGCCTGTACCGCTGTGGTTTTTGCTTCGTTTCGCCGTCGTCGAGCTATCTCCGCCGTCGCCATTGGTGCCAGTGTGTTCGCCGCATCAAGACCCGTCGGACGCGCCAGATAACATTGCTAGAGGTGCCCCATACCACCGCCGGTTTCATCATCTTCCTCGTCTCCGGTGAACCAGCTCCCCCACGCCATCGCCGTCGTTGCGAGCTCCGTCGACCGTCTGATCTGTTAACCACCGTTGGATGGCCTCCACGCGTCGCGCACCGGGGTAGCCACATCGCTGCTTGAATTGCTTAGATTCAAGCCGCGTGGCCATGTTTGTCGTACGCTGCGTGTCCCAAACCTCACCACCACCCTCAACTGTCTGATCTGGAACGGACGGGCGAGATCATTCCGGCACCGCGCCAGTCACGTCATGCCATGTGTCGCTCGAGTTCTGAACCGTCGTGCCATATGGGCTGTCGGATCTAAATCTAATGGCCCAGATCTTGCCGCGTGTTGCCACCGCAGTAAGCCGCCGATTCGAGTCTCGTGCAGATCTTGGCCATCTGTTTTGAACTGGACGGGCTGGATCTCATCAAGCCTTGCGCCAGTCGTGTCCCGACGCATGTCGCACTCCGTGCTTCACCACGTGTCGCACCACGTGTTGCGCTGTGATGCTGCCACGTGTCCCGTGACATCATAATTCGGTTTTCCCCCAGAAAAATATTTAAATGAAATAATTTCTTTGCTCATCTCAGCTTGACGTCATAAATGCTATTTTCGAGTAGAAAAATAATTCTAGAAATTCGGATTCCTATTTTCTAATTTTTCTTTTATTTCAAACTTTAACTAGCTCGTTCTTGCTTATACGAACTCCGATTAGGTAATTCCAATTTCTACAAATTTGTAAAATTGAGATGTATTTAGTGGTAAATTTTATTTAATTTTTGGAGTTGATTTTACTCTTTGTTTTTTGTATTTATTGCTTTCTCGATCGTTTCGCGTAGACGTCGAAGTGCCTTGTGAGTTTGTGATCGTGGGGCCAGCACATGAACAAGGTCTCGAGTAGGATTCAGAGCTTTTTGAAGGTAAGTTGTGCTTTGATCATGTTGAACACATGCTTTAAATATTATATTGTTTTAAAGCATTGCATGCTAATTCAATTATCACACTACTACAGAAAAGGTCATCATAGACGGTTCGGAACCGTCATCACAGACGGTTTTTCGAACTGTCTGTAACCATGGGTCAGTGGTGTTACAAAACATCACAGATGGTTTATGAACCGTCTGTAATAGAACATATCACAGACGATTTCAAACTAAAATATATCACAGACGGTTTTTACTAAGAACCGTCTGTGATAACAACTATCACATACGGTTTTTACTATGAACCGCCTGTGATGTTACTTTTGGAAACAAAAAAAATATCGTCACGTACAGATGATATTTGTGTGATCCAGCTACTCTGTGCTAGTTCAAGCATAATGGAAGAGCTACTGGATGTGAGATATCCCATGTCACTGCTCTGAAGAACTTGAAAACGCAAAATCGACGAAAAAAACTTCGGAGGCCATTTTGAGGCCCTAAACGACGTTTTCTCGAGATCAACGTTTTTTCGGAGCCTTGCGTGTACTTCTAATGTATCCCCCTGACTTTTACTTGTGGATTTTCAAATCGAACTTTTCGTTAGCTTTAAAATGAGCACAAGAACGTTGCGATCGGAGCTCGTATGCAAAAGTTATAGCCGTTTTACCGAAAGGTGCACGGATTGAAAACGAAAACGCCGCAACATCAAGAGTGCAAAAGAGAAGAGAAGAGGGAAATGAAGAGGAAGAGGAGAGGATGAGCTATAACATTTTAGTTGAACGATTCGAACACTATACTTACCAAACATTCGAACAGGAGAGGAAAAGGAAGTGAGAAGTGAGAAGAGAGAAGAGAAGAGGAGAGCAGGAGAAGTGAGAAGAAAGCAGTAGGAGAAGAGCCGCGGGATGGTATTTTAAAGGAAGTCGAAAACGAGATGAGTGCGAAGTTCAAATTTGGTGAGAGAGCAAAAGTTGAAATATTATCACAAACGGTTCTGTCTGGATAAACCATCTGTGATGTGGTTTATCATAAACGGTTATTATAACGAACCATCTGTGATAAGTCGCCGACGGTTTTATTATAAAACCATCTGAGATAATACATGATATCACAGACTGTTTTAGTTAAAAACCGTTTGTGATATTATCACAGACGGTTTTTAACTAAAACCGTATGTGATATTAATGTATATCACTGGCGGTTTTTGAAGAGTGCCATCTGTGATAATGTCACTGACGGTTGCAATATAGAACCGTTAGTGATGTTCATCGTCACGGACGATTTTGAGAAACCGTCTGTGATGAGGCGTCTAATATAAGCCTTTCTGTAGTAGTGTCACTTGTTTCAATTATGTTGGGTATAGTTATTCATCCAATTGTGATATATCCACCTTGCCTTGTCATATGTCATATTTTATTTGTCACCCTAGAATGGTTTCATATTAGTTGGTAGCTATAATTGCCAATGTGGGTAGCTAGAACGCATGTAGTATGCTTAGCCATGCAACGAGTCATCATTTCATGTGAAAATAATTAATCTTGCTTAATGATTATGGAACATGTTTACTAACTTGTGTGTTGGGTGTTGTCACACAATGTTGTTGTTGTTGTTGATGGCACGTGGTGCATGGTAAAACAACCGGGGTGGTAAAATGATTTAGACTGAGGCAAGTTGTAAGTATCTGTGGTGGGCCAATGTGGCATTTGGGCGATCGCATTGCTTTTTAATGGTATATGATGGTTGATGGTTATGATGATTTTTTGTTAGTCTTGCCTTGGTCAATTAAGGACTTAACCTTGTAATAATTTGAACTGAGTCATTCATACAACCACATGTCTGGTATGGGACAGACCTTGCTGATTAATTTGTTATGTCTAAGCTTTGGTACTACTAGTGGTGGTGTGAGTCTTGGATTGTGGTAACTAGTCCTCGCACGGGTAGTCTCACATGGCACAAGAGGGGGGCCCTGGATGTGGTAACCAGTCCCACCAGTGTTGAAACCTTAGCAGGTAGTACTAGGATTAGACAGGCATTACAAAGGCTTTGTTATAATCACTCGCCTTTGTGGTGTATGGTTATATATTGTGTGAAAAGTGTATAACCTCTGTAGAGTGTAAAATCTATTCGAATAGCCGTGCTCGCAGTATTGAGTATTGCTCGGTGATTACAGTCAAGGGTTATATTTTATCAAAACAAATGTGGGTATGGAAGTTGGATTATGGTTAAGGTTATGAGTTGGTTATTGGAAAACAAATAAGAAATTTATTATTGCTATTATTGTTTTTACCGTCTTTCAATCTACTTATGCTATTTCTTTACAAACCCTGTTTTATGCAAATTAACCATGTTAGCCAATCCTTTGTAATAAGCAATGCATATAGTGTATTAGACATGCATTCTGTGCACAACTTGTTGTGTGCTTTATGTACTCACCCTTTGCAACAAAACATCACCAGTTGGAGATGACGCTACGTCTGCTTTTAAGGAAGAGTATCAAGAAGAGGCGAATAACTAGGGTGTGAACCTTGTCAGTTGCCTCTGGCAGATTGAAGAGTTTTCCACGAATAAGTTTATTTTTCGCTGCAGTTTATTTACTTTTCAGTCTTAGCCTTACGAGGCGTATTCATGTAAGGTATACCATAAGGTCGTCTAACAGTTATATTTAATTTGATGAAGTCTTTATTATGTTATCGTTGTGTATGATTGTGATATTCATCTATATTGAACCTGTGTGCACTAGCGTGATCTTAGACTAGTGCAAAATACACAGAGGGTCCGGATTTGCATATTCGAGTCCCGACACTTGCTAGAGCTCAAGAATGATCAATGAGGTCTAAGAGTTGCTCTAGAGTGCTGGTGAGGGAGTATTTATAGCCCTCACCCACATTTCCAACCATTGGGGCAAAAAACATATAAACATTCAGGATTTTCGGTGCTACCACCCATGTAGGGCCAGTAACATCGGGCTCACCCCCAATGGTCGCTACAGTGCATTTATTGCATTGTCATTGACCGTTGCACATAGGTGCCGGTACTACCGCCCTACTGGGGCCTATAGCACTAGGCATTTTTTCCTTTTTGCTCAGCTCAAAAAGTACTCTGTTATTTTTATACCGGACTTTAGGCCAGTGCTACTACTTGGCCGATAGCCGGTAGCACCAGGCCTGAGGCCGGTAGCACTGGCCTAGCAGTCTAGCCCCAACAGCCTCTCTGGAATTCTTGCATCGGGCCTAGGGCCGGTGCTACCACACGGCCGGTAGCACCGCACCAACAAAGACTTTTCCGGATTTTTCAAATATGATTAGGTGCAAGCATACGCATGAGTTCAAATGTGCATGATTGAGCCTTTAAACTTTGTTTAACTTCAAACTACTAACCAAGACCCCTTTTAATAGTACAGCGCCTATTCTAGCAATTCGATCTTTCTCCAAAACACCGAGATCAGCAAAAGCTGTGAAAAGGTCCTTAATTTTATACCTTGGCTTTTTGGCTTGATGCATTGACCTTCTTTTACTTCATTTTCATTCTTCATTGCGTGCCATGACTAGGACCAACCTATTTTCAATATTCTCAAAGAAAATATTAGTCCTTTAATCACGATTGTCATTAATTATCAAAACCAAAACGAATTGGGGGCCTATATGCTTTCAGGTGGTGGCTGCCGAGGATGCCGATGTGGCTGCTGATGTGACTGAGGTTGACCGAGCCTATGCATTGGTGACACGTGTTCCACTCAAGAGTGGGACGCACAAGAGGAACTTTGAGAATAGGTTTGGGTTTTGACAAGCAAGTGCGTGCTTGGCTGTTTCTTAGTAAAGTAGCAATGGCAAGGGTATGATGGGGCCTATGGGCACCCAGAATTTTAGACCTGTTTTCCACAAGTGTAATTTACACCGGACTAGAATGAGTGATACCCATATGACACTTAAGTGTATGTTCACTACTACCCAAACTAAACCGTGTTCACTTACGCTCCCAAAGGAAAGCCAAAATAAACTTCCAAATACCTGGACCAGTGTTGTGATCGATTTGATCAAGGGTAATGCATGCTGGCTGTCCTCAAATTAGTGGTTAACACGCATACACGCCGATTGGTATACGCTCCATGCTAACCCCTAATTAGAACTCCAGCTACCACGCATACACGCCGGTTGATGTATGCTCCATGATAGCCCGAGAACGACAACTCGACATCCATACACTTAGAGGAAACCGATCCCAATTCCAAGTACCAGAATATGTGATCCATTCTAGCTTCCAAGAATAGCGGCTAACACTCATATATCCCGCACAACATTGCATCATACACACATACATAATGGAAAGTGCAAATTTAAATTTGATTAATGATATATGTAACATGTTTATGAAAAGGGAGTGTCATGTGTTGTCCCAGAATGATATTGAGTTGTTTATGGCATGTGTTGCATAATAATCAACTGGGATGATAAATGATTTAGATTGACGCAAGTCGCAAGAGGCTGTGTGCCAGGGTGGGTCTATGTGGCATTTGGGTTGATGTTAGTTCGAAGTCTTACCTCAGTCAATTATGGACTTAACCTTGTAAGCCATTGAATCAGGCTAATCGTGCAACTATATGTCTGTTATGGACCAGACCTAGCTTAATAAGTTTGAGAGCATCTAGGCCCTCTATTTTTGTCAATTATGCTTATTATTTAGGTTTTAGTGTTGATGATAAAAAAGGATACTAAGTGGAAGCCGACAACAGATGTATTTGAAGATCAAGGCTAAGGTGTTTGTTTTTAGTTTTGGCTTGGGAATTGTTTCAAGCCATATAGCTAGAATCACCGTACTATTAAGAGGGATTATACATAAGAAATGATCTTGGTTCATATGCAAAATCACTAAGATTACTTGGAGCATAGACAATTTCATATCTCTCATTCAAAAATACAGATCTTTCCCTTCTTAGCCAAATAGAATTCTTTCTAGACCAAACTTCATCTTATCAGGCGCTCAAGAAATCTAAGTTCAAATCCTAACCGAGCTCACACCATGTACGCCGAACCGACTTTTTCAGTCCGGCGCTAAGAGAACTCCTCCGATTTATTTCAACTGAGCGTACAACATTCACGCCGGACCGATTTGAATTTAAACTTATATTCAGTCCGGCGTATGTTATCCTTTCACGCCGAACCAACTTTTTCGGTCCGGCGCAAACATGCTTGACTCAGATAAAATCAGCCATTTGCTCATGTACGCCAGACCAACTTTCTCGGTCCGGCACAAACATTTATTGTGCTGGTATCCAAATAAAGCAAAGTATGTGTACATCAGACCAACATTCTCAGTCCGGCACAAAATTCCTTGACTAGTATATGTATACGACGGACCGTTATTTTCGGTCCGGCGCAAATGGGTCACACTGAGTACAATAATACTTCTCAAATCTTATGTACCCCGGACTAACATTTTCAGTCCGGCGTGTGTGTATATTTTGACTTATGACTCATACACCTTAAAATGGCAAATGTTAGGTACAACGGTTATTTCTGTTCAGGCTCTCTATATATACAGGCTTGGGTTCAAAATACATAGCTTTGCACATACACATCCTTGATATCCTGAACACCATTGACATCTTTCAAATCAATTACAACTCTTTGATCTTTAGAATTCCTGAGCTTCCATTCCATCTAAGAGTTTGAGCTTCAACTCAGAAAAGCACAAACTTTCATTCTGATCTGATAGAGTGCTTGCTCCAAGCTGTGTCTAGTTTGCATCTAACTGTTGAACCAAGAGACAGGGCTTGTGGATAGTCTATTACTCTTGGAACTAGCTGTTCCTAGACGGTTGGAGAAGTTATTGGTGCGACGTATCCAACAGAGATTGTGGAAGGCCACCATTGCTATGAAAGGTTGAGACTCACCTCACCGGAGAGGTGGAAGAGTCAAGATAGTGAAAAACAAAAGCCATTGTGATTGGCTATTTGGTGGAGCAATACATCTGAAGAAGTGCTTTTGGTTAAGCTATACTTCTGAAGAAGTGCTCTAACGGGGACGTAGGAGTTTGAGCTCTGAACCTCGGTGAAAAAATATTTGAGTCTTCTTGTTATTGGTTTATCTTTGTTTGTTCCACTTATTGTCAGTTCTCATTCAAAATTTTTCTCTATACAAAACTTACTTAAATAGAGTTGTGCTGAATCTTTATACTAGTTGTTTTAGTTACTATTTTTATTGAGAAAAGTTTTTCCATAAAGAATTAAAAAGTTTTAAAGTTGCCTATTCACCCCCCCCCCCCTCTAGGCCAACTTGGTCTTTACAAGTGGTATCAAAGCAAGGTTACCCCTTTAAAGCTTAACAGCTTGGGTAAAATGGCCAAGGGAATAGGATCAGCTACAGTAAGTGTAGGAAGGGTTCCTGTTTTTGATGGCACAAATTATGCTTATTGAAAAATTAGAATGAGGTGTTATCTTGAAGCCGTAAGTTATGATGTGTGGAGGGTTACAAAAAGACCTTTGCCTCCACGGGTCATATCTGAAGGGCAATCCACATCCTCGGAACCTACAGCTGGAGAAATAAAAATTTTGCAATACGATGCTCAGGCTAGAAATGCTTTCTTTTCTTGCTTTGAAGTTTTTGATAGAGTCAATAATCTATCAACTGCCTATGATATATGGACTACTCTTCAAGAAATCCATGAGGGTACCTTTGATGTAAAAAAGGAAAGATATTTTGTTGTCAGAGAAAATTTTGATCAGTTCAAAATGCTTCCTCATGAAAATGCTAATGATATGTTCTCTAGATACTCAAAATGCAACCCCGCAATGAAAAGCGAGGGTGAGTATGCAACATACTCAACAAGTCCGGAAAGAAATGCAGTATGTAGTTTAATTCAAGGGAGGGAATTGGTTAATTTGCCAAAAGCCAATTTTTAAGATTTTATCCCAGAATTTTGATGAGCAGTTTTCAAAGCTATTTTCTTTTAAGAAATAAGAGCTTCAAACTTTTCAGGACACGGCTCCAACCATGGGAAAAACAAAACATAAACCAACTCACGGCATTGGCCATGGTTTTATTTTAAGAATACTTTTCCACAGCACCAACCGTGGTTTTCTTTTGAAATGTTTTCCTCGTGGCTCCAACCACGGACTTTTATCAAATCAAAACATTCGCGGCTCCAACCGTGCTTCATTTTATAAAAATCTGATTTTGAAACTAAATAGGGAAAATCTACCATGTGACAACGCCCTCTATCTACCCTTGATCGTGGGTACGGCTATTCGAATAGTTTGTTTACTCTGCAGAGTTTGCACGCTTTACCCGCGAGAGATATTTCACTATATTTGGTCATACACTTCCTTTGGCATATAACCCCAAGTGAAATTCACAAGGCCATTTCTCTAGCTACATCTTCACTAAGTCACGCCCGCTGAGGTTTCACCGCCAAATGGCTACAACCATAATGGAAGCCCCCTCTTGTGCCTATAGGACTCCTGTGGCTCCAACCATGCCTACTCCACTGTCTAGCATGCCTTAATTAAGTTTTCACTAGTTACTCGGCCAGGCCCGTCCCATACCGGAACCCGCGGCCGCACTGTTATACATTGTTTGACAATCACAAGGGATCGGTCCTTAGGGTGACTAGGGTGATACATACTCAAACCCGAGTCTCGTGCATTCTGCACCCGCCTTGCAACCTTCCACCCTATTCAATTTTTAAAATACCAAATCTTTTCTTTTATTTTACCAAACTGGCAGCACCAACTGCCCTTTTTAAATAATATTTTCACTCAATCATTTAGAATTTCAAGTAACAAGCCTTCAATTAAACATACAAATAGTATTTAGCATAACTAAGCACTACTATTATACTAAACAAGGTGTCAAGCCATTTATAATATAATTAATTATTCTAGGGCAGCCAAAGAACAGATGGATTAATATGTAGCAAACATACATATTAACAAGGTATTTAACTACAATCTATCATAATATAATATTTTTTTAATCAACATAGCATGCAAGTTTGTAAATCTACAAAGAATTTCAAAACATGGATCAACATGCTTCAAGGAGACTTGCCTTCATCGACGAAGTGCGCTGAGCTATTCTGGAGGTCTTCTCCTTCGTCGGCGACGACGACCGCTTCTTCGACTACGCGCAAAACAGTGCACGAGATGAATAAAATAAAATAAATAGAAACTAAAAATTATAATAAAAATACCGACAGATAGAGGACAAATTTAGATCAATTTAGAAATTTGAACCACTCGATTCCGAGTTCGGATGGAGGAGAACGGGTCAAAGAAAGTTTGACAAAAACTAAAATCACGAAATTGCGAAATTGCACTGTAGCATCGTGATGCTACAGTGCTTCATTCTCCTGTGCGCCTGTGTTACAGAGACATATTAGAGCTTCTTGCGCAAATGATTGCCGGAGCTAGAGGGCACGGCGGCGAGCGGCAAGCGGCAAATTGGGACGAGGACGACATCGCGGTGCCGGGGCATGTGATGGCACAAAGAATGGTGGCCGGAGCGACACTCAGCGACGACCATGAACGGGTCGGTGGCATGGCACCCAAAAACATGTCAAAACGCGAAATTTCTCGAAACTAAGGTGAGCACGGGATAGCTAGCATCAAGGGGAGTCTAAGGGTGCAAGGAATTGAATTGAATCGTACCCAAACCGGAGAAATCGACGACGAACGGAGCGACGACCGACGATGAACAATCTCGAAGTACAGTGTCAATCTGCGACGAAAATCAAATCCGATTGAATGGTTGTGATCACGGAAGCAAAAGGCACAAAGTGACGCGGTTAGTTTACCCGAAAACTCACCGGAGCAAAAGATGGTTCGCCGGTGTCTTTGGAGAACGCCGGGCGTCGGTTTTTCTAGAGTTTTGGAAAGGGAAACGACACTGAATCAATGGGGCAAGGTGAGCACAGGGTAGAGGATATCAAGACAAAAATTTTGAGTACTTGCACGTCCGGTGAGGTGAAGAAACGCCCGAGATAATGACCGAGCAATAAATTATCATTAACATTGTGGCCGTTTCACTCAGATTAAAGATCAATAGCGGTAGGGCATTTAATCTCCATTACGACGCCATCACGATGCTTTAGATCTCACTTGATTTGGACATTTATGGAGAAAGATATGAGAGATTGAAGTTCTTGCTTGCAAAGAGCAAGAACATGAACAAGATGCTGAAATTTTGGGGAAGATGAACAGTGCGGATTTTAAAGTGTGCGAGATAAAATAGATAACAAGATCTAAAAATACCGGAAAAGATCCTAAAAATCCTAGTGAGTAAAATGGAACCCAATAAAATTGGTTTCACTTATTTCGGATGAATTTTGAAATTTAGATAATTTCGGGACGAATATAATGGATTTGATGAAAGCACGAGAGATAAAATAGCAAAGAGATTCTATAAATCTTGGAAAAATTCCCAAAATCATTATAGAATATTTGGAACCTAATTCAATGGATTTTGAGATTTTGTTTGGAGCATTTTCGAACTCGGGTGAAATTTCGAATAAGGACCGGAATTTGGAATTTTGACTTTGCGGACGATAAAGAATTGAACTCCAATTTCGGAAGGATATGGATGCCAGGTTAATTAGAACACCAAGGAAAATCCAAAATTTGAATTTAATTAATTTTAAAATAATTTTTGGAACAACAGAAAATCTGGGATGTTACAATGATAGGTTCTTTACTCTATTTGACAGCATCTAGGCCAGTCATCATGTTCAGTGTATGCATGTGTGCTAGATTTCGAGCTGCACCTAAGGAAGTGCATCTTAGTGCAGTAAAAAGGATTTTGAGATATTTAAAGTATACTCCTTGTTTTGGCTTATGGTACCCAAAAGGTGCTTCTTTTGAACTTCTTGGCTATTCAGATTCTGATTATGTCGGTTGCAAATTTGATCGAAAAAGCACTTCTGGGGGTTGTCATTTACTTGGAAGATCTTTAGTATCTTGGTGTTCAAAGAAACAAAATTCAGTAGCACTTTCAATCACGAGGTGAATATGTTCTTTGCAGCGATTGTTGTGCTCAAATTCTTTTTATTAAACAAATCTTTTTGGACTATGGCATTAGGTTTGAAAATGTGCCTCTGTTGTGTGATAATGAAAGTTCAATGAAAATAGCCAACAACCCAGTCCAGCATTCTAGAACTAAGCATATTGAAATTAGACATCACTTCATACGTGATCATGTCGCTAAAGGTGATATTATGCTTAGTCACGTCAGGACTGAGGATCAATTGACTGATATTTTCAATAAACCACTTGATGAGGCCAGATTTTCAAAATTGAGAAATGAACTGAACATTCTTGCTTTTTCAAATATTGCTTAATTCTTTGGAATAACACACTAAGAGGGAGACAAGTCTGCTTGCCATGCATATCTTGCTACCCTTATGTGAACAAAGCAATTACTGGTGCTGAAATAATAATAAGACTATATTCTAAAATAAAAGGGCTTACTTGAAAGACTAATAGTAATAAAATTGCTGTTGAAAGCCTTCTCTTTCTCTATTACTATATTATACTTTCCTAAAACACAGTAATCAGGTTAAGTAAGTTTCAGAAGAAAATACTTATACAAAATATTGAAAACCTAAATTATTCAGCACATGAGTTCTCTTTTCTTGAGCTTGAGTTAATCATACTCATGCTCTTATGAAAATTAGGGCTCATACATTCCTATTTGAATCCAAAATCTCCTGAGTTTATTGGTTGATTGATCTTTATATTAAGATTATTCTAAGGTCCCTCTACAAATTTGTGTGTTATTCTTAAAAGAGAGATCTCATAAAATCTTTAAGAAGTTAGTTATATCTGTATTTTCAAGTTCAGAACTTTGTCTATGTACCACGGACTGCTGTCTAAACCAAACCGAGAGTTTTCCAACTGCGGTGGACCAAGTATGTCTTATACAGACTCGGTCCGGCGCAGATGGAAAGTCATCAGGACTCGGTTCGACACAGATAGAAGGTTATCAGATCTAACTGAAAAAGCAGTCCGGGGCACGTACGACAATAGCTCTGTCATCTCAGCACTTATCTTTTTCAAATCGTGTTCATCTCAAATTTCTAAAAAGATCATATCGTTGTTGTTCACGTCAAAATCTTTCCTATTCTTAGGACTTATCTTTGCTAAACCTGTCCAAAATTGGTAACCATACCTCTTGGATTCTCTGGTTCCAAACCCCTCTTCATAAAGAGACCTCTTTCAAACCGGGCAGTTGCAGTCGTTACTTTCCCCATGTTTGTCTGTACTCCAAACTACTGCAATAACTTCCTGGTTTTATTCCTCGCAGCTTGCGCTATTTATACCTCCATATCCTTCAAAAATTTCTCAAGCTTTCTTGATCCACATCAATCCTCTCGCAATCTGTTCTTGAGCGCAAGATCAACTCTTCACCGAAGCACATCCTGACCGGGTAATTGGCAACAATGCTCCTGTGTGCTCAAGGCATTGCTTCTAGGGTTCTGTAAGTTCTTCAATCTTTATCTCTTCTCTTTGCTTAGATTGAAACCCTAAGTTAGAAATCCTTTCTTAAGGTCATCTCTCTGTTCTTTAGGCTGTTCTTCAGTTTTTGCGCTTTACATTGTCAGTAAGCAGCCTGTTTGTTTGTCAACCAAGTCAGCTCAGTATTTCTGCTAGAAAAAGAAGTCTTAGTCAAAATGAGTTCTCAAAATCCAGATAAAAGAGGTTTTTTTTTGAAAAAATTGCTGATAAGGTCAAAAGGAAAAAGAAAGCCAAAACAGACAGCTCCGGTCAACCTCATCAATCTGGTGGAGTAGTAAAGAAAGTAACTTCTAAACCACCAAAAAGAGGGAAGCAACTAGTACAATATGATCCCTCTTCTTCTTCAGATTACAGTGACTATGAGCCTAGTGCAAACATCTCCTCTAATGAAGAAATAGAACTTAGTGATGAAATTGATAGTGATGAAATTGACATAATTGTTGGGCATGAGCTAGCTACTTTGGGAGGAAAGAAACTAAGGGCTGCTAGATTGGTGTCAGAAAGGGTTTGGTTTCCTTTTGATAGACCTCCCTTGAATGAGCAATTCATCACCACTTTTCAGAAGAACATTTACTTGGGCTATAAGTACAGGAAAAATAAGAATGGTAAACCCCTGTCAGCCTTGTGCAAACATCAATATGTGGACTGGAACCAGATTAGCTCAGTCCTAGTGTCAAATAGAATTCTGGATTGTGTAAGATCAACCCCAGGCCTTGCAGCTCTTATGTCCTCTACTGGCCTAGCTTGGAATGAAAGCAGAATATTGGAGTTCTATGCATCCCTGCTAGTGAACAAGAACAGGCACTATATTCTGTTCACTATTGATGGAAAGAAAAGAAAAGTGAGGTCTCCTCAATTTGAAGCTGCCATTGGAGCCTCAAGTCCTTTGCTGAACAGAACTAGGATTCATGACAGGATGTTTCCAGGAAATAGATGGAGGCAGATTGGTGATATGCCTGACTTGCAAGTATCCACTCATATATACAGAAATATCCATGAGGCTGGTTTTAATGCAAATAGGGTTAATTTCCTGTCTACTGAGACCAAAACCCTACTCCTGATACTAAGGCACACAATTTACCCTAAGACTGGATACAAAGAGGGAGTAACTCCATGTCTTGCTTGGTTGCTACATTTGATTCTGTCAAGACAACCCATTGATCTGACAGATTACACTTTTGGAGAGATGGAAGAAGCCACTTACAGAAGAATGGGCAGCCCTCTTCCTTTTGCCATGCAGATCACTCAAATGCTATTGGCTCAAGGAATCATCTCCCAGAATGAAATGAATAGGGATTTCTCTTGTCGACCTAAACAATACAAGATGCCTAAGCCAACAACTGATGCAGAAAGGCCAGCTAGACTTCACACTCCTCCACTTCCAGCAATACATGAGGCAAGTGCTCAAGAAAACACTGAGATCAATGCTAGCTCAGATGATGATGGTGGAGCTCCAAGTCACAGCTATCATTCTCAGGAGCACTTTTTTCCAGCTCCTCTCATTCCTGACTTTCCACACACACCTACAGAAATTGTGGACTACAGCTCTGAACATCAAAGTCAGCAAAGATTTGGACAATCTGAACATACTGAAGTCTATGTCAGCTCAGTCTCATCATGAAGATGAGGAAGTACACAAATTGCAAGAACTAGTAGCTGCAGCTAGGTTCATGGAGGCACAAAGATTTCCATCAACAGCCCATGAGCATGAAGCAGGTGGTTCTAGGCCACCTCAGGAACATATGCCAACTTTTACTCAGTAATCTTCTGAGGACTCTCATTATTCTCATCATTCTGAATTTACTGAGCCTGAATTTTCTCATGATTATGGTCATCAACCATCTTGGTGGGACTCTCAACCTGGATGGTTCACATCTTTTGAGCAACAGTACAATTCTGATCTTAGACATGCTCAAGGGAGCTTTGAAGAAGAAAGAAGATTGGCAGCCCAAAGATATAATGAACAAATGGCAGCAAATCAACAGCAGCAGGAGATGCTACAAAAGATCTATCAAGACCAAGCAAATCTCAGATATGAAACTTATAAAAGGTTTAATATGATCAGAGGAAATCAATGTGCAGGATCGATATATACAAAACTAGCAATCAGAGGGGGGTGAAAGATTGCGCGGAAGCTAAAACCAAATTATTGATCTACTAAAAATTCACCCCAATTCGGACTCAAATAATTGATTCGTATTCAACAAAACAGAGTAGATATGTTCTGTAAATCGTGAATTCCCGCAGATCCAACTGTTGGATTGACCGCCAATTTGAACCGTAGAAACTAGATTCTAATACGAATGTAACAAAAAAGGAATCAGCTCGATCGGACCTACGGATCAAAAGTTATTAACCTTGCAAGCTTGCTGTGACAGATTATAACGAGAACTGATCAAGCCCTAATTTCGTGATTAATCACAATCTACAAAAGATTAACCAACGAAACTTTGAGAGACACTAAGTTGATGCCCTAGGAAGGTTTTGGATGAATCAAATCAAGATTAAACTCGTTGAATCAAGAGAGACAATGAATCAATCTATAAGAACAAAATAAGGCAATCAAAACGAAGGTAGTGTAGCAAACCTCCCGTGAACAGTCTCACGCCAACTTTCTTTAGCATGATGGTACTGTAGCTGCGCGCGAAGATCTTTGTCCATGCGTTCGGCTGGGCAAGGAAAACCTGATTTTTTATTTCTTCTGGCTAGTCTGGTTACAGTACTCCAAACAAAAGAGTACAAACCCTAATACCTAGCTCTCTCATCTAAACAGGAGGTATCCCTCTCCTATTTATAATGAGCAACAGTTCGCATGCAGCATATCCACCTGGCCCAACACGGCCCAATACATGCAAACTACCCAAAATTCACACATACACGCGTACGGCCCACCTGCCGCTCTCGCGTGACTAACCAGCCTTCATGTGCATCGTTCTCTAGCCCGAACGTTCCGCATGACATCCTTGACCACTAGGACCTCAGTTCCTCTCTGAACCTAGTCCCGAACCTCAGTTCCTCCATGAACCTAGTTCCGGTCCCGTCATCGACCACGTTCGCCCTCAAGCAACACCTGCACATGAATAAACAAAAACCAATTCCGAGCACAAGTCCACGACTTGACTCAACATCAATCCATGCAACCACTCACACGAGCGCATTGCATAAAAGAAAACTATTACCATGCTATCACAAGCATATCAATTAATCATCTGAAACAACACGTGCAAAAGCACAGCACATGCCATGAATACAACCACTTCGCAATGCCAATTTCATCACTAAGCCAATTTTTCAGTACATGATCTCACATTCTCCCCCTTGATGAAAACATTGGCAACACCACTTAGAATTGAACATTGGCATTCACCTCACAAGAAAAGTTTTTGAAATCAAAAAGTTTTAAAATCAAAAGCCAAAGTGAAAAACACAAAATCTCCCCCTTTGACAAATATGCAAAGTGAAAAACTCTCCCTATGTGAAAATAAGAAAAATCTCCCCCTAAGAAGAAAAGTGTGAGTGAATGAATGAATACCACTTATACAAGAACATGTGCATGTGTAAAGCATGTATAAATTTCTCCAAAAATCTCCTCCAAAATTCTCCAAAGTGGCAAAATTCTCCCCCTTTGACAATGGATTCATCAAGAACACAAAAGAGGGAAAACAAAATCTTTTTGTTTTTTTTAAGTTTGACATTTTCTTGTATGTAATGAGCATTCTAAGTCATCCACAAATGTTGCAAATTCATCACCAAGCCATGCTATCAAAAATACTTGCACCCTCAAATCTACACAAAGACAATGTAGAGTAAGCATAACTAGAAATCAAGTATTATTAACAATTTATTGCATGGCATGATCTCCCTTTCTCAACAATCTCAAAACCTAAAAACATTGAATTTTTGTGCACTTTATTTATACTTGAAAAACTGATTCATTAATTGATTGCAACAATAACAATTGCAAGGAATTATATGCACCATCAGCCTTACTTTTCAACCATGTCAAGCCTCATTTCATAAGCTTAAGGTATCATGGTTTCGATCATACACAACCTCTTCCAAGTTCATATCAAAGTGCAATGATAAGCAGTCTCATAAAGAAGAAGTGCGATAGTACATAACCTTGATCTTTCATTTATCAACAATCACAATTTGAGCTTTTAGCACTTAATTTCGATAAATTTCATATTTTGAGTAGGATCAAGATAGCCAAGAAAGTTCAACCATGACAAGATTTAATTCAAGTTGTCATTCCAATTAAATAGTCATGACATAAACTACACCATATATGCATAAATATGAAGTTGCAAAGACCTTGTAGCATAAACATGGCTTCAAATGACATATGTGTATCAAATACAATGCTTATTACTTTTTCATTATTTTTTTCTTTTTTCATTTAAGAAACATACAAAATAAAAAGTATGTTACAAAATATTACAAAGTTTTCACAAACTCCCCCTCAAAACAAACTATCTTAAAAACTTTCTTCAAAATTGTCGCCCAATGGGGTTAATTTTATAAACAAAAGGCTGAAAGAACAAACCTCCCAATAGGCAAACGAAAGAAATTTTCACCAAAATCCATTAACTCCCCCTTAAACGAATGACCAATGAAATCAAAAAAGAGGTGATGATATACATGTGTTTGAGCTATCACGGTATGTTCAGTTAAGCATAAGTATGAATCATGATAGATAAATACTAAGCACGAAAAGGCATGATATAAGATATAACATGATTGAACATGCCAGGGGATACATATGAGCATATAAGCAAACATCTCATCTCATACCACAATTAGATATCTGTGAATGTAAAAGATATGAGTGTATAAAATAGCTCACAAAGTAGGTGAAGAATTATCGCACATGCCTCTTGAAGGCCATTTCAAGGGTGAGAACCATCCAAGTCTTGATCACATCTTGCAAAAGACCAAGATCCACTACGCTTCTATTCTCCAACCCGCATCTGAAAAACCTACATAGCACTAGAAGATGTCGAGGCCTCGGTACTGGGGTTAGAAATAAAGCATTTAGGAATCCAGTACTGAGACACACGACACACAGCAGTAGGCACAACACAAGTATTCTTATGTACAAAATCAGATTTGCCCTTTCCCGTGTTTCTAGCAACAAAAGGTGTTCGCATCACCCTAGGCACATAATGAGGAGTAAAGCGTGCCTGTCTGAAATTAGACCTAGCCTTAGCCTTTTCTTTCTTTTGTTGTTTGGCTAGCCTAAAGCAAAAATCTACTAAGTGTCCATCTCTACCACAGTGAGTACAAGTGTACTTCACACGATATTTAGCTTTAGAAGTAGAAGCAACATTTGCATTCATTATAGTAGAAGATAAAACTCCAGCAGACTTAAAAACAGTTTTCTTAGGCTCATTGACAATTTCAAATTTTCTATTTTCAAGTGCCTTAACAACAGTGGGAGCATGTGATTTATGATGAGCATAAGAATCAAAACCTAAACCTTTGTTATGCGTGCTAACCCTTGATTGATCCAAAATCATGTTTAGGTTTTTCTTTCCTTTAGTGAAACGTTCTAAAGATTTTTCCAAGTAATCAACCTTTCGAGAAAGAGTTAAACAATTATTACAAGAAATGTCCACTTTTTGCTTGCGACAAGTTGAGCATGAAAAAACCTCATGTGTAAGCAAATCATTTGTCATTTGAGAAACTCTAGCATTAGCATCATGCAACTTCAATTCAAGAATTGAACATTTAGAACAAGAAGTTGATTCATCCAAATTAGAAGTAGAGCAACTAGCATCTTTAATTTGTTTGCAATTCAAAGCAACAAGTTTCTCATTCTTCTCAATTTCATCTCTAAGCTTAACAAGAGTTGAAGCATGAACATTTCTTAGTGAAGTAAGCTCAGAATAAATTAAGTCACATGTTTTGCAAGCATCATCATCAGGAATCAAAGATTTAAGTCTAGCAATTTCAGCATTCAAAGATTCAATCAAAACATCATGTTTCTTAATTTTCTTGTTTCTTTTCTCTAAAAGCGTACCAAGACGAACAATAGCATCTGAAAGCTCATCGTAAGAAGGATTTACCTCGTTTCCCTCACTGTCAAGTTCATCTTCGATTGAGCTGTCCATACTTGCCATGAGACACAAGCCCGTCAAGTCTTGTCTCATCTTACCTTTGGATACTGTATCTTCATCACTGCTTTCAGAGTCTACATCACTCAAGTTGACTTGTTCAAGTGCTGAAAGAACTCGATGCACAACTTTGCTATTTAGGAAGCTCCTTTTCTTCTTGTTATTAAACGGATGCTTGTACTTTGTCTCTTTCTCCTCCTTCGATGATTTACCTACAAGTTTAGGACAATTTGGACGAATGTGGTTGAGATCACCACACTGATAGCATCTTGGAGGGCCACCACCAACTCTCTTCCTCATTCTCACATTCTGCAAAGCTTTATTAAAACGAGAAGAGAGTGATGCCAAGTCTTCTTAGGAAATTCCTCAACTGCTCATCGGTTAGTGAAGACAAGAAAGACAAAGCAAAACTTGAAGAAACATTATTATGAGACATGCTAGATTGGGAGGTCAAAGCAATTGATTTGTGATCATTCTTCCTAGCAAGAACATCCAATTCATGAGTTTTTAATTTAGAGAAAAGAACATCTAAAGTAAGTGTACTCATGACAGTTGATTCTCTAATGGATGTAACTTTCATCTCCCAAATAGACATGTCTAATGCACCAAGCAATTGTCTAGCATTAGCAAAGATCGTCATAGCTAACTCCAACAATACGTAAATTGCTAAGAATCTTATTAAAACGTGCAAAGAAATCATCTAGCGACTCACCAGGCTTCATCTCAAATCGCATGTATTCTTTCTTATATATGTCTTGGCGAACCTCTTTAACAGTGTTTGATCCTTCATGATAGTCACAAAAAGATTTCCATACCTCATATGCGGATCGAAGATGAACCACTCGATCGAAGTCGCTGCGTCCCAAGCCCTGGATGATTAAGTTGTGCACCTTGCTGTTTGCTTCAACATGTGCGCGATTGGCATCGTTGACGTTGTCGTTCTCAGGAACTTCGTACGGCTTGTAAACCTTCTCCCAAATTGCGAAGCCTTGAGCTTAGATGTACGACTCCATCTTGGCCTTCTAAAACTGAAAATCAACACCATCGAAAATACAAGGTTTTGCCGAATAACGATCCATTGATATGAATTCTAATCACCGGTCAAGAATAATTAGAAAAACCTTGTTCTGATACCACTTGTAGGATCGATATATACTAAACTAGCAATCAGAGGGGGTAGAATGATTGCGCGGAAGCTAAAACCAAAATTTTGATCTACTAAAAATTCACCCCAATTCGGACTCAAATAATTGCTTCATATTCAACAAAACAGAGTAGATGCATTCTGTAAATCGCGAATTCCTGCAAATCCAACTGTCGGATTGACCGCCAATTTGAACTGAAGAAACTAGATTCTAATAAGAATCTAACAAAAAAGGAATCAGCTCAATCGGACCTACGGATCAAAAGTTATTAACCTTGCAAGCTTGCTGTGACAGATTATGACGAGAACTGATCAAGCCCTAATTTCGTGATTAATCACAATCTACAAAAGATTAACCAACGAAACTTTGAGAGACACTAAGTTGATGCCCTAGGAAGGTTTTGGATGGATCAAATCAAGATTAAACTCGTTGAATCAAGAGAGACAATGAATCAATCTATAAGAACAAAATAAGGTTTTCAAAACGAAGGTAGTGTAGCAAACCTCCCGTGAACAGTCTCACGCCAACTTTCTGTAGCATCGCGGTCCTGTAGCTGCGCGCGGAGATCTCTGTCCATGCGTTTGGCTAGGCGAGGAAAACCTGATTTTTTATTTCTTCTGGCTAATCTGGTTACAGTACTCCAAACAAAAGAGTACAAACCCTAATACCTAGCTCTCTCATCTAAACAGGAGACAACCCTCTCCTATTTATAATGAGCAACAGTTCACATGCAGCATATCCACCTGGCCCAACACGGCCCAATACATGCAAACTACCCAAAATTCACACATGCACGCGTACGGCTCACCTGCCGCTCTCGCGTGACTAACCAGCCTCCATGTGCACCGTTCTCTAACCCGAACGTCCCGCATGACATCCTTGACCACTAGGACCTCAGTTCCTCCCTGAACCTAGTCCCGAACCTCAGTTCCTCCATGAACCTAGTTCCGGTCCCGTCATTGACCACGTTCGCCCTCAAGCAACACCTGCACATGAATAAACAAGAAACAATTCCGAGCACAAGTCCACGACTTGACTCAACATCAATCCATGCAACCACTCACACGAGCGCATTGCATAAAACAAAACTATTACCATGCTATCACAAGCATATCAATTAATCATCTGAAACAACACGTGCAAAGGCACAGCACATGCCATGAATACAACCACTTCGCAATGCCAATTTCATCACTAAGACAATTTTTCAGCACATGATCTCACACAATGGGATCTGAGGAAGTGGATAGGTGAGATCAAGACTGAACAACTGGTGGTCAAGGACAGATTGTGTGATCTTAACAAAAAGCAGAATGCCTAAGATGCCAAAATCGACAAGTTTGCTCAAACTGTGTACAAGAACTTTGAGAAAACTGGTAGTTGCTTGGATTGGCAAGGGGATGTGCTAGAATATCTTAGAGACTTCTCTGAAGATGCCAGAAATAACTTAGTCTCTAATGAGGAACAAATAGCACAGCTCCTGTTGGATCAGTCTAATGAGACTCAAGAGATGATCAGAGATGTCCAGCATGATTTCAATGAACTTTCTTTCAATCCTCAGCCTGGTGATCCTGATTATCCCAGTTGGCATGATCAAGAAATGGCTGCTCCACATTCTGAATCTGACCAAGAGCAAGCACCATCCTCTCCTCCAAGTAGAAGTACAAGCTCCAGAATGAAAAGCATGCTGAAGAGAACTTTCTCCAAACACAAGAAGTAACCTTTTTGGCAATTGATGCCAAAGGGGGAGAAGAATAGAATAGTTCTCTCAGTAGAGCCTCCTCTCTTAGTAATCTAAGTTTGTTATAAAGAGCTTGCTATAATAACTCAAGTCTTTTATGAATTTTGCTCCTCTTAATGATTTATGCATATGCTTCTTTTGGATCTATTGATATTTGTTTGATTTTATCTGAAAAACACCTTCTTAATGATTCTGATATTGCTTCATGTGTTCAAATGAATTTCATCTCATGCATTCATTCAGGGGGAGTATAAAGTACTTGAGTCATTTAAACATTATCTGTTCTATCAGACTAAGTTTTATCTGCAGGAGAAGTAATTCTTATATAGCTCTCTGAGTATAATATCAAAGATATTGTCATCAATCACCAAAAAGGGGGGAGATTGGCCTTCTATTTTTGTCAATTATGCTTATTATGTAGGTTTTGGTGTTGATGATCCAAAAGGATACTAAGTGGAAGCCGACAACAGCTGTATTTGAAGATCAAGGCTAAGGTGTTTGTTTTTAGTTTTGGCTTGGGAATTGTTTCAAGCCATATAGCTAGAATCACCGTACTATTAAGAGGGATTATACATAAGAAATGATCTTGGTTCATATGCAAAATAACTAAGATTACTTGGAGCATAGGACATTTCATATCTCTCATTCAAAAATCCAGATCTTTCCCTTCTTAGCCAAATAGAATACGCCGGACCGACTTTTTCAGTCCGACGCTAAGAGAACTCCTCTGATTTATTTCAACCGAGCGTACACCGTTCACGCTGGACCGATCTGAATTTAAACTTATATTCAGTCCGGCATATGTTATCCTTTCATGCCGGACCAACATTTTCGGTCCGGCGCAAGCATGCTTCACTCAGATAAAACCAGCCGTTTGCTCATGTACGCCGGACCAACTTTTTTGGTCCAGCGCAAACATTGTTCGCTGGTACTCAAATGGAACAAGGCATGTGTACGCCGGACCAACTTTTTGGTCCGGCGCAAACATTTGTTGTGCTGGTATCCAAATAAAACAAAGTATTTGTACATCAGACCAACATTCTCAGTCCGGCACAAAATTCCTTGACTAGTATATGTATACGACGAACCGTTATTTTCGGTCCGGCGCAAATGGGCATACTGAGTACAATAATACTTCTCAAATCTTATGTACCCCGGACTAACATTTTCAGTCCGGCGTGTGTATATTTCGACTTATGACTCATACACCTTAAAATTATTATAAAAAGGGTAGTAGTTGACCTACCCCATCTATCCTACCAACCCCCAACGGGCAAATGGCAGGTACAACGGTTATTTCTGTTCAGGCTCTATATATATACAATGCTTGGGTTTAAAATACATAGCTTTGCACATACACATCCTTGATATCTTGAACACCATTGACATCTTTCAAATCAATTACATCTCTTTGATCTTTAGAATTCCTGAGCTTCCATTCCACCAAAGAGTTTGACCTTCAACTCAGAAAATCACAAACTTTCATTCTGATCTGATAGAGTGCTTGCTCCAAGTTGTGTCTAGTTTGCATCTAGCTGTTGAACCAAGAGACAGGGCTTGTGAATAGTCTATTACTCTTGAAACTAGCTGTTCCTAGACGGTTGGAGAAGTTGTTGGTGCGACCTATCCAACAGAGATTGTGGAAGGCCACCATTGCTGTGAAAGGTTGAGACTCACCTCATCGGAGTGGTGGAAGAGTCAAGATAGTGAAAAACCAAAAGCCATTGTGATTGGCTATTTGGTTGAGCAATACATCTAAAGAAGTGATTTTGGTTAAGCTATACTTCTGAAGAAGTGCTCTAACGGGGACGTAGGAGTTTGAGCTCTGAACCTCGGTGAAAAAATCTTTCAGTCTTCCTGTTATTGGTTTATCTTTGTTTGTTCCTCTTATTATCAATTCTCATTAAAAAAATTTCTCTATACAAACCTTACTTAAACAGAGCTGTGCTGAATCTTTATACTAATTGTTTCAGTTACTATTTTTATTGAGAAAAGTTTTTCCATAAAGAATTAAAAAGTTTTAAAGTTGCCTATTCACCCCCCCCCTCTAGGCCAACTTGGTCCTTACAAAGTTACCGAGTCTTAACATATCATATCTCAGGAAGAAATCAAGCTGTGTGCGCGATTGGGAAAGGTGTGTGTTGTAGTGGCTCCACATCTTGAACATTGGTTGTTTCTAGTCCAACGACGAGTCACTCTTATTCTTCTGATGTATGTGACGAATTAATAGAGAGACCAGACTTATCAAGAGTATCTATGTTTGGATAGTGTTTTTGAAAGGTTTTGTTATGATCTTCTTAGTCGCACGTTGATAAGTACGTGTTTTGGCCGACATTATAAGATCGATCATATCTTCTGGGTAAAGTTTATAACCTCTGAAGTGTGTCAACCTATTCGAATAGCCGTGTTCCTGATTATGGACAATGCTTGAGAATTTCAATTAAGGATTATATTTTATAAAATAAAACTTGGGAAGGGAGGCTGTGTGCCAATGAAAGTAATGGAACTTGGTTTAGGTTGTATGCCAGTTTATTTGAGAAATACCTGAAAGCTTAACTATTTATTATTATTGTTATTTTTTACTGTTATTTCAATCTATTTATTGTATTCAAGTGAAAATGCTGCTTTATTGCAAAATAACCATATCAACCATCCTTTCGAATAAGCTTGCATGTAGTTATAATAGATTTGCATTTTGTGCAAAACTTGTTGAGTGCTTTATGTACTCACCTTTGCCACAATAAAATAATTAGATGAACAGGAGTCTACACCTGGTTTGAAGGAGGATTTTCAGGAGGAGACGAGTTACTAGGGAGTGAAGCTTGTCAGTTGCCTTTTGCATATGATGGGTTATCTACGAAGTTTCGTTGTGCTGCTGCTATATTTCTTAAAGTTTAAGCCATGTGTGGCCTAATAATATAAAGTCGATCATACGGTCAATCAACTATATTTTATTCAATAAATTTAGTATTTTATTATCATTCCATTGTGTATGATTGTGATATTTTATATATGTGCCACTGCGTGCACTAGCGTGATCCTGAATTAGTGCAGTTTACACAGAGGGTCTGGATTTATATATTCGGATCCCGACACTCGACTTGAGGTTGTAACCGGCCTTACTACAGCTCCAGGCCAAGTGCGGCGACCACTAGCCTCTTGCATATTTAGGTAAGTGCTTTTTAGTAAACTTTTCTCTCTATAAAATGCAAATTCATGTTTATGTGCTCAAGATTTTTTGTTCATGTGCTCAACTCTGCTATTTTTAAACGCCTTTCTAAGTATGTGTTTTGTGTTAGGACTATATTAGGGGGAAGTTGGCTAACGTGGAAGCTTTGTCCTCATATGTATCTGATCTTTTGACTCATTCAAGGCTGTCAGCTTTTGCAGAATATGAAATTTCCTTGTTTCTATGTTGTACGGTGTTTTCACGGGTGAAATGTTTCTACAGCTATACATCACGAATAGAGGTGGGCGTCATGTCGTGCTGGGCCGGGTCGGCATTGGTTCATCGTGCTTCGTGCCTGCTTTGTACCGTGCTGGCTCAGACTTAGCCCATTTGCACTATTCTGACGAGAGGAAAGGAGCATCAATCGATGGGTCACCGAAATTGGATTGAAAGGGTGGGGCATCTGTGGTTGTCGACGGGGTTGATGGGGAGGGAGGACGAGAGGATGGCGGAGACGGGGAGCGTGGTGTCGTGGGAGGCAAAGGGCGGTTGCGTAGCGAGAAATACAAAAGAGAGGCTACCATGATGTGGGTGATAGTGCGGCACAACTAGCAAGAAAGACAAATAAGAGGCTACCACGACGTTAGTGATAGTGCGGCACAACTAGCAAGAAAGACAAAGAAGAAGCTACCACGATGAGAGAGAGAGCAATGAGCGAGCGAGCAGTGATAGAAGTGGAGAGAGCTAAGTGCGGTGCCGACCGAGGAGAGGAAGAGAGAGGGACTGAGAGAGTGAGAGTGAGCCAGAGAGAGTAACATAAAGAGTCGAAGGGAGAGAGAGAGGGACTGAGAGACGAGAGTGAGCTAGAGAGAGTGACACAGAGAGTTGGAGGGAGAGAATGACAAAGAGAGTCGAAGGAAGAGAGGGACTGAGAGAGTGAGAGTGAGCCAGAGAGAGTGACATAGAGAGTCGGAGGGAGAGAGGGACTAAGAGATGAGAGTGAGCTAGACAGAGTGACACAGAGAGTCGGAGGGAGAGAATGATATGGAGAGTCGAAGGGGGAGAGAGACTGAGAGAGTGAGAGTGAGCCAGAGAGAGTGACATAGAGAGTCGAAGAGAGAGAGAGGGACTGAGAGAGTGAGAGTGAGCCAGAGAGAGTGACACAGAGAGTCGGAGGGAGAGAGTGACATAGAGAGTCGGAGGGAGAGAGGGACTGAGAGAGTAAGTCAGAGAGAGTGAGCTAAGAAGTGTGACGTAGAGAGTCAGAGGGAGAGAGTGACATAGAGAGTCGGTGGTGCAATATTCTTTTTTCTATTTCTCCAAGAAGTAGTTGTCGGGCCAGGATTTTAGAGAGAATATAGATGATCACCTTTGAATAACAAATTACAAAATTGGTACCTACTTTTGTCAATATAACAGATTTAATCCAATTCCTGATAAAACTCAATTAACGGGTTTAATTTGCCTTAAAAAGGAAAAAATATTCAATTGAATTGAAATATTTTTAATCTTCTCTTTTTTTTCTTCTTTTTCCTTTTTCCCCTCTTTTCCCCTCTCTCCCTTCCTTTTTCTCTCCCTCACTCTCCCAGTTCCCCGCGCGGCGCGCCCCCGCTCAACCCCTCGCTTCCCCCGCCTGCCCCCTCGATTCCCCCGCTCCCCGCTTGCACCCTCGGTTCCCCCTCCCCGCCCGGCCCACTCGACGCACCCCCTCAGCGGCCTCGCCCGGCCGCTCCCCTCCTTCCCCTCCCGGCTTCCCCTCCACCACCGGTCGCTCCCCTCCCTCCCCTCCCCGCGAGGCGGCGGGTGCGGCGGTGACGCGCAAGGCGCGAAGCGGCACGACATGAGGCACGAGGAGGTGACATGCAAAGCGGTCACGCGCGAGGCGAGGCGCTAGGCGACGCGCGCATGGCGTGGACGCGCAAGGCAACGGCAAGGCGGCCCGACGCGACGGCTCGTGTTGGGGGCTGCCGCCGCCGTCGTCGGGCGTGCCGTGCCAGCGCGCGCGCCGTGTCGGGTCGGTCGGCGACGGCACAGCCTAGATGGGCGTACCAGGCCGTACCGCCCACCGTGCCTAGATCCTCGGCCCGGCACGGCCCGACAAACAGTGACGAGCCGGCCCGACACGGCCCGACAAACAGTGACGAGCCGGTCCAGCACGGTCCACCTCATGCCGGGCCGTGTCGCCCACCGTGCCTAGATCCTCGCCTCGGTACGGCCCGACAAACAGTGACGGGCCGGCCCGGCAAGGCCCACTTCTTGCCTGGCCGTGCTTCGGATCGGACCTTGCGGTCGTGCCTCGGGCCGGCCCACAAAGGCATGGTCCGAGTGCCCACCTCTGATCACGAAGTTAGTTCGTTTTAGGGGAGCGGATGCAATCTATACCTAAATTCTATTTCAAATGTCTCTGTAAATTAGACAGTACTAAGCACTGAACTGACTAGAATATGAGAAAGTTCCACATTAAATGACGGTACGGGGCTAACAATATGAGAAAATGACAAGATATTATTGCAGTTGACGATCATGCTCAGAATTCCCTAATTTCATGTTTAGAAAATTGATCATCAAGTGTTGCTTTGTGTAATTTGTCTTACCCCGAGCATTACTCAATTTGCTAAGGACAAAGTTATAACGTCATAAAAGAAGTTCTAGTGGCAGAAAATGGGAGGACCTAGCTAGGAAAATGGTAAAGAAAAGAAAAAATTCTAGTCCATGCTCAGTATGTAGTGCTTTGTTATGTATTGTTTCGCTTGATTTCTGTAGCTCTCGAGTTGATCATTCGCGGTATGGGGAAAACATCGTGTTATTTTATTGTTTGCTCGATGAGCACAACTTATTTTATTCAAAATAAGTAGATGCCCTTTAGCAATGCATCCATTTGAATATAATATAATGTGTGTTCACTTCAGTCGATGCTTTCGGTACAACCTCAAACTTCACCCTTTAGCAATGCATCCATAATTTCTTTAGTTGATGTCTCTATAATTATTCTTTTTTGATGCTGAATACGTCTGCATATTGTTTAAAGACAAACAGAGTGTTCGTGCGTCACAGCGAATCTCAAATAAATAATAACTCTAATTCGAAATTTAAATTATTTTGTTTTTTAAAATATAGAACTTACGGTATCATCATCTATCTGAGATTGGCTGCAACGTGACCTGCTAGTAGTTATATATTAGTGACGCTCATTGTTCGTCGTAAGAAGCGGTGGCTAAAGTAGGTATATATATATTATGGCGGTGCTAGTCTTGTGCACGTCACGTACGTACGTGTCCAGCATGCATTTTTCGCCGTCTTATTTGAAGTAAGTCGTTGACTCTGCCTCGTCTCGTCGGAGCAAATATATATACTACGTACGTAATGCTAATAATTGATTTGTTCTCTAATTTATCTGGTGTATGCGAATCATAAACCTGAATTGTTGTTACATGCAAACGTGCATGTGCAGCTACGTGGTGGGGTCGTACGTGAGCTTCCTGTGGGACACGGAGGCGGGGAAGGATGACGACGAGGAGGTGAAGGAGACACTACAAGAAACAGAGAAAAATTCGTGGGTTTTTTAAATTCGTGGACCAAAAAAAAACCTACGAATTTATTTAGAGGGCGAGGTCATAGGAAAGCGCGGTGGCGGCATCTCCTGTCGATCGGGGATGGACGGGCACGGTGGTGGTGTGCTGTACGTACGACGAGGGGAGGAGACTTGAGATGCATATATGGCCGGTAGTCATCGGCCGGCCGGCCGCAGGCGTCAATGAATGCCTACTACTGCTGCTGCTACTACTACTTCTGTGAATGAGTGGAATAACATTTTGATATTTAATATCAATGGCAAATAGTTTGAACTATCAATGCAGTTAATAGATGTAGTGATCGCATGTTTATATGCGTCATTGGATACAAATATTCATATGAAAGTCCCTGAATGAGTTAAAATTTTAGATCCTAATAAAGTAATCGTAACATGTATAGTATCAAACTGCAAACATCGCTATACAAATTAAAATAATTGGGAAGAATGTGGTACAACCAACTTAATGAGTTCCTCCCAAGGAAGGGTTACTGAAGGACCGACGTGGCGATCATAGGGGGGTGAATGATCACAATTAAAATTCTCCCCCACTCAATGGATGTAAGGACCCAAATCCACTGAATCGAACCCACTGTGTTTACCGCACTAGTCCCAGGATCAATGCTAGTGCACATAGCTCAACATCGGTACATATCACATCATACTCAACGATAATAGAATATTACTCCATTTATTGATATAGTTAAGTGTATGATCTTATGACCGACTTACATTATTAAGCCACGCAGGGCAAAACTGGAAATATAAGCTAAGAATTAAGCAGCGGAAAGTAGAAAACGTAGATAGCTCATCAGTTCACCACAGGCAACCGACAAGGCTCGGACCCTAATGATTCGTGTCCTCCTGGAACTCCTCCTCCAACACAGTTGTAGATTCTTCGACTGTTGATTATTGTTGTTGGCAAGGGTGAGTACTTAAAGTACTCAACAAGTTGTGCACAGAATGCAATTCTACGTAACTATATGCAAGGCTTATTCCAACGGATAGGCTATCATGGCTATTTTGCAATAAGCAGCATTTATGAACAAATATAATAAATAGATTGTAAAGACTGTAAAACAAATAACAATGAATAGATTCAGCATTTCTGAAGTAAACCAAGTTTCCAATTCTAAGTCAAATTCCATCTTCCACATGGCATTCCACCATCCCAACCAAATTGTCCATTTAATTAAGCTAACCCTTAACTGTAATTCCTGAGCATTGCTCAATACCGCGAGCACGGCTATCCGAATAGTTTCACACTCTGCAGAGGTTATGCACTTTACCCACGCGATACAACCAAACACCACCAAGGCGAGTGATTATAACAAAGCCTTTACAATACGCTGGCTTAACTCGGTACCACTCGCTTTGGTTTCAACACTGGTGGGACTGGTTACCACATCCTGGGCCTGTTAGTGTTATGCCCTTGAGGCAATCATTTAGATGATTGTAACATGACTATGTTTATGAATAATATTATGATTATTGGTCCAATGAATGTATATCATTGTATTGATCAACAACTATGTGACTTGCTTATGAAGCTCTTTACTTAATGATGTAATTCGATAAATATCTCTGATCGGATTTCATCGTATAGGACAACGATGAATAGATCAGCACATGTAGTGATCGATGATCATGCTTCATAGATCATGGGATATGGAGATATCATCTATACATTGTGGACGCATGTTGAAGAACATGGGTTAGATAGACCCGCAATGGGACACTGCGATAATGTTTCATTCTTATGTGTCATCAGTGTATCTCATATCTAGTAGATGTATGATCCTTAGACTTGAGATTGTCATATTCCCTACATGTGTAATAGTTTTCCTTGGGGCTATCAAACACTACTTCCTAACCGGATAGTTATAAAGGTAGCTTTCATGTTTACTATGAAACGTGCAGAGGGAAGTGAGCAGTCAAGATGGAATTTGCCACTCCAATGAAACGGAGATATATGATAAGGCCACTCGTGTGATATGATTAAGGAAGTGCATGGCCATGCCGTGATTGAGGAGTCAATCACAACTTATTAATATATCACGGATACGAGAGATGGATTGAATCATCAAAGGATGACATGCTTCTCGCCTTGAGATCAATCTTCATATACTTGGCAAAGGGATTATTGCATGAGTACTTTTGATAGGTTACATCGATTTGATCATAGTATGTTTGGGAGTTGGCATACTTTGCAAGAAGCCGCTACCAACTATTAGATTGAAAAGGAGTTTTCGAATCCATGTCCAAGCGCACGTGAACTGCGCAGGTCACACACTTAATGGGTGGGACGCATTAATTTGGATTGGATCCGTAATTAAGGAACCTCGTGGGCTTAGCACGCTGATGGCCCCTAGTTTAGGGTTTCATCTTGTGGCTATATAAGGAGGGGAGGAGGGAGGGCGCAGGGTGTGCTTTCCCACGGTTTAGGAGTGATTCACTCGAAACACTAGCCTACTCCTCTCGCTGCCCCTGCCGAGCGACCAGGTGCTTGCACACCGACGCACGGCGTTTCATCTCTGGACGTGTGGACTACTGCGGTGACGCTGCTGCGACTGCGGCGTGGGAGGACGATCCACGGCGAGGTGAGGACGACCCACTACATCGACGTAACGATTGCGGCAAGGACGATCCACTACATCGACGTGCGAAGGATTCCGCAACTGCACATCTAGTGGTAATCTTATCTATGATCCCCTTCTTGCGAGCAGCTTTCTGGTTACGCGGTAGATTTTTTTTATGCTAGCGTAGCATACCGCGTTCCTCTTCAGGGCCCCCCTCTTGCGCCATGTGAATTTCTCCATAACTCGGGAACTCACACCGACCACGATAGTACTAAAATTAGGGCATTGCAAATTAATCAGCTAGGCTGGCCCATACCAGACATGTGGTTGCATGATTGACTCAGTTCAAAGGCTTGTAAGGTTAAGTCCTTAGAGTGATCAAGGCAAGACTTCCACATACCCTCTGCCCATCGGGCCCACCTTGGCATACTCGCCCCTTGTCACTTGCCCCAATCTAAGTGAATATCACCCAAGTTGATTACCAAGCACCACGTGCCATCAACAATTCAACATCGTTGCATGACATGACTCGCCACAACAACTCAATCTCATCGTGTGATCCCACATGACACACAAGTTCATAACATCGTTCCATATTCCATTAGTTAAGATTAATTATCAATGATTCAATCACATGTGATGGCGTGGCATGGCTAAGCAACTAATACGGTCTAATCATCCTGTGTTGATTTTTATTACTAACCAACTATAATGAACCAATCTAGGGTGACAATAGATTATGGCATACAATGACAAGGTAGGGTATAGATCAAATTAGTATAATAGCTAAGTCCCAATTTAATTTGAAACAATTGTATACTTGAAATAATATGCAATAGGGTAAAACGAATATAGTAGTTTTATAAACATGGGTTCAACATGATCAAAGCACAACTTGCCTTGGAATAGGTCCTGATCTTGATCTGGAACTTGCTCTTGAGTTGCTGGATCTTCCTCCGAAGCGTCGCACAATTCAACGTCTACGCGTACTGAAGGAGAAAAGCAAATAAATACCAAAATAGAGAGGAAATTAACTCCAAAAATCAATTAAAATTCAGCATTAAATATATCCCAATTTTACAAATTTTTAGAAATTTGAATCACTCAAATCCGAGTTAAGATGCAAAAGATATAGCCTTTTGAAGTTTGGAATAAATACTGAAATTTCAGAAATTAGAAAATCGAATTAATGTAATTATTTTTAAATTGAAAGCAGACTTATTGCGCAAGCGTGACGCGTCATGCCGGCGTCAACCACGATGTCAACCAATCGACGCTACCACGTCTGGTCCATGGACTCGGTCACGGACCGCCTCAGTCCACCGTGAGACGCGGTCCATGGCGCCTCGCGAAACGTCTTGACACGCGGCGGGGCTTGATTGGTCCATCTGCGCGCGGCATCCACCGCATGATCGCATCTAGCGGATGCGGACCTCCAACTTACGTGGCACGATCTACGCCTTCGCCGAAATCAAGCGGTCGCTGAAGCTTCAGCGCGCGATGGCAAAGCGGCGGCGCAACTCCACCGGCCTTGGAGACGATGACCTCGGCGACGGCGTTCTGGCAATGAAACGGCGACGATTCTTCACGGGTTCGACGCGACACAGCACAGGGATCACATTGGTAGCCTTGGCGACAGCGGGTACTCCACGAACGGCGAGCTCCAAGCGAAAAACCACGGCGAAGCCCTGGGCTTACTCCGATGAGCTCGCAGCTGCGTTCTAGGGCTGCTCTCGTGAAACTACTCCGACCAACAGCTGCGGTGCATGACTGCGAACCTCGGGGCGCTACCCCCTCCTATTTATAGCCCTCGACGACCGTGCACGGCGCCTGGGATCCTAACCGACGCTGCGGCGGTGTCCTTCTCGGACACGGCGACGGCGTCCGAGTCCCGCACGGAGACGACACACGCCAGCCGTCCGATCACGATCTAACGGTCATGATTTCGCGGCTAAGATCTGATTCTAACCGTCCACGATTTCCTTCCAACGGCGAAGATCTGCCCGAGTCCTGAACCAGTACGCTTCATCCTTGATCATCCGATCTGAATCCAACGGCAGGGATTAAACTTTCCAGAAGATGGGCCGAACGGGCCGCGCTACTCCGGGCCACACATGCACAGTACACGGGCCAAACCCAATACTGTTCATACACTTTTTAAAAGGATTTTTCATTTAAAATAATTACTGAAATTCATTTTATTTGTTTTAGGCAATAAAACCATTAGGAAAAATCCAAGAAAATTCTCAAAAATACTTTGAGATATTCTGGACTCAAATAAAATATTTTTGGCAAAACTTTATTTTAACTTTGCATAAATTTAAATAGTTTTGGACAAGGGACCAATATACTAAATTTTCCATTAATTCCAATAAATCCAAATAAATCCAAATAAATCCCAGAAAATCATAAAATGCACAAATAACAATAAAATAATATTTAGGCGAATTTTTGGGATGTTACAAACCTTCCCCCCTTAACAGAATCTCGACCCCGAGATTCTGGGCTAACTAGAGATTAGGTTTGGAAACTCTGACTTCAAATCTTCTTCACGCTCCCAGGTTGCTTCACTTTCGGAATGATTGCTCCACTGAACTCTGCAAAAGCGAATAGACTTGCTTCTAGTTCTACGCTCCATAACATCCAAAATTTTGACTGGCTGCTCCTTGTAAGTCAAGTCTTCTTCTGACTCTATTCGTCCAACGGGTTTGTTCACGGCACTCTGAGACATTTCTTAAGTTGTGACACATGAAACACGTCATGCACTCTGCCAAGGATCGAGGCAATTCAAGCGATAGGCCACCTCTCCTCGGCGGTTTAAAATTTTAAGCGGACCAACATATCTTGGTGCAAGCTTCCTTTAACGTGAAACCTTTTAACACCCTTAAGAGGGTAACCCTGAGATACACATAATCCTCTGGCTCGAAACTCAAATCTCGGCGTCGGTTATCGGCGTAGCTCTTTTGCCTTGACTGTGCTATGTTTAATCTCTCTCTGATCATCGCAACTTGATTTTCTGCTTCCTTGAGAATATCTGGTCCAAACAACAAACACTCTCCCGTCTCATTCCAATTTAACGGAGTACGACAAACACGTCCGTACAATGCCTCAAACGGTGACATCTGCAAGCTAGCCTGATAGCTATTATTGTAACTAAATTCTGCATACGGCAAACATTTGTCCCAAGATGTAGCATAAGCTAAAGCACAAGCTCTCAACATATCCTCCAAAATCTTATTTACCCGTTCTATCTGACCATCTGTCTGCGGGTGATATGCTGTACTGAAATTCAGGCGAGTTCCCATTGCTTCATGCAACTTGTTCCAAAATCTTGAGGTAAATTGGGTACCTCTGTCTGACACAATCTTTTTGGGCACTCCATGTAAACATACAATCCTTGACATATACAGCTCTGCTAAACGATCTCCTGAGTATGTGGTCTTCACCGGGATAAAATGAGCGACCTTGGTCAAACGATCCACAATAACCCAAATAGAATCGTAACCTCTCTGAGTCTTGGGTAAACCGGTGATAAAATCCATACCAATTTCCTCCCACTTCCATTCAGGAATTTTCAACTACAGAATAAACCGGTGATCTTTAATGCATGGCTTTTACTCTCTGACATACATCACATAGAGCAACATGCTCAGCCACCTCACGCTTCATATTAGGCCACCAAACTCTCTCTCAAATCTTGATACATTTTGGCACTTCCCGGATGAATTGAGTACTTAGAATCGTGAGCTTCCTCAAGAATCATTGCTTGACTCCTTTTATCTGGTACACAAATTCGGCCTTTGAAGAACATAGTTCCCTGCTCATCTAGAGTGAAATCCACTGCTAGGCCTTCGTCCTTCCTGGACTTGATCTTAGTGATTTTCTCATCATCTTTCTGGCTTTCTCTGATCTGATCCTCCAGTGTTGGTTTTACTTCCAGTGCAGCTACAATTCCTTGCGGAACGACTTCCAGCTTTAACTTCTGAAATTCCCTGCATAGCTCTGGCTGATCCTCCATTGCAGCGTATTTGCACTATGACTCTTTCGACTTAGAGCGTCGGCTACCACATTAGCTTTTCCAGGGTGGTAATGAATTCCCACATTATAATCCTTAATTAACTCTAGCCACCTTCGTTGTCTCATATTAAGATCTTCTTGAGTGAAAATGTATTTCAGGCTCTTATGGTCAGTGTATATCTCACATCTATTTCCTATGAGATAATGACGCCATATCTTCAAAGCATGCACTACGGTAGCTAATTCCAAATCATGCGTCGGATAATTTGCTTCATGCGGTCTCAACTGCCTCGACGCATAAGCAACAACCTTACCATTCTGCATTAACACGCACCCCAGGCCTTGCTTTGAGGCATCGCAATAAATATCAAATCCATTCTGCACGTTCGGCAACACTAAAACGGGGGCTGCCATCAAACGCCTCTTCAATTCCATAAAACTTTTCTCGCACTCTGGCGTCCATGCAAACTTCTTCTCTTTCTTCAACAATTGCGTCAGGGGTTTAGCAATCGTCGAGAATCCCTCTATGAACTGACGGTAGTATCCTGCCATTCCCAGAAAACTACGGATCTGAGTAACAGACTTCGGTTGCTCCCAATGTAACACTGCGTCCACTTTGCTTGGGTCAATCTGCAACTCCTTTAGTAGTCATTACATGTCCAAGAAATTCCACTTTCTCCTTCCAAAATCACACTTGCTTGAACTTCGCATCTGGTGATGTTCTCATGACCTCTCTAAAACCATCTTCAAATGTTCGCATGCTCTTCCTCTGTCTTGAGAAAACTAAGATATCGTCTATAAAGACCACAACAAACTTATCCAAATACTCCATGAAAACCTTATTCATCATGTTCATGAAATATGCAGGGCATTCGTCAATCCAAATGACATTCTTGTGAACTCATAGTGTCCATATCGCGTAGAAAACGCAGATTAGGCACATCCTCCGCTCGGATCTTCAAGCGATGGTATCTGAGCGAAGATCTATTTTGGAGAAAACTCCGGCTCCTCTTAAGCGATCAAATAAATCGTCGATCTGGGCAATGGATACTTATTCTTAATCGTTACCTCATTAAGTGCACGATAATCAATGCACATCCTAAGACTTCCATCCTTCTTACGAACAAACAATACGGTGCTCCCCACGGTGATGAACTTGGTCTAATGAAACCTTTCTCTTGCGGTTCCTCAATCGCTTTTTCATTTCCACTAACTCATCTGTAAGCATCCGATAAGGTCTCTTTGATATCGGTCTGTCCACGGTGCCAACTCGATAACAAACTCGATATCGCGATGCGGTGGCAACCCGTAAATCTTAGGAAACACATCCGGTATTCTCGACTCTTGGCACATCCTCTATGATGATGGCTTGTACGCTATTGACCACTAGCGCCCATCACGAATGCGATCGCTTGAAATTCTACCTTCTTGCCACTAGGGCCTTCGGAGATACAATCCTTCTACCACAATTCAAAACAGCCTTATGCTTAGACAACCAATCCATTCCAAGGATAACATCTAGGGATTGTGCATCTAACAAGATAAGATTCGCTAGAAATTCTATCCCATCCATGAGCAACTTAACTCCCAAACACCCGAGGCTAGATCTAAGCTCAGATCCTAGGGCTTGGACTAATAGCACACATTTAAGATTCACCACTTTAATCCCATTCTTGGTTGCAAAACTTTGTGAAACAAACGAATGCGAAGCTCCAAAATCAAATAAAACTATAGCGGGTACTGAGTTAACCAGAAACTTACCCAGTACGACGTCTGTAGCCTCTTGTGCTCCATCCGCGGTGATGTGGTTGATCCTACCACGCGCTGTTGATTGAGGGGTTGCTCCAGCTTGACCGGGCGCACGATTTCCTCCTGAAGCCGGTGCCTTGGCAGGGGTTGTTCCCAAATTAAAGCGAACTGGCGTGATGCCTCCTTTCTGTGCACACCTATTAGAAAAGTGCCTTGGCTCATTGCATGTATAGCATCTCTTGATTGCGCATCTGCGACTCCCTCTGGTGCATTCGCCTGTCTTTGGCGTCTAAAAGTTTCGATTAGCGGGGTGAGGTGCGAGGGTTCTTTGTCTTATTCACGGTGGCGGTTGGAATCGCAAGCTGCGTGGTGACATCCTCGAGCGTAGGTGGTTTGGGCGTCCACCACGATTAGTCATCAAGCGCTTACGGTTTCACCTAACTCCTTGCGCTTATCCTCCAAAATCAAAGCCTTATTAACTAGCTCCCGAAAATCTGGGAAATTGTGGGTGATCGGTCCCACTGCAATCTGAATTGATCCCTTCATGAAAGCAGGCGCCTAGCTTTATCTGTCGCTACATCTTGAGGGCATAGCGAGCTAAGCGGGTAAACTTATTGGATACTCGCCCTTTGGTGGCCTCCTTGTTTCATGTCGGGACCGAATCTGCAAATCCGGACCCTCTGTGTATTACGTGGTCGATCCGGGATCACGCTAGCACACACAGTCTTACAGGGTTGCACATTTCAGACATTCGCAGCGATATAAGAATAAATAATGCAAACATTTGTATAAACCGAGTTGTACGACCTTATGGTCTCCTTACATAACATCAGCCACGCAGGGCTTACTTTATTTAGAGTAAAAGAAATAGCAGCGGAACATAAATAAATGTCGTGGAAGCCTTCATCTTGCCACAGGCAACCGACTGGGCTTGCCCCCTAATTGCTCGGGTCCTCAATGTACTCCTCCACCCAGGCTGGTGTAGACTCCTCCACTGATGTTGGGGTTGATAAGCAAGGAGGGATGAGTACACAAGGCACTCAACAAGTAATGCACAGAATGCAACGCTATTACTATATGCAAAGCTTATTCCAAAGGTTTGGCTTAAATGGTTCTTTTACATCAAACAGCATTTTTAAACCAGTATCTTATTCAGATTAAAGCAGTGGAATAGTTATAAGTAACACTAATTTATTCAAATGGTTTTCCTTCGAAGATTCTTGGCACACAGCCTTAACAGTTCATTTTCAATACTGGCACACAGCCACCCTTTCCACATTTTATTTATGAAGATCTACCCCTTGACTGTAATCCCCGAGCAATACTCAATACCGCGAGCACGACTATTCGAATAGTTTTGACACTCTGCAGAGGTTGTACACTTTACCCACAAGATACAGCCGCTCACCACACAGGTGATTGTCCGCAACAAAGCTTTTCGGGAACCTCTACCTTAACCAAAGAACCTCTCCGGCATTGCCTTCACCATCACTTCCCTCACACAGAGCCGAAGTATAGGACAGGCCAATCACCGTTGGATGGGCACCAAGCCGTAGCAGTGCGCTCCCGTCTGAGATACACCCCGTGTCTTTGTCACCCCGAGTATCGGAGGAAAGATATCGAACCCTAATCAACTAGGTCTGTCCCATATCGGACATGTGGTTGTACGGTGACTCGGATCAAAGGCTTGCAAGGTGAAGTCCTTAATCGACCAAGGAAAGACTTCCAACACTCCTTGATGGCACACGACCCATTGTAGCACACAAACTCACAACACTCGGCAACCCAATGCCACACAGGCCCACCAGGCACACAGCCTCTTGCCACTTACCCCAGTCTAAATCATTTCCCACCCAGTTGATTATTGTGCAACACATGCCCGCAATAACTCAACATCGGTATGGAACCACACAGGTCTCCATACTTCAATTTCATCATGTGGCATTATCACACCACTTCCAAAATACATTCAATATTCCATTAGTCAATATTGTAGCATTTTTCCGAAAGATCATTCATGACTCGTTGCAAGGCTAAGCATCTACTCACGATCTAGCCTCCCGTGTTGGCTTCATATTAATATCCAACCAGTACAATCAAACTTAGGGTGACAATGATTTAGGGCATACAATTAATAATTTCAAGGTGGCATAACAGAATGGGTTGATTAACTACGTTATCCCAATTTAAATTACATTCATTTTAAATAAAAAAAAAGCATGCATAATTTCAAAGCATAAATTACATTTTTAAAAAGCTGGGATCAAAATGATCAAAGCATCACTTGCCTTCAAAGAGTTGCTGGTCGTGTTCCGAAGCTTGGTCTTGAGCGACGAATTCTTCCTCGAAACTTTCCGGCAAATTTGCGTCTACGTGTACAAACAAAATATACAATAAATAGCTAATACAGAAGACTAGATAACCTAAAAAATTCAAATAAAATTCATCATTAAATAGATCACAATTTTATGAATTTTTAGAAATTTGAATCACCCAAATCTGAGTTAAAATGCAAAAGTTATAGTCATTTGAAGTTTGAATAAAATCTGAAAATACAGAAATTAAGAAATCCGATTTTCCAAATTATTTTTATACTGAAAATTTGCATTTATGACATCAGCATCGCGTCATGATGACGTCAGCACAGAAAAGAATTTCGGTCGAAATGTTTTTATATATAAAAATATTTATGACGTCAGCGATGATGTCAGCACGACACGTGGCACACCCAGAGGCTGCCACGTCGCTCTGGTCTATGGACTGGGTCCACAGTTCGGCTCTGGTCCACCGTGGACTGGCGGAACTGTGCCCGTGTGCCAAGTGACACAAGCACTGACGTTAGCGCGACAGCTGGACCAATCCTATGGTGACACGCGGCGCAACACAAATAGCCAAAAATTTAATTCAATCTCGTTCGTCCGATTCTAAACGAACGGTCGGGATTCATGCGACCTTTCGCCTCATCTCCACCGCGCAGCCCGCACGTGGCTACTCCGTGACCCTCGGATCCAGATCGAACGGCCATGATTAATCTGGCGACGTCGACAGAACGGCGGCGCTGACTCCTCGGTTTCCGCGCGTCACGGTCAACACGGGACTGGCCCGATGCGCGGTGCGATCTCACCCGCCCGATGCAAAATGGACGACCGACATGAACCGAGGCTATTGGCTCTGGCACGACACGCGGCGCGATCCAAGGCGACCGGCACGCATCCGACGGCTAAAACATTTACGTGACGCGGCGAAATATAAACCCTACGATCTAGATCTAACGGCTGAAATAAACTAATCATGAAATTAATCGAAGCAATCTAGACCGTTGATTAAATCTAACGGCTGAGGAGAGAAGATGAGGATTACTGTTGGATGGTGACGTGGACGAATCCGGTGCGTTCGGCGACGATCGGACGGTGGATGAAGCTCGGTTGGCGGTGATGTCGCGGCGGCGTAGATCTCACCGGAGAGGAAGAAGATGGCGTGCAACGCGGTGCTTCAGGGCTTCTCCGGCGTGAAGATCCGGCGTGTTCGACGCATCTCGGGGTGAGTGCTACTCCGGTGCCCTTGGCAGCGGGGGGTGAACCGGCGGCGAAGGAAAAGCGCGGCAACAAGATAGAGAAACAACTCTGGCGAGCTCTTGTGAGTGAGCGGAGGCGTTTGGAGGCGTGCGCTAGGGCTACGAGGCGTCTTGAAATGTGCAAAGACGGGGGGTGGCGGCGACTAAATAAGCGCCTCGGCGTATGCGCGCAATCCTCGGCGAACCGGGCGAACATGCAGGCGGTTGTTGCTCCGGCGATCTCGCGAGGAAGAAGAGATGTGGCGAAATCCCGGGCGTCCGTGCGCAGCGATCAGCGGTAGCGGTGAAGTGACGCGGCAGCTTCTTAGACGCACGATGCCGATCCAACGGGCGAAGCGCGGCGGCGGCTAGGGTTTCGGCGGGGCGGGCTGCGTGGGCCGGCGACGCGAGTTGGGCCAGAGCACAGTACTAGGCCGGTCCAAGCATTGTTTTGGGGATTTTAAATCCTTTTCGAATAAAAATAATTCGAGAAAATAGTTTTGGCCAAAGAAAATAGTAAAAATATCAGGAAAATTCCAGAAAAATTCTAGAAATTACTTTGAGCTATTTGGGACTCAAATAAAATATTTCCAATAAAACTTTGCAAAAAAATTTTCCATTATTTAATTGTTTTCAGGGAAGGCTTTATTTGAATAATTCTAAATAAATTTCAACAAATTCCCAAAAATTCACAAAAATAAAAAAATACTCCAAAATTTAAATTAGGGCAAAATTTAGGGTGTTACATTTCAGAGCCCTGAATTCTTCCTTTTTAAGGTCCATCATTCCTTCTGGGATATGATATTGGCGGAAAGTGGTAGTAAACTCATCCCAGGTAATCTCTTGCGGGGCTCCATGTGCGGCACAATAATTCTCCCACCATTCTGCGGCGGTTCCTTCCAGTTGATGAGAGGCGTAGAGCACCTTTTCATTGCCCTCGCATTGAGTAATATGCAGATTCTTCTCAATAGTCCTTAGCCAGTCATCGGCTTCCAAAGGATTAACATTCCCAGCAAAGGTTTGCGGCCGAGTCCTCATGAAATCTGACAGCTTGGAGTAAGGTCGAGGTCCACCATTGTTGTTACGAGTCGCATGGTTGTTGTTGGTTCTTTGCTACATTGGTCATCCTTTGCATCATAGTGCATTAGTTGAGTCTGCTGTGCAAGAAACGCTCCCAGTTCTGCATGTCCTTTGGCGGTGGTGGTTGGGGATGGCCTCCATCATTGAGGTTGTCATTCAGCGTAGTCCACTTCAAGCACCGTTGGTTCCACAGTATTCACCATCGATGATTGCCTCTTGGGTTAGGAAAGGTAGATGTAGCATAGATAAGAAGCAAGAATTTCTAAAGCGGGAAGATAGGTTATACCCAACTGAAATAATTCTTTATTTATTCTTGGTATGGTCGCTTATTTAAGCCTACAAGCTTTGCAACACATACTGCACACTCAGCATTACAAAGAAGCAAGCTAAACACAAAACCTTAACGTCTACTAAAAGGTAAAGACAAAACTTAAAGACGCGACTCAACACTCGAGTCTCAACACAACTCAAGATCGACTCTCACTCATCCGGCCACCACAGGTGAGGCCCGATCCGGTGCATACACCGGCGGGTGGGCTGGCATAGGAGCGAACCTATTCTGATGACCTACTGCCGGCTCCTCAGCAAAAATAGGGTCCGCACTCCCCTCTGGCTCCCACTCTCGCTCCTCTGGATCCTCCTCGGACTCCTCAGCTGGCTCCTGAGCTCCTCGGGTCACGCGCTCCAGCTCGTCCTCAACCCCCTCTAGAGCCTCTCCTAGCTCGGTGATCATTCCGATAGCTGCAGCATGGGTCTCCTCAAGCTCCTGCTCCGTCACTCTGAGTGCCTCGTACACTGTCTCCAGCTCCTGAGTGGTCTCTCTCATATGCTCCTCCTGGGCAAGTGCGAACTCCGCAGGGTGTATCGCGGTAGCACACTCGTCCTCCACGATCCGACGGCGTCGGCATGCTTGCACATCAGGGTGAAGTCGAAACACTGAATCGTGAAGTTCGTCGGCGTAGTCGCGGCAGACACTGGCGAAAAGCCGTCGGGCAACCTCTGGATCGCAACCTCGTGCGAGAATCTTGGCGGAGATATTGATTGGCCTGCTAGCTTCCTCGTTCTCTCGAGCGTAGATGATCAGCTTGCAAACAAATCCTCGGTGAACACCATTAACGGTCCAGCTGCCTCCTCGGTAAAGCGGACGATAAAAAAGACCAAGCGTCTGAAGAACTCTCCACAGCTCCATGGCGTAGCCACCTGCTGACTCCTCAAAGGTCGGAACGATTGGCATCTGCTTCACAAGAACTTTGAATAAGTTCTCCACCCGAAACGGCAAGTAAACGGTAAATTCAGCAAAGGCGAGAAGTAGAGAATGAGATGAGTCGAGAGTGTTTTGTTAGTCAAATTTAAATTTTCCTTTAGAAAATAGTTTTGGACACAACCTGGACTTCTCCATGCTATCAAGGGCTAAGACCTACAGTAAGTATGCTCTGATACCACCTCTGTAAGGAACCGAATCCACCGATTCGAACCCACTGTGTTCACCGCACTAGTCCTAGGATCAACGCTAGTCCACACAGCTCAACATCGGTACATATCACATCATACACAACGATAATAGAATATTACTCCATTTATTGATATAGCTAAGTGTATGATCTTATGATCGACTTACATTATTAAGCCACCATGAGGCAAAACGGAAAAATAAGTTAAGAATTAAGCAGCGGAAAGTAGAAAACGTAGATAGCTCATCAGTTCACCACAGGCAACCGACAAGGCTCGGACCCTAATGATTCGTGTCCTCCTGGAACTCCTCCTCCAACACAGTTGTAGATTCTTCGACTGTTGATTATTGTTGTTGGCAAGGGTGAGTACTTAAAGCACTCAACAAGTTGTGCACAGAATGCAATTCTATGTAACTATATGCAAGGCTTATTCCAACGGATAGGCTATCATGGCTATTTTGCAATAAGCAGCATTTATGAACAAATATAATAAAAAGATTGTAAAGACTGTAAAACAAATAACAATGAATAGATTCAGCATTTCTGAAGTAAACCAAGTTTCCAATTCTAAGTCAAATTCCATCTTCCACATGGCATTCCGCCATCCCAACCAAATTGTCCATTTAATTAAGCTAACCCTTAAGCAGTAATTCCGAGCATTGCTCAATACATGAAACACGGCTATCAGAATAGTTTCACACTCTGCAGAGGTTATGCACTTTACCCACGCGATACAACCAAACACCACCAAGGCGAGTGATTATAACAAAGCCTTTACAATGCGCTGGCTTAACTCGGTACCACCCGCTAAGGTTTCAACACTGGTGGGACTGGTTACCACATCCAGGGCCCCCCTCTTGCGCCATGTAAATTTCTTCATAACTCGGGAACTCACACCGACCACGATAGTACCAAAATTAGGGCATTGCAAATTAATCAGCTAGGCTGGCCCATACCAAACATGTGGTTGCATGATTGACTCAGGTCAAAGTCTTGCAAGGTTAAGTCCTTAGAGTGATCAAGGCAAGACTTCCACATACCCTCTGCCCATCGGGCCCACCTTGGCATACTCGCCCCTTGTCACTTGCCCCAATCTAAGTGAATATCACCCAAGTTGATTACCAAGCACCACGTGCCATCAACAATTCAACATCGTTGCATGACATGACTCGCCACAACAACTCAATCTCATCGTGTGATCCCACATGACACACAAGTTCATAACATCGTTCCATATTCCATTAGTCAAGATTAATTATCAATGATTCAATCACATGTGATGACGTGGCATGGCTAAGCAACTAATACGGTCTAATCATCCTGTGTTGATTTTTATTACTAACCAACTATAATGAACCAATCTAGGGTGACAATAGATTATGGCATACAATGACAAGGTAGGGTATAGATCAAATTAGTATAATAGCTAAGTCCCAATTTAATTTGAAACAATTGTATACTTGAAATAATATGCAATAGGGTAAAACGAATATAGTAGTTTTATAAACATGGGTTCAACATGATCAAAGCACAACTTCCCTTGGAATAGGTCCTGATCTTGATCTAGAACTTGCTCTTGAGTTGCTGGATCTTCCTCCGAAGCGTCGCACAATTCAACGTCTACGCGTACCGAAGGAGAAAAGCAAATAAATACCAAAACAGAGATGAAATTAACTCCAAAAATAAATTAAAATTCAGCATTAAATATATCCCAATTTTACAAATTTTTAGAAATTTGAATCACTCAAATCCGAGTTAAGATGCAAAAGATATAGGCTTTTGAAGTTTGGAATAAATACTGAAATTTCAGAAATTAGAAAATCAGAATTAACAGAATTATTTTTAAATTGAAAACAGACTTATTGCGCAAGCGTGACGTCATGCTGACGTCAACCCTGATGTCAACCAATCAGACGCTACCACGCGTCCTGGTCCATGGACTCGGTCTACGGGACCGCCACTGGTCCACCGCAGACGCTGTCCATGGCGCCTCGCAGAACGTGCCGACACGCGGCGGGGCTTGATTGGTCCATCTCTGCGGCGCAGCATCCACCGCACAGATCGCATCTAACGGATGCAGATCTCCAACTTACGTGTACGATCTACGCGCCTTTGGAAATCAAGCGGTCCTTGAAGCTTCAACGCGACGATGGCAGAGCGGCGGCGCAACTCCACCGGCCTTGGAGACGACGACCTCGGTGACGGCTTTCTGGCTACGAAACGGTGACGATTCTTCACGGGTTCGACGCGGCCAGCACAGGGATCACGTTGGTAGCCTTGGCGACAGCTGGTACTCCACGAACGGCGAGCTCCAAGCGAAAAACCACGGCGATGCCCTCGGCTTACTTTGACGAGCTCGCGGCTGCATTCTAGGGCTGCTCTCGTGAAACTACTCTGACCAACAGCTGTGGCGCATGACCGCGAACCTCGGGGCGCTACCCCCTCCTATTTATAGCCCTCGAAGACCGCGTACGGCGCCTGGGATCCTAATTTGACGCGGCGGCGGTGTCCTTCTCGGACACGGCGGCGGCGTCTGAGTCCCGCACGGAGACGACACACGCCAGCCGTCCGATCACGATCTAACGGTCATGATTTCGCGGCTAAGATCTGATTCTAACCGTCCATGATTTCCTTCCAACGGCGAAGATCTGCCCGAGTCCTGAACCGGTACGCTTCATCCTTGATCATCCGATCCGGATCCAACGGCAGGGATTAAACCTTCCAGAAGATGGGTTTGAGCAGCCGCGCTACTCCGGGCCACACACGCACAGTACACGGGCCAAGCCCAATACTGTTCATACACTTTTTAAAAGGATTTTCCATTTAAAATAATAACTGAAATTCATTTTATTTGTTTTAGGCAATAAAACGATTAGGAAAAATCCAAGAAAATTCTCAAAAATATTTTGAGACATTCTGGATTCAAATAAAATATTTTTGGCAAAACTTTATTTTAATGTTGCATAAATTTAAATAGTTTTGGACAAGGGACCAATATACTAAATTTTCCATTAATTCCAATAAATCCAGAAAAATCCAAATAAATTCCAGAAAATCATAAAATGCACAAATGACAATAAAATAATATTTTGACGAATTTTTGGGATGTTACAATGGATCCAAACAAAACCCCATTTGAAACACTACAAAGGAGCAAAAGAGAGAAAATCTTAGTCTTGAACTTGCTCGTGGGGTTTTGATGATCAAGATGATCTTAGATATTCTCACACTTGTCATAGCAAGCAAGAACACAAGAAACAAAAACCTCAAACACAATCTACAAAAATTTCTCAAAGATTAAGCAAAGAGATCGAGTTCTTGCAAAGGATTGCCTTAATGATGAGGATATGATCTGAAGAAGATTCATCTGTTAATCATACATCCTTGGCACAAGAAGCATAAGTATGTAGAAGGAGGGGGAGGCAAATCCAACTTGCGAGAATGTAAATTGCTTTAAAGTGCGGAATTTAAATGTTAAATTTAAGACATAATGTAAATGCTAAAATTAAATTCAGAAAATTAAGTAAGTAAAATTTTATTTCTTTGGAGGAAAGTTTACAAAGCCTCACAACAAGGTGAAAGTTCAAGCTCCATTAAGTTGGTTTTGGTATTAATGATAAATCTAATATTGAGACTAACTCTTTTGATAATCATAATATTGATTAGTCTCAATTGTTAATTAATAACAAATCTTTTATGAGACTAACTCTTTTGTTGAGCTTAACTTTTATTAGTCTCTTTTGGATGAAAATGATGGAAATATCAAAGGCATGCATTCGAGTTCATATTATCATATTTTGTTGCATTTTTTGATATCAAATATGTTATGATTTTATTGATAAATCTAAATATAAGACTAATGTGTTTATTTAGTATATTTTTAAATAGTATCATAAAAAAGAAAAATAGAAATCCAAAAGGTATGTCTCCAATGCAACTTTATTATTTTCTAGATACATTTCTTTGATTCAAGACAAAGTTGAACTCCGCTATTATTTTAACCTTAAAATGTGCATTTTGTTTCTGACTCCATATAATACATGAATGCACACATTTAGGGGGAGTTCATGCTTAATCATGAAGTTTCAAAGTATTGATCTAATCCATCTTTCTATGTCAAGGATCATTACTTTGAAACAACCCCTTGAGTATATTTAACTTGTGTACTTGTAGGATACTCATGTTAATATAGGATAAACTCAAATGCTATCTAAAATTTTGATTATGTGCATATTGATTCCAAGTTCAATTATTTATATACACATATTTAATAGAATTTATTCTATTGTTGATGGTATTAAGAGTATTGATCCCTTTCCACCACTCCAACATAATTTGGATCATTACTTAGTAACCATCAAAATGAGTATACGAAACTTGTGTAGTTAATATATACTCATGTCAATTTAAATAAAATTTAAATTGAGTTGGTTGTCTTTCAATCAATCAAAGAACACTTCATCATATGTTGATGGTGTTTCTTCGTTGGTTAAGGACAAGCGGAAAGTTCTTGAGTATAATGAAGAATTAGTTACATCAAAGTACTCAAGACACCTTTAAATCATTCAAATCGATTAGGGTTGTGCTCAATCGATCGTGAGGGCATCCATTATGTGTTAATGGAGTGCAATTGATGATTGAGGCAACCATGTTTATTAGACTAACAATCTTCTATGAGTTGTGAAGTAGATTGAGTCCAAGGAAATGAAGAATCGGGAAGAAGTCATTATATGTTGATGAGCTTTAAGAATGAATCCCGAAGTGAAGTGAAGCTAGAGAAGGTTTATCATGTGTTGATGAACAAGAAGAAAGGACACGGCTTGGAGAGAAGATGATGGAAATAATAAAAGCTCCAAGTGGATGTGATAGAGGCAAAGGTATAAGTAGTTAGGGCTAAGGATGTGTTCCTAATCTTTTACCGGTCTCGGTGTTTGGATGGGAGACGGGTTGCTAGTTAGGTGCCGTACTATTAAGAGGGGTTGAGTTATTTAGCTTAAGCTTCATCATGTGTTGATGAACTCAATCCGGTTCACTCTAGCTCACTCTCTATATGGTTTTTGTATGAGCTAAGTACTTGCATGTGTTGTAAATAAGAGAGTTCATGTTTGCTTCTTATTGAATCTTGATTTGGTTTTTGCATAGAGCTATGGATTTGCATGTGTTGCAAAAGTGAGATAGCTTATGCAAGTTAGTTTAAGTGGTTGTTTGTATGGAGCTAGATATTTGCAAGTGTTGCAAATAAAGAGCTCATGCATCAGAGTCTTAGCTTGTGACTTGATCTTGTGTTGATCATCACAAAGGCCAAGATAGGTTATGCTTTGTGTTTGCAAAATGAGTTTTTGCAAAATATGGTTTAATTGAATCTTATCTTGGAGCATGCGAGAATAGGGTTTGCAAATTGGTTTGATCATGTGTTGATCATCACATGGCTCAAATATATGATCTTGATTGCTCTTGTTTGCAAAATTTATATTTGCAAATGTGTTTTGCAAAATATTGGTGTTCATGTATTTGATATTGGAGCATGTGATTAGAATTTGCAAATGTATTTTTGCAAAATTATTTTGATCATGAGTTGATCATAACATGGCTCAATATTTTATCTTATTGAATCTCTCTAGATTGTAGTCACGCTCTTGATCAAGTCTATGTGAGGGATTTCGAGAAATCAGATTTTAGACTTGAATGACTACATTAGAGTATTTGTTTTTGTGTTATTTAAAAATATCTATGGTTGCTTAAATCTTGAAAATGGGTGGCAATTGTATCCATCGTGATAATCTTCGCATAGAGTCCAGGATCACCCAAATCGGAGTTCGGAGTAAAAAGTTATTAGTGTTTTAGTGGCTGAAACAGTGGTAGCACCGCCCCTAGTAGGGCTGCTACCGCTCCAAAGGGTAGTGTAAAAATTTCAGAACGCGTGTTTTTAGCCTGAGAAAAAGAAAAAAGGCCCGGTGCTACCTCTCGAAGCCCAGTAGCACCGGATTTTCTGAGTAACAGCTAGTTTTTCTAGCCGTTGGCCTAGAGGCCGGGCTACCGGCCCTAGTAGGTCGGTAGCACTGGGTTTACTGCACTTTTTGCCCATTTTTGCCCCCTAACAGCTAGTTTTCTTGAAGGAGGCTATAAAAAGAGCCTTGTGGGTGGCATTAGAATGCTTGCTGACTTTGGGGAAGATTGTGAGAGTTGTGTGCATGTGTTGCATTTAGGAGAGGATTGGGAGCCTCTTGTGCATGTGTTGCACTCGGTGATCACCATTGTACATGTGTTGTACTTGGTGGAGCTCAAGCTAGAGGGTTTGACTTGTTACTCTTGATGTTTGCTGACACCTAGGCAGCGTGTGGAGGTGTCGTACGTGGTGACCTTCTCAAGAAGACTGTGAGAAGGCCTGGCAAAGTTGTAAAGGTCAGATCTCGACTACCTAGAGGGGGAAAGAGGTACCACTAGTGGAATCGAGGTGGGTGCTCAATTCGTGGAGCTAGTCCAAAGTGGTTTGGGCTTGCCTCAACGTGAATTAGGGGAGACCGATAAGTCACCGAACACCACGGTAAAATATATGTGTGTCTTTTTGTGTTTGCTTGCAATTCTTATTTATATTGTTGCAATTTACATTCCTAGAATTAAATTGCTCGATTGTCTTTAGGATTGATATTCTTGTTAGAGACATAATTAGCTAATGCACTTAGTGAGCCTAGTTGACTTAGGCTTTAATTGTCAAAACCTTAGTTTATCGCTTTCGCATCTATTATCATTTAGGTTTTGACACAAGAGTACTTAGGCGAGATTTTAATTGATCGTAGAAGGAATTTTTATAGACGCCTATTCACCCCCCTCTAGTCGGTATCCTCGACCTTACACAAGGTGGTAAAAGATCAAATGAGCATACAAAACCTTCAAGAGGGAAGAGCTACCCCTACCCCTCTATTTATACTACTCTTGAGTTGTCTTCTACCCTTGGATGAGTTCTACTTGGCCCTTAAGTAACCACATCAAAGGTTGAGATTGAGTCATCCTCCACCCTTAGATGAGTTCTACTTAGCCCTCAAGAAACCTCATCAATGGTTGAGATTCACTCAAGCTAACATGACCGCTACTCTATCCTCTAAACCGCAATCCAACGGCTCTCCTTGATCCGAGTAGCTCCAAGTTAGCATCTCGGCCGTTCACTAGTCTTCTAGCCTCGCAGCAACTCCGTCTCCAATCATTCTTCGATGATCCCCGACTGTTTGGATCTCTGGCGCACCTCTCCTAGTCCTGATCATCCTCCGTCTCACCATGACCTAGCACCGTCGTCCTGCAACCATCAAAAACAAGGAAACCCATCACATAGCATTGTCCAAAATGATATACAATAATTATCCAATTGCTAATAAATCAGATTCCAAACTCAAATACAATCAAATACTGATCAACAACATGGTTAGACCTCCACACGGTCTTTTAGTTATACTAATAATGATGATTGTCCCTGTGTATTCATAAAGATGTTCTAGAATGAATTATATATCATCTCAGTCCATGTTGATGATCTGAAAACCATAGGAATCATAGAGGATGTAAAAGAAGAAACTTCTTACCTTATGATAGAGTTTGAGATTGAAAGATTTGGGTAAAACCAAATATTGCTTAGGCCTACAGCTCGAGCATTTCCCCGAAGAAATTTTTGTACACCAGTCTACCTATAACAAGAAGGTATTGAAAAAAAAATTCAATATGGCCCTATGGTAGTAAGATCTCTTGAAGTTGATAAAGACCCATTCAGATCAAGGATGCAAAATGAGGAAGTTTAAGGATCCAAAGTTCCATACTTAGATGTCACAAGAGCACTTATATATCTTGCAAATTGCACTATGCCTAATATTGCATCCATAGTAAATCTACTAGATAGAGACAATACTGCTCCAACCAAAAGGCATTAGGATGGTATCAAGACTTTATTCATATACCTCCAAGGTACACAAGATCTTGTCTTACTTTACCGAAAGAACCAGGACTTCACTGACCATGGTGGATATATGAATGCCAAATCTCATACTAGGTTTGTATTTCTCTACTGTGGTACAACTACTTCTTGGCGGTTTTTTAAGCATACCTAGGCCTATAAACGAGCCAAGCTCGAGCGAGCCTGGCTTGCCAGGCTCGAGCTCAGTAAAAGATCGAATTGGGGTTCGAGCTTGGATTCAAGGTCAAGCTTGGCTCGAGTAAGCTCAGTAATGGTAAATAATTCAATATACACTATTTTCAACAATAAAAAATATTCAAACTCGAGCTTAGTTCGAGTAAGCTCAGTAAGAGTTAACATATAATAATATTTCACAAAAAATTGTAAATTTAACAGGCTCGCGAACTATTCGAGCTCAGCTCGGTGAAGCTCGCGAGCTCGGTATTAAGTTCAAGTTCGACTCGTTTGGAGCTCAAACCGAGCTCGAATCGAGCCTAGAACAAGCCGAGCTTGAGTAACTTGTGAGCCTCGAGCTTTTTTATAACCCTAAGCATAACTTGATATCTACTTCTACCAACCACTCAGAGATTATAGCATTATATGAAGTTTCATGTGAATGTATTTGGCTTAAGACATGTGATTAGCTATATCCAGAAGTCATGTGGCATTAATACCGTCGATACCCTATAATTATCTATAAAAACAATGCTGCTTGTGTTGCACAAATGCAAATGGATTATGTAAAAATAAATATCACGAAGCATATTGCCCCTAAACTTTTCTATCCTTATGAGCACTAGAAGAATGGTGAGGTAAAGATCCTACAACTAAGTTATGTGAAAGTCTAGCTGATTTATTTACTAAGTCTTTGCCAATATCTAGTTTCCAAAGATATGTTTGTGGCATTAGAATTAGACAACTTAGAGATATGCAGAGTTCACAGAGAGTAAATCCCTAGACCATAACCCGTAGTACGATCTTGAAGATACTACCCTAATCCAGAAGATTACAAGTGAAAGACCATGTGGAGGTCTACCCATGTTGGTGATGAGTATTTGATTGTATTTGAGTTAGGGATATGATTTATTTTTAGCAATTGGATAATTATTGTATATCATTTTGGACGTTGCTATGTGATGGGTTTCCTTATTGTTGATGGTTGCAGGACTACGATGCTAGGTCATGGTGAGGCGAAGGATGATCGGGACTAAGCGAGGTGCGCCGGAGGTCCAGACGGTTGGGAATCGAATGAGGATGACCGGAGACAGAGTTGCTGTGAGTCTAGAAGATAAGGGAACGACTGAGATGCTAACTAGGAGCTGCTCGTATCAAGGAGGGCCGTCGGATCGCGGTCTAGAAGATAGAGTAGTGGGTCTAGTTAGTATGCTTTGAAAAGTGTGCAAAACCCGTTATGTATATGGGTTTCGGGTTAGCCTATGTATGAGTAAGTGAGTCAATCATAGCACTTGATGGTGATCCTTAGGGTAGAAGGAACTCTTCATCCATGCATGAGTAAGTGAGTTAATCCTAGCCCTTGATGGTGATCCTTAGGGTAGAAGGAACTCTTCATCCATGCATGATTGAGTGAGTCAATCCTAACCCAAGATGGTGATCCTTAGGGTAGAATAAAATCATCATCCATGTATGATGGTGATCCTTAGAGTAGAAGGAACTCTTCATCCATGCATGAGTGAGTGAGTCAATCTCAACCCTTGGTGAGGTTCCTTAGAATGGAAGGAACTCGTCCAAGGGTGGAGGATGACTCATGAGTAATATAAATAGAGGGGGAGGGGTAGCTCTCCCCTCTTGAAGGTTTTGAGTGCTCCTTTGAGTTTTGTCCACCTTGTTGTGAGTCTTTGTAAACCTTCCTCCAAAGAAATAAAATTTCACTCCCTTACTTTTCTGAATTTAATTTCAGCATTTACATGATGTCTTAAATTTAGAATTTAAATTCCACAATTTACATTCTCGCAAGTTGGATTTGCCTCCTCTCCTGCTACTTGTTTTTAATTTCCAAAATTTAATTTCTTGCACTTTACATTCTCGCAAGTTGGATTTACCTCCCTTCCTTCTACTTGCTTGTGCTTCTTGTGCCGATGATGTATGATTGATGGATGAATCTTCTTTAGATCATATCCTCATCATCTAGGCAATCCTTTCCAAGAACTCGATCTCTTTGTTTAATCTTTGAGAAATATTTGAAGATTGCGTTTGAGGTTTTTGTTTCTTGTATTCTTACTTGCTGTGACAAGTGGGAGAATATCCAAGATCATTTTGATCATCACAACCCCATGAAAGTTCAAGACCAGGATTTTCTCTGTTTTGCTCCTTTGCGTTTGAGTGTTTCAAGTGAGGTTTTGGTTGGATCCATTAAGTGAGGGAAAAAATTTAATTAAGATCATTCACCTTCCCCCCTCAGATCGCCATTCCGGTCCTTCAACAAGTTGTACTCTTTCCCTTGTTGAGTTTTCCTAGAGTTTTCTCACATAAAGGTTGTTAACGAGGCAACAATTGTAACACAATATGCGAGTGCAATGTACTCTTTTCACTACCTTTTTTCTCAATGGGTTTTTCGGAGGAGTTTTTGGTGAGGTATATGCATTACGCCGTATTCGTCCAAGAGGAAGTGTTGAGATATAACTGGACTCTTGATCCTAATTGTTGAGATGTATCCAGACTCTTGGTTTTGGTGGATAAATTCTAAAACTACCTGTTAGCGTCAAAAACTTGATGTAGGGTTTACGGCGACACACGGATGAATCTAGGGTTGAGGCGTGCGGTCGATTCGACATGGCGACAAGGTAAAAATATAAAATTTACTCAAAAACCGATAGTAACGATCAATCGGCTTAGACTCAATCAGCTTGAAGCCGATTAAGATCAAACTAACAGGTAAGTCTAACTAGCCGATTAAGGCCAATCAGAGGATAAAGGTAGATCGACTCTGAAGAAGGCGATGCGCAACAAAATCAGAACAAATCAAACCTGGGGGTGTAATTGATGAAGATCAACAATCGGCGATGCGCAACTTTATTGATCAAAATCGATTACAAAGAGAGAGATTTAAATTACAGAGGCTACTCCTAGTTGACAGGAAAAAGTAGAAAAATAAAAGCTGGTTGATTGTATTGTGTTGTTCATGCAGCTTGCTCTAGTCCTTCTTTTATACCCTTCGGCCAATCGTGTCCTACTACAACACGTTCAAGTCTTGATCTGTATCGGCCTTATCTCGGACAGTTATTTCCTTAAAGATCTTGCCGTTACCAAATATCTCCAAATCTTTCCAACCTGTTCGTTAATTCCCGTATCTTTGACCTTATTACCGATTTTGACTAGACTTGCCAAATTTTGGTGCAAACATATGCCCCCCATTTTTTAGAGATGACTTGTCATCTGTCAAAAATCGCAATTTATCGGCTTTTCCAATTGGCTAACTGTTGAACTTCGCTCAATAACTGCTACTTTATTCACGCCGTAATTCTCTAACATGCGGGTAGTGCATTTTAACTACTCGCGCCTTTTGAGATTCGCTTCCCGCCGCTTCAAATTTTCACCACGCTATAAAATGCGGCCCCCACTTCAGTCATTCTTCACGCGCACTAGCTCTCGATTTGTCTGCAATCGGCTTAAGCTTCCTATTTGAAGTACTTCCGAGGCAATCCTTTGGCTCATCCGTCTTTCTTCATCGGCTGTAATGGACCCTAGCCAGGTACTTATTCCGATTCCGCACAGCAATGACCAATATTTTTTGGGTCCATTGGGAAATCTAGATGTTCATACCGTAACAAACCAAGAAGTCCCTCGTTTACCTTTGTCATTTCTTTGGTCACAACATAGAGGTTGGAATAAAAGTTTGAGCACGGCCGATGACTCTCAAAGGATGGAGGAATTGGTTTATCGAGTGCAGCCCAAAGAGGGTGAATGGGAAAGAATGGGCATAGCGAGTGTATTCCACTTTCTTTAGCCGACCCAGAAGCCAACAAGACCTTGGTGGCCACGGCCTGTTATTTTTTGTCAGACTGTTTTAATGCTTTCTTGTTACGTACCGGTCCCATCGGCCCAACTCTTTTAGATGTTGCTCAATTGTCTTGTCTTGGCGGATGGAGAACAAGTATCGGCTTTTAGCGGAAAACCAAAATATAAACTTATCCGATCCAAGGGGGAAGGTTGGGCCAAATATATTGGAAATAATAACAAGATTAATGGCCCAATATAGGACGAAGAGCATGTTGCCTTTACGAATCTTTGGCTAGACCGTTTTTTTATTACGTGGGGCATCTCTTGGACCAACTCGGGTTTATCAAGTGATAGCGAGCAACTTGTTGAAGGTCATCGGCTAGCTCTAGGAAAAATCTTCTTGGTATTTGTGTATCGGATGCTTTATATAATAAGGAGTCGGCTTTATACGGTTTTGGGAAATTCACCGTCGGTAATGTAGGTGGTCGATGTGGTTCATACAAATATGGCTATCTTGCTTATTTAGCCGCTCTTTTAATTTGGATTGGTAAGCGAGACTCCTTTTCAAGGGATGACATACGAGGCAGCACCTATCCAATTTAGAGAATCTTGATCTTTTGGTGAGAGGTTTATGATGTGTTCCAATAATGAGACAAGGATTTCTCCCGGCAATTGCAGAAGATTCTTGTCTTTCTTTTTGCAATTGGATCTAGAAGATTTTAAGCGACAAGACTTCTTTAATTACGATTGCTCTGACCGATTTCTCTTGGCCTTCATTTCTTCACGAAGCCGATAGTTCTCGATGCCTCGGGAGACTTTGGATTTGTATAAATTTTCATTTCTCGTGCATTTTCCATGTTGGCCTTCATACTAGGAATCGGACATTCCAACCTTCATCGAGTTTTATCATCCTTGATTTCACGCAAGACGGCTCGGCTTGGACGGTGATTCCAAGTTTGCCACTTCTAGATCGGCTTCAACCTAGAGCCGGGGTTCGCAATGCCACATCGGAGGTTAGTCTTGGAATTAGCCGATGAGCTTCATCTTGTGATCTCGCCCACTTCCACTTGAGCGCTCGCCGAAAGCGGTGGTTTCACAACATGGTGGTCGGCTATTCTTTGAGTGCACATACATAGAAGACTCAGTAAACTTATAATCAAGGAATTCTTTCCAAATCGCGAGCCATCCTTAGTGTCTAATGATTCTAGCAGTGAAGCTAGCTCATCGGATTACACTAACACGAGTTTAGTAGATAAGGTATCGGCTTGAATAATCTTGTTTTGCACATCGGTCTTTCACCAGATGCATTTTCTAATCACTTTTTACTACGTGTATTGCAGGCTAAGGATGTCGGCAAAAAGCCCATCTCTGGCCAATCTAGAAATGGCCAAGGCAAAAGGTCACATCAACTGACTGGCCTTACGAGTTATACTTCTGGTACTCTAGGGGTTCACAGTCCATCTTTATCGGACATTGAGAAAAAACAACCAAGTAAGTATAAACACAATCGACTAATACCATTTTCTTTTTGACTGAACTAACCTTTAGTCGATCTATATTTTCAGAAAAGAAGAAGACAAAGTACACCAAGGCTCCTGCGAAAAAGGACCCAAGCCCAAGGAGCAAAGCGGCGAGAGTTCTCCACATCGTCGACTCTTGACAAGGTAGATGGTTTGTACTTCTTCGCTAAGAAACATGTCCTTTAGTCGTCGACTTACCTTGCATTTCTTATTTCACCAGCGCAATCGGTTCAAGCCACGAAAATCTGGTGATCTTCCATGATTTCTTCTACACGCTTTCCCGCCATGACCGATTTCCATTGCTCCAATCGCCGTCTGCGGAGCCCTCCGATCAAACAAATCTATTGGGTTTCTCTTTGGCGATCTCGATGATCAGGAGATCATGGCCGCGATGACTACGATGCGGAGATCGGGAGGATCTTAGAAGTTTGAAGGAGGCATCGGTGCGGTCACTTCCACCCGTGCACGAAAGAGAAACCGAACAAGCTATTTGATCTAGTCACAAGGCCACAATCGGAGATCTTGGCCAATAATCACCGATCCGCGATGCCATGGCGGCCGTTGAAGCCGTCCTACCCGGAAGCAATGGCGGCACTCTGAATGTGTGCCACTTGGGCGAAAGGAAGTCCGAGGTTGAGGAGGCTCAAGCACGCATAAGCGCGTGAAGCTCAAGAAGCCGTCGAAATTTACGGGCGAGCTCGTCGCCGACGCCAAGGCGAAAAACGCATAAGTTGTGACGATCTTGGCTGCGACTAAAGGCATCAAGGATAACCTTTCCAAGCTTGAGTCGACAAAGAAATTTCTCTTGGAAGAACTAGCCAAGGCAGAAAAATTAATCCAAGATGGCGGCATTCTATGGAGAAGAACATATCGGCCATGAAAGAGCGAAACTTCGGTATTGCTAAAGTCATCGCAGATGTGACTAAACGATCGGCCAAGGTGAAGCGATGCAGGAGCATAAAGGCGATGGCGCATTCTTGGCGAAGTCGGTGCGTGATTGCGAAGGCGACGGGTGCTCTATCGGCTCTAGGCGCGACTCTTCCTAGTTCTGGCATCCGATATTAACTTCATGAGATATGAGACTCTGTTGGCTGTTTTTTGGAAACACTTGCTTGAATACTTTGTAATTTTACTATACTTGTAATCGGCTGTTTAACCGATTTAATTTTATTTTCATATAATTTTAGTCGCAATCTCTTTTAGCGATTAACGACATCGTGTTAATCTTGGCTCTGAACGTGATCCTTAGCGGCTAGGCTCCAATCAAACGCTAGGATAGTACCTCTTCAAATATTTTAGTTAATAGCTTTAGGCAATACACATCCTTCCAACGTTTCTAAATGCGTGCAATTTCCGCCGACTAGCGATTAACTTTGTATGGTCCTTTCCACATAGGCGACCATTTTCTGAATCGGTTATCTTTTGAACCAACAGGCAAAATCGTTTTCCATACAAAATCGGCGATCGAAAGATTTAGGCACGACCTTTTTATTATACGCTTTTGCCACCCTTATTTTATTCTTTTAAGTCGATCAGCGTGAGACAAGCGTAATTCGCCAATTCATCCAAATTGTCGATCATCAAATTGTTATAATCTTGAGCCGACAAACCGTTCATCGGCTATTCGTATGGATTCAATGTTGATCTCTACGGGTAGAATGGCTTCTTGACCATACACGGTGGTAAGGTGAAAGTTTAAATCGCTCCGTGATAAGCTAGGTGATCGCCCAAAGCGACTCAGATAGAGTTGAATGCCAATTCCTTGGTTTTCATCGATTTTTCTTTTGATTAGTTTAATCGCGTTTTATTGGACGACTCGGCTTGTCAGTTGCTTTGGCGTAGTATGGGGATGAATTCAATAGTTTAACCCCCAGACTTGTTGCGTAAGCCTGAAACTCATTGGACATAAAAACCGTGCCTTGATCGGTTATAATTGTTTGCGGTATTCCAAACCGATGAACAATATGTTCATTAACAAAATCGATGGCTTCAACGCTGGTTACTTTCTTAAGTGATATAGCTTCAACCCACTTTGAGAAATAATCAGTTGCGGCCAAAATAAAATTGTGGCCTTTACTCAATGCAGGAAATATTTGGCCGATTATATCTATTCCCCAACCTCTAAACGGCCATGGCTTGATAATTGGGTGCAAAGCCGATGCTGGTGCTAATTGTATATTGCCAAATTTCTGGCAAGTTTGACAACCTTTGTAGTATTTAAAACAATCTTCTAGCATTGTCGGCCAAAAGTAACCTGTCCGTCTAAGCATCCATTTCATTTTATAGGCCGATTGATGAGAACCACAAATGCCTTCATGTACTTCACCTATTGCCACTCGCGCTTCCTCGGTCCCAAGACATCTTAATAGCAATCCTTCCATCGTCCGATAGTACAAAGTATCGTCCATAACAATGTACTTCAAAGCTCGTTGCCTAATTTTGCGTTACGCCGGCTCGGATGATTTGATCAGGTATTTCTTTATTTGCGTCCTCCAATCCGCGACATCCACACACATGACGGCTTTATCTATTAGCTCAGTCACTTGATATCGGTCGAGGTCTTTGTACCCTGATGCCTATTGAGCCAAGGCATTAGCTCTTTCGTTCAACTCTCTAGGGCGTGGCGGATAGAAAGCAGCGTAAATGAGCCAATGATCTCTATGCATTGCTCCAAGTATTTTAGCGATATCTCGTCTCGACATTGGTATTCTCCTTGATTTCTTTGTATAATTAGCATAGAGTCCCGTATGCCTCAACCGTACTTGCTCGATATTTTCCAATAGCGCAAACCTTTGAGCAATGCTTCGTACTCTGCTGATTATTTGAGCATCGGCTATTTAGCGAAATGCAAACTTCAGTTATGCCCTTTAGGTGATATAAGCACTATCCGATTCCATCACCTTCTCGCACGGACCCATCAAAAACAATTGCCAAGGGCTATGGATACCAAATCAGTAGTAGTATCATGTCCTGTTATAAAATCGGCTAATACCTGCCCTTTGACTGCTTTGGCCGATTCATAGGATAGGTCGAACTCAACCAGGGCATAAGCCCATTTGACAAGTTGACCTCGTAGGATTGGAGCTGACAACATATATTTTATAACATCGGCTTTACAAATTATTTTACAAGCCGATGCTAAAATGTAATGTCTTAGCTTTGTACATGAGAAGTATAAAGACAAGCATAATTTTTCAATGAAAGGGTACCTGACTTCAACATCAAGAAGGCGTCGGCTTAAATAAAAGATAACTCTTTCCTTTCCATCAACTTCTTGTGCTAAAATAGACTCAATAGTCTCCTTTTTAGCCGATATATATAACTTGAATGGAATCCCCTTTTGTGGCGCGGCCAAGACCGGAGGATTGGTTAAATATTTCTTAACATTGTCAAAAGCCTTTTGCTGATCGGCTCCCCATACAAACTCTTGATTATCCTTCAGTTTCGATAGTGGGGTAAATGCGTGGATTCGTTCAGAAAGATTCGAAATGAACCTTCAGAGATAATTGATTTTGCCGATCAACTTCTGTAACTCATTTCTGCACGTCGGGGGCATTGTATCGACTATGGCTTTGACCCTTGTTTGATTAACCTCAATCCCTCTTTCATGCACCATAAAACCTAGAAACTGTCCAGCTGACACGTCGAACGCACATTTGAGAGGATTCATCTTCAAGCCATGCGATCTTATGTTCTGGAAAACTCTCTCTAGATCGGCCAAATGCTGCAAGTCCTCTGCAGATTTTACTACGACATCATCGATGTATATTTCAACGATGTGGCCGATTAAATCGTGAAAAATTAGATTCATGGCTCGCTGATATGTTGCCCCAGCGTTCTTTAATCCGAAGGTCATAACCGTCCACTCGAATAAACCTATTGCACGGGACATCGAAAGTGTTTTTGGTATGTAAACACGCCATGAATATCTGATTATATCCGGCATTCCCATCCAGAAAACATATGATCTTATTCCTCGACGCAGCATCGATAAGTATATCGGCTATAGGCATCGGGTATTCATCTTTTGGTGTCGCTTTGTTCAAATCTCTAAAGTCGACACATACTCCAGTTTTTCGTTTTTCTTCATAACTGGAACAATGTTGGAAACCCACTCCGCATATCGACAAGATCTTATAAACTTAGCCTCCAACAATCGCTCTATCTCTTCTTTTATAATTTTATACAGTAGGATTAAAGCGCCTAAGTGCTTGTTTAAGCGGCCTATAACCTTGTTTAATAGGTAGCGATGTTCTACCAATCGTCGGCTTAGACCAGGGCATCTCGTAATATTCCCAAGCAAAGCAATCTTTATACTTTCTAAAATTTGATTAACTTCTCTTTATATTTTACATCTAAATTTGCGCTCACAAAAGTTGGTCTTTTCTATCACCACTACCTATATCAATTTCTTCAAGCGGATCGGTGGGCGTAAAGCCTTGACCTAACTTTTCAACTTCTTGAAAGTCTTCTATAGCTTCATAGCTATCCGTTGTTTGCCGATAGCTTTGCATTTTATCTTGTAATGCCTTCTTTGTTTTCTTGTCCCCATCGGCGTAGTAGCGCCGTTTGCTCGATCAAATGTGCACGGCTTGACACCGATCGACATAAGTCTGTCTTGCTCATGCGGATGAAATCGCAATCTTCTAATGTTTTCCCGATATACACCTGCTTCTTCATGTTGCCAATTCGCATCGAAGGCGGCCATGGCTATGTGGTGATGTGTCGGCCGTGACAACTTCAACCTCTTCTCCGTTCCATTGTACAAGCGCTTGATGCATAGTTGATGGGATACAGCAGTTGGCATGAATCCAATCTATTCCAAGCAAAACGCTGTAATTTCCTTTTGCGTCAATAACAAAAAATGCGGTCGGCAAAGTCTTACTGCCGACGGTCAGTTCTATAACCATGACGCCTTTGGCATCTGTGGGATCGCCTGTGAAGTCGTTCAAAACCATGTTAATTTTAATCAAGTCTTCATCGGACTTACCCAATTTCTTGCAAGTCGTGTAAGGCATCAAGTTTACTGTGGCTCCACCGTCTACCAGCATCCTTGATATCGGCTTTCCATTTATATACCCTTTCAGATATAATGGTTTCAAATGCCGATGATCATCTCTTGGTTTCTCGAATATTGCGTTTTGGACTCCCGAGCAAGATTGGGCAAAAGTTTCTTTAACCGATTTAATTTTGATTTTGAACTCGGCTAGCAATGTGAATACCATGTTGATATCCATTGGTGGTGTATCATCCCTAATCATAGGAGAATCTAGATCGTCTGCTGATTCAAAATCTTCCTCAGCTTGTTCTTTTTTCTTCCATTCTTTCTTGACAATTTTGACTGGACGAAGCTCATTGAAAGTTTCGTCCCTCTATTTCTCTGCGTCGGCTTCCCGGATCTCTTGAGTCCTTAGCCTCTGAAGTCGTCGGCGTTGCGATCGGCTAAGGCCAGACGGACACCATCTAGGCTTAGGCTCTACTGGTTTTCTTATCTTGCCGACGAGATTATCTTGATCTATGTTTGACCTCCGCGTTTCGACACAGTGCGGTTCTTGCTTTGGTTGGATATCCTTTCGTGAGCAGGCCTTACGAAACCTTCGCTAGAACCGAATCGGCCAGACGACTGTCTTTAGCCGATTGCCTTGCCAATCGTCGCGGGGTAATGTTCCATCGAACGCGTATATGGGGATGGCGGTGCTACTCCCTTTCCCAACAAAGCGCCAAAAGGACATCTCCTATGGGCCCTTTCTCGTTTTGATGTGATATAAATTATCAGGCCGTGACGAGGATATCGTGGTGGCTATTCATCCTTTCATATTTAACCATCGGTTGTGAAAAGTTGGTCCGACCTTTTGGCGATTGGTTTGATGGCGATTTTTGACTTTGTACCATTTACCTACCCGAGGATTACCCTTGGGTTTAATGGTCCTCGAACTTTTCGCCGTGATCGGCTTCTATTTGTAGTGAGCCGATCGTAATTTCGATGTTTGACCAGCTCGATTTGGTGAATATTGACCCGCCGATCCTTTTGGCTCCTCATGGATCGGCTCCTTTCCTTTAGCGAACATTCAACCATGTTGATTGGAAATGGATCGACATCAACTTGCATGGTTGGCTCGTCGGCAAATTTTAGCCGACCAGTCCTCAATGGCCATTGGATCATTGACGAAAAATATTGCGATCATTAGTATTGTGAGAAAAGAATAGTGCCACTTGCAATACTGCGTTTCTTGATCTCGTCAGCCGATGGTATAACATGTCCCTCGGGTAACCGTATTATTTTTTCTTGTAATAACAAATCAAAAATACGATCACACTTGGAAATATCAAAGGCATATTTAACTTTCGACTTATTTCTAGTCGGCTTTAGCCAAGAACAGACAACGGACTTTTTAGAGCCTTTTACCCATTCGGCTATATTTATTTCTGCCTCATCATCCTCTGAAGAATCACTGGGACAATATTCGACCATATTAACTTTGGCTTTGTCCTTCTCCTTATTATTATTATTCTTGGATCTATCCTTAAATGCTTCACTATCAGGGAATCGGCTTTCTTGAGCCGATACACGATGAAGCAAGTGACCCAAGTCAGCAAACTCTTGCCCTCCAAACTTTTCCTAAGTGGAGAATTAATCCTTGAAAGCGCCAAATCGGCAAGTTGATTATCGGGCAAAATAACGCTAAAACATCGATTCCTAGTCTCCTAAACCTTTTAATGTAATCGATTACGATTCCCCAAATTTACGTGGACGGAGCTCGGATCGAAAATCTGAGCTCAAAGCGCGAAAAAAGTATTCGTGAAATCGGCTTTCCAAATCGTTCCAAAAGTGGACCGAATTCAGAGGTAAATAGGTAAACCAGGTAAAAGCTGCTCCGAACAATGACAATGGGAACAATCTTATTTTTAGTCCATCGGACTGAGCCGCTTCGCCGCATTGAGCGATAAAGCGTCCGATGTGTTCCAACGTCATGGTCGAATCATCACGAATTTCGCAAAGTGCGGTACTCTGAAATTATGAGGGTATGGCATCGATCTATGTAATCGGATACGACTTTCTATAGCGATAACCTTTCACTTAAGTTTGTATGAGGCGAGTCACGTAAAGCAATGGAAATCGATATGCACAATTTACATTATCAACCATTGGCATAGCAGGCCCTTGATAATGTTGGTCATAGTTGGCAGCCTGGCCCCCGAGTGCAAGCTCGGGTTGCCAATATGCTACATCGTCGACACGACCATCTTGATCATCCGATTATGCGACTTGAGGTTAAACCTTTGGGACAAGCGGCTCTGAGTATGTCACTACCTATGTTGACACAGGTTTCTAAGCATGGTAGGATCTTGAGAGAATCTCTCGAGCCAATCGGTGTGGAACCGATTGGGGAAAAGCATAGAACGGAGCCGACGGCGCAGATTTATCGATCGTCTAACTTGGCGGCATCGGTGTAGGAATGGTAATGGCTTACCCAGCCACCGAGGATCTCTAGGCAATATTACGGTCGGTGAGTAGGCATCATTGTAGGGGTGAGGTTATAGCCGATGGTTTAGGATCATTTGTCGAGCTCTGCGTATTTTGCGCTCTTGAAAAATAGGATAATTTGGCGAGCTTGTAATGGGTCAGCGGACTTCTGACGAGGCTAACTCTGGGCTATAGATTTGCGCTATTTGCTATCATCGGCTTGGCGTTATTACGAGCCGATGATTGATTTATTAAGGCATGGTGCACAAGCGATTGATCATAGCCGATAATTCGGCGAGCGGCGGATATCGGCTTCTGGGTTACGTGACACCCGCGTCTCCCGGCGTTGACCGTCGCGGTGATTTTGAGTGGCGCCACGTCGGTTTTACGATAACGACTTAGCATCATCTCCTCCGCGCGGATCTTAGCGCCTCTATTTCTGACGTTGTTCGCGGTCAAATCGTCCATTGTTGGGACAATTATGGCTTCTACGTTTAGATCTGATGGTGGAATCGACTTCCCTGATGAAGACATGGGTCCCACCAGGCGTGCCAAGAGTGTGTTGGCGTCAAAAACTTGATGTAGGGTTTACGGCAAACGACACCGAGACGAACACCGGGTTGAGTGTGCGGTCGATTTGACACATGCAAACAAGGTAAAAATATAAAATTTACTCAAAAGCCGATCGTAACGATCAATCGGCTTAGACTCAATCAGCTTGAAACCGATTAAGATTAAAGTAGCAGGTAAGTCTAACTAGCGATTAAGGCTAATCGGAGGATAAAGGTAGATCGACTACGAAGAAGGCGTCATGCAACAAAATCGAACAAATCAAACCTAGGGGGTATGGCGGCGAAGATCAACAATCGGCGATCGCAACTTTATTGATCAAAATCGATTACAAAGAGAGAGATTTAAATTACAGAGGCTACTCCTAGTCGACAGGAAAAAGTAGAAAAATAAAAGCTGGTTGATTGTATTGTGTTGTTCATGCAGCTTGCTCTGGTCCTTCTTTTATTCCCTTCGGCCGACGTGTCCTACTACAAGTCTTGATCTGTATCAGTCTTTATCTCGGACAGTTATTTCCTTAAAGATCTTGTCGTTACCAAATATCTCCAAATCTTTCCAACCTGTTAGTTAATTCCCGTATCTTTGACCTTATTACCGATTTTGACTAGACTTGCCAAATTTTGGTGCAAACACTACCTTAAGGGGTTATGAGTATAAATATAATATCCGATTATACAAGAGGATTGAATCAATCATAAAGAGAGAAAATAGTTGACCACCCTACATTCTACGTTTATCTATTTATGATTTTCCTTCGTCTGAATTATTCAGGTATCGGGGTTGATCTTGGACGACTGCTGTATATTATTCAACGATAATGACACACTCAAGACTCAAGAGTCGTGTGTTACTTGTAGACCCAGTCCACGGGAAACCTGGGAGGGTCCACGGAGGCAACAGCGAGCGAGCAGTGAAGTGAGGAAGGCATCCCTCTCCCACCTTTATCCATCCATCAAGATCGATTCCCAATGGCCGCCGCCGCCGAGCCCTCCTCCGGCGACCACCGCCGCTACCTCATAGGCTACGCGCTCGCGCCCAAGAAGCAGCAGAGCTTCATCCAGCCCTCGCTCCTCTCGCGCGCGGCCGCCCGCGGCATGGACCTCGTCCCCGTCGACGCCTCGCGGCCCCTGGCCGAGCAGGGCCCCTTCGACCTCCTCATCCACAAGCTCTACGGCGACGCCTGGCGCGCCGAGCTCGAGGCCTTCTCCACGCGCCACCCCTCCGTCCCCGTCGTCGACCCGCCCCACGCCATCGATCGCCTCCACAACCGCATCTCCATGCTCCAGGTCGTCTCCGAGCTCGACGTCCCGCTCGCCGCCAACCACACGTTCGGCATCCCCAGCCAGGTCGTCGTATACGATGCCGCTGCCCTCGCAGACTCGGGCCTCCTCGCCGCCCTCCGCTTCCCCCTCATCGCCAAGCCACTCGTCGCCGACGGCACCGCCAAGTCACACAAGATGTCCCTCGTCTACCACCGCGAAGGCCTCCGCAAGCTCCGCCCGCCGCTCGTCCTACAGGAGTTCGTCAACCACGGCGGTGTCATCTTCAAGGTCTATGTCGTCGGCGGCCACGTCACCTGCGTCAAGCGCCGCAGCCTCCCGGATGTGTCGAAGGAGATCCTCGAGGACACCTCCGCCGAGGGCTCCGTCTCCTTCTCTCAGGTCTCCAATCTCCCCACCGAGCGCACGGCCGAGGAGTACTACGAGGCCATGCGCCTCGAGGACGCCGTCATGCCGCCCAACAGCTTCGTCAACGAGATTGCAGGGGGGCTCCGCCGCGCGCTGGACCTCCAGCTCTTCAACTTCGACATGATCCGGGACGTCCGCGCCGGCGATCGGTACCTCGTCATTGACATCAACTACTTCCCTGGTTACGCCAAGATGCCGGGATACGAGACTGTCCTCACAGATTTCTTCTGGGAGATGGTTCATAAGGATGACGTATCGCAGAAGGAGGATAAGGGGAGCAATCATGCCGTCGTGAAATGAGATGGATTTGGGACAGCATGGTTGCAAATCTTGGATGTCTGGGGAATGCAAGGTGGCAGGCTGCTTGCACCATTTGAGGGGAATAATGAACAACCAATTAGGATGGGGACAAACGGATTCCGGAGGGTTTCAACAGGCGGAACGCGGAGACCCTGCGGTGTAAATCCTTACTCCTAACTCCTTTCATACCAGTTGTTTAGGTATCTTTCTGTTGTTCCTAGTTTGGTTACAACATAAAAGAGAGAATGAAAGCAAACTTCTAAAGGAAATTTGCTCTCAATGCGCAAACCTTTTGTTCTTGAGTACTGGATTAATGGCAGTCCCATTATCATATTTTGCGATGCATCTCTTGGAATGCTGGTAGCCTGTGCTATGATCCAGTTTGGTATGTTCATGCTATCAAGTAAAAATGAGTAGAGATTTTAGAACTGGTTCTTTTAGTTCAAAGCAAGAACCTAGTGAAAAATTCTACAGTATCATCCTGTGATGAAATGTCAGACACCTTTCTTTGAATATCCATTCTTAGTGGTGCTGCAATGATAAATATGTTCTCAGTTGATCATGGTACTATGCTTTCCTTATTTGCATGCAAAGCAGAGATTCTTCTGTTTATGACAACAGTTACATCATGATGAATATCGTTGTTATATCATGATGAATATTGTTGTTTATGGTGTCAAAAGTTGCGTAATGCAAGCTGCCCTTTTTTATTCCTTCATAATGTGAGACGTTTTAAGTTTAGTGTATTTGCGATTTGTTTTATCTGTGTTCTGTTCAACGTCAGTTGATTGCCATAGGCTTCGCTCTTTTTGTCGCAGATGATGAAATGATTCATGAATGGTCATTGCTGACATTAGGATGGATTCTCGCCTGCGCTGATGTAATAATCTAGGGAAGTAACAGCTTACAATTCATTTGTTGGAGGCTTTATTGACTATGGTACTGTTTTAGCTTAACTCGGATAGTAATATTTGGTCCATAGGCATCGATGTTGGAAAAATGAGCTTAAATGTTTTTAGAACATGAAGCGATGTTTCATGGTGGGAGCTGTTTTTTTTTTTCCTGGATTTCATTGAACTCGATTCTGAAGACAATACTGTGAGTTTATTATGCCCCTATGACATGCTATGCCTCCTCCTGGACTAGTTATTTTGTGCTTGATTCCCCTTGGTCGATTCCGATTTATTTGTCATGGGATTTTGTTTCTCTTTTGGTGGTTTGCACATTTATTCTTATCCGTGGATAAATGCCATTATCATCCCGCTTGCATAAAAATTGTTTACTTGCGATCGGGATCCAAAGCATCTCCACTGAAAAGTTGCGCCTTGTTTCTGTTATTCGAGGTCGTGGATGATAGATGCTTTGGTGCTGTGCATGCCTCTTTTTTCTCTTTCTTTTTCTCGAATCAGATTCAGATGCCTTTCTTTTTCTTCAAATTGAGCCCCATGACGCGTCTCCTATATTATCCGCACTGGGACTGGAATGGGCTTTTCTCCACCCCAGACTCCAAAGACCAGTCGGCCTAAACCTTTATCTGACTAATATATGTGCCGTTTTCTCGCTGCTCTTTTTGTTACTGATTTTCTTCTTTGACACGATTGGCGAACATTCTGGCGACTAGGTAGCTGGACCTGATACCCACTGCATATTTTTTTTCCTTTACTCGACATATAGTGTTGCGAAACTCTCGTGGCCCATGGAAAGCCCACGTTGACCTCTTAGCCGAAACCCTAGGTAAGCGCTATAAAAGGAGGAGGGGGTTCCCCTATGTACAAGAAATCATTAGCAACAAAGAATTCGTTGTCGCTCTCCCCATATACATGTCTCTCTCTGCATGCATTCTCCGATTTTAGATCGTTGGGAACTCGGATTATTCGATAGCGAGGTTTCTTAACACGTTATCGACGAAGCTCTAGGTGAGCAGTTGAAAAGGTGAGAAGAGGTGAGAATCGGCGTTTGAATTTAATCATTGTTGATCCTATGCATGCATCTACCCTACGTATCGGTTCTTTGTGTTCGTCGCATGGCAAGAAGCTAAGCGACACGAAACTACGATGCGAAGCTCTTGTTCATCATTCACAAAAAAAATGTGTTTGGTTTCGGCTCGCGCGCGCACCGCAATCGCCGTCGCAAACGCGAAGCCGTCTAGGTTCCCACGCTCGGCGGCTAGTCACCGTTCTTGCCGTCGTTGGCCTCCGACCCTTCGCGGGCGCGCCGCACGGCCTCGGTTTCACCGCTCGAAGGCGGCCAAAGAAGCGGCGGCGGCACCGCCCGGCGCCGGCGCGCCGCGGCGCTCAGCGCCTGCCCGGCGCCCGCGCGCGACGGCGCCACGGCCGCCGTGCTCGTCGCTCGGCAACGCCGTCGGCGCTTTGTCGCGCGTGGTTGCGTCCGGCTTGCCGTGGCTCGCGACCTCCTCGCTCGCCGATGCCGGCGCCGCGGCGCCACCGCCACGTTGCCTCGGCCGCGCCGCGCCCAATATCACCGTACCGCCTGAAGCGCGCGCTCGCATGCGACACGCCGCCGCCGCAGCCTCGGCCTCCACGCCGCCGCCGCCGGCGCCGGCATTGGCCTCCGCGCCGCCGCATGAAGCGCCGGCCTCGGCCGCCGCCGTCGCCATCCGGCTCGATCTTCGCGCCGCGCCGCTGCGCCACTCGGCCTCGCAGCGCCGTCGCCCGGCTTCGGCCGCGCGACATCGCCGCCCGCCCGCGTCGTGCCACCCCATCCAGCGGCGGCCGGCCCAAAGCGCGGCTCCCGGTCTGGTTCGCGTCGCGCGCCGCCCCAACCGCCGACCTCGGGGCGGCCGCCGGCGCCCGACCTCGACCGCAAGCCGCGCCCGCGCGAGCAGACGCCGCGCGCAGCGCCATAGCCCCGAGCTCGGCGCGGCCTCGGCTCGGCCGCCGCGGCCGCGCCTAAAACGGCCGTCGCCGAGCCCGTAGCGCCGTGCCTCGCGGCCGCGCCGGCAGCGCCATCGGCCTCGCCGCCGGCTCGGCGCCAGCGCCGCCTCGCGCCCATAGCGCCCGACCCAGCTGCCGGCTCGGCCAGTGCCACCTCGCCTTGATCCGCCGCCGAAAGCACCACCCGAAGCGACTCCGCCGTTGTGCGCTCTGGCCAAAACCACCGAAGGAAGAGTCGGGGCGGCGGGCGCGCGCGAGTCAAGTGCACAGGCAAGGTGGCGTGGCGAGGCGAGCCAGACGAGCAGGCAGGCGCAGGCGCGGCGTGGACTGGCGAGCGACGCGAGCACGAAGGAGGTGGCGCATGCGCGTGCTTGCGCGCTTGGAAACCCTAAGCGCATGCGCATTTTGGGCGGGCAAGGCCCAAATAGCCGATCGGCCAGGAAAGGAAAGGAAAAGAAAAGAAAAGGAAAAAAAAAAGAAAGGAAAAGAAAGAAAAGGAAGGAAGAAAGAAAAAAAGAGAGGAAAAAATTGCGAGAAAAATTTGAAAAATTGCGGAGAAATCAAGAAGATTTATTTGGCTCTGTTTTAATTTTCTAGCATTATTTCTCTGTTTTTATGAATATTCTTTATGAATTTTTGAATCCATTGCTTTATTTAAGATCTTGCAATGCATAGCAATTAATTTTACGTACTTTATGCTTATTGCAACCATTTTCTATTAGATTACACAGTAATCTAATGTCGAATTTGAAATCATGAATCGTGAATCGTGAGTTTGAAGAAGCGGCCCTTGCGGTCGAACTACCTCACTTGGGCATCGGACGTGAAGATAGTTCTTGGGGGCAAGAAGCTTCGTGCTGCGATTGGTTTAGGATCCTCGCAGGACGCGAAACCTACCGTCGAGCAGAACGATCAAACCGTGCACTGTCGTTTAAATGCATGAATCGCATTTTCTTTTAGATTATGGTTGTTAGCATTTTCTTTTGAATAATGAATAGTAAGCTCTAGAAGAGCATACTTCTCTCATGAATATATATGCAATTTATTCTTTATTCCAGTATTCTTTCATTTACAAGCATATTTGAATTATTTTGCCTCTGTTTGATTGGGATTATATTTCTTGCATCTAGAAATCGTGTAGCGCCCAAATGGAAGAGATATGCATTGTTGATAAGTGGCACAACAAATACCATCTTAAGAGAGTCTAAATACTTTGATCGATCACGAAGAATTTGGAAAGATTACTACGATCGCAGGAAGCGACTCATATGTAATCGGCTCAGGAAGAGCCACTATTATATTACCTATGGGTACAACTTTGGTAATTGAAGAAGCCCTTTTGTACCCTGAATTAACGCGCACTCTCTTAAGCTTTAAAGACATTCGCGCCAATGGTTTTCACGTAGAAACCAATGCAGAAAATGGCAAAGAATACTTGTGCATTGTGAAGCACGCGGTATGTGGAAAAATGGTATTAGAAAAATGCCCCTCATATGAATCTGGGTTGTACTACACGAACATTCATGCACCCGAAGTGTTTACTTCCTTGAAGACTATTTTTAGAAGCTCTGAGTTATTTTCTTTATGGCATGGTAGATTAGGCCATCCTGGTCTTAGAATGATGAGAAATATAGTGAACAACTCACAAGGTCATAACATTAATGTTAAAAATTTCCCTAATCATGAAGATTTTGTGTGCCCTGCATGTGCCACCGGGAAATTAATAATTAGACCCTCTGTCATGAAAGTGCAAAGTGAAATTCTGCATTCTGGAGCATCCAGGGGATATTTGCGGCCGATTCAGCCCTTGTCGGGGCCGTTCGATACTTTATGGTGCTCATCGATGCTTCCTCGAAATGGTCGCATGTATGCTTATTGTCAACAAGAAACCATGCTTTTGCAAAGCGATCTCACAGATCATAAAATTAAGAATACTTTCCACGATCATCGCGTGAAGTCGAATGGACAATGCGGAGAATTTACTTCAAAGGCATTTGATGATTATTGCGGCGCGAGGATAGCGATTGAGCACTCCGTACCGCCGTCCATACGCGAGAATGGGCTAGCGAAGCACTAATAAAGAGGATTAAGTTCATTGCGGACCGCTTTGCGAGTTGTAACTTGCCCAACACTTGTTGGGGACACGCGATCTGCACGCGGCTCTTATCAATTTGGACCGTCGGCCTACAACATCCATTCTCCTATGCGGCTTGTGCAGGATCATCCGAAGATCTTCCATCTTAGAAAATTTGGGTGTATGGTATATGTACCTATACCACCCCTCGTGATTGCAATGGGCCCTCTCATGAAGTGCGGGATATCGTTGGTTATGGGAGTGTATCCATAATTAGGTATTTGGAACCCATGATTGGAGACTTGCATCTGACCCGATTCGATTGCATCTTTGGCGAGGATCGTTTCCGTCATTAGGGGAGAAATCAACCTTTGGATGAAAAATGCGGAAATCATATGGCATTCATTGGGATCCCGCACATGACCCCGCACTAATGAAGCAAATCAAGAAGTCGAGAAGATAATTGATTTGCGAATTTAGCAAATGAACTGCTGATCATTTTGTGATCGAAGGGCGTGGTTAAATCGCATGTACCGACAAGAAATGCACGAGAGGGTGGAAATACCAAAGAAAATAGAAGGTATCCCTCGGCTGTTGAGGCCTCAAAGAAAAAACAGAAAACACGGTTCCTCAAACCCAAAGTACCGGAGGCGTCTGAGAAAAGCTGGCGAGAGGACTTACCACAACCAATCACGAAAATGCCCCAAGGAAAGAAGGGAGCCAATTGAGACACAGGCTGGAAAGAAGCCAACAGGAAAGGCAATTCGGACTTGAATCTTCCTTTGAAGGAAGCCGCGGAAATAATGTGTGCGCACAAATAGGCGATGAAAAGCTAAAGGAACTTGCTCTGCGATAGGGAATAGCGCGAAGAGCAAGTAGAAGTGCATGAAGCACCCCATGAAGAAATGGTCATAAACTTTGTAATAACGGAGAATCCTGAATAGAGCAACGACCAGCGTTGATGCATACTTTGCAAAGAAGATTGCCTCGATCATTGATCATGATTCGAGCACTGCATCTCGCGAGTGCAAGAAAAGGCTAGATTGGGAAGAATGGAAAAGGCAATCAACTGCGAGTTAGTCTCTCGAACACGAGAGAGGTGTTTGGGCCGTATGCGCACACCTCCCCATATAAACCCGTAGGTCACAAATGGGTCTTTGTTGGAAGAGAAATGAAAACAACGAAGTTGTAAGGTACAAAGCAAGGCTTGTAGCTCAAGGTTTCACTCAACGTCACGGAGTTGATTATGAAGAAACCTATCCTCCGGTCATGGGAGGAATTACCTTTAGATATTTGGTCTCAATGGCGATCAACTTGAAGTTGAGAATGAAGCTAATGGATGTTGTCACAGCATACTTGTATGAAAACTTGGATTAGGAGATATACATGAAATCTAGGAAGGAATTCCTATCCCGAACCAAGGCCAGACAAATAGAAACATGTCTGAGTGTGAAATTGGAGAAATCATTGTATAAATTTGAATCGATCGGGAAGAATGTGGTACAATCGCTTGAGTGTTTTTTCTGCAAAAAGGCTACACAAGCAGCGAAGATTGTCCATGTGTGTTTATCAATGATCCCGAATGGATTACGTATAATCTCCGTCTATGTAGATGACTTGAACATCATTGGAACAGATGAAGAAATTAAAGAAGCATGCTCATACTTGAAGTCTGAGTTTGAAATGAAGGATTTGGGTAAAACCAAATTTTGTTTAGGCTTGCAGCTTGAACATGTCCAAGGAGGAATCTTGGTACACCAATCAACCTACATGCGAGAAAGTGTTGGAAAGGTTTGGATTTGAAAAAGCATATCTGCAAAGACTCCAATGGTCGGAAGGTCACTCCAAGCAGACCTAGACCCATCTGAGACCTAGAGAAGAGGGAGGAAGTCACGGGAGCGAGAATTCCCATATCGAGTGCGATTGGAGCGCTCATGTACCTTGCGAATAGCACTAGAGCGGACATTGCGTTATTTGTGAATTTGCTAGCTCGATGCAGATCTGAGACCCACCAAAAGGCATTGGAAAGGGATCAAGGACATCTTCCGCTACCTCCAAGGAAGCAAAGATCTTGGTTTGTTCTTTAGGAAAAATAATGAATTGAATTTGGTTGGCTACGCCGATGCTGGGTACTTATCAGACCCGCATACTGGCAAGTCCCAAACTGGCTATGTTTTCCTATGTGGAGGAACAGCAGTTTCTTGGAAGTCGTCTAAGCAGACTCTTGTCTCGACGTCGACAAACCACTCGGAAATCATTGCTTTGTATGAAGCATCTCGTGAATGTGCATAGCTCAGAAGAATGGTTCACCACATCCAGAAGTCATGTGGTTTGAACATTGAGCAAACTCCCACAATTATTTATGAAGATAATGCAGCTTGTGTTGCCCAAGCACAGATGGGTTATGTGAAGAGCAATCTCACGAAGCATATCAACTCCAAGTTCTTCTATGCTCATGAATTGCATAAGATGAACGAGATCAAGATATTGCATACTAAGTCATGTGAAAATCTTGCAGATTTATTCACTAAATCACTCCCAGCATCTACCTTTGAAAGGTGCGTGAAAGGAATTGGGATGATGAGACTTAGAGAAGTGCAGATTCGGGGAGATATTTCACATACTCCCACATGAATCTCGAGCATGAATTATGAATACCCAACATGAATCTTGAAGATTAGCAATTGAAGTTGGGAGAATTGTACTCTTTTTCCTTAGCAAGTTTTTCATGAAGTTTTCTTGCATAAGGTTTTAACGAGGCAATTCGTGTAACATAGTAAGCGTATGCTATGTACTCTTTCTCCAAGTATTTTTCCCACTGGGTTTTTCTAGAGTTTTAATGAGGCATATGCATCTCGCGGCAAAGGGCCCAAGGGGGAGTGTTGGGAAACTCTCGTGGCCCATGGAAAGCCCACGTTTGCCCCTTAGCCGAAACCCTAGGTGAGCGCTATAAAAGGAGGAGGGGTCCCCCCTATGTACAAGAAATCATTAGCAATAAAGAATTCGCTGTCGCTCTCCCCATATACCTGTGTCTCTCTCTGTCTGTTCTCCAATTTTAGATCTGTTCGGGAACCCCGGACTATTCGATAGCGAGGTTTCTTAACATATAGAATCAAATCCTCCAGTGAAGGAGTAACACACGGCTGTGGTTATCTGAAAATAGAGCGCATTCTTGGACAAGCTCTAGTAGAGCAGATCAGGTGCCAACAAGGATCTCTGTCTCTGACGACTGATGAGTCAGTTTCATACATCGCTGGAGGAGGGAGACTGGAGAGTACTGGATGAGGCTCCTCCGCTGCATATATCGACCGTATTGGATCGCCTCGCAGTTGGAAACTGGCCGGCCGGGTATCTAGCTGTTATCCGCGCGCGGCCGCTAGATCTGCTCATTCAGTGGACGTTTTCTTTCTAGCTTTCTTTCTTAAGACAAGCTAACCAACCTAATCTATCTGAAATTAAGGTGGTTAATTTGGTCATGGTCTCGTGGAATATACGATCAATGATACCATACGGCGCCTTTCCCTTCACTCTCCTTTTCCCACCCCTCCTTTTCCTCTTAATACAAAAAAATTTCGATTCGAAACTTAGATGAATCAAAACTTTCGATGCAAACAAAAATTCTCGGTTCGAAAACTTTCGATGCTAAACTTAGATGGTTCAAAACTTTGAACTCAAATCAAAAAATTTCGGTTCCAAAACTTTCGATTTAAAAACATTCGGTTCAAAACTTTCGATTCGAAACTTAGATGAATCAAAACTTTCAGTTAAAAATTTTCAATTCAACAAAACATTTTCGGTCCGAAAACTTTCAATCCAAAAACTTTTGGTTCAAAACTTCTGACTCGAAAACTTTCGATACAAATACTTTCGGTACGAAAACTTTTCTTTCAAAAAAATTCAGTTTGAAAAACTTGTAGTCCAAAAACTTTTGAAAATAGTTAAAAAATTGCTTCCTATTGGAGGAAATCCCATCACCTCTCGGATAGGTGGCCCATACTCCGCTAGCTCTCTAAAGAGGATAATACTGGGGAGATCACATCATACTCCGCTAGCCCCCTCTAAACCGGGTACATGGTGCGAGGTGTTGAGGAAAATCCCATTATACTTCGTCGGCCCTCAAAAGAGGGTACATGGTCTGGGGTTTTGTGGGAGATTCCACCATACTATGCCAGTCCTCTAAAAAGGGTACGTGGTGTAGGATGTCAGGGGAGATCCCATCATACTCTGCCAGCCCTCCAGGGCATTTGCCTTGTTCTCGTTCATAGGGCACGAGGCTCAACACTAGGACTACGAGGGGCCCTATGTAAGCGCCTACTAAGATAGAGGTGCACCCCTACCTCGCTCAGTATTGACTGATCAGTGGGCTGCCAAGTCTTGTGACCCCTAAAACACTTCACCTCCTATCCGGAGAAGGGCACATGGTAGAGTGCCCTAACCTACGGGAGCTTGGTGAAGTACCCTTCTATCTAGATCACTTCCCCTCATTCCTATCTACGAGACATATGGCTCAACACCATGTCCACTAGGGCGCCCCTTAGGTGCCCAATGGAGATGGATAGGCCTCTCGTCTCGCTTGGGATCGATTGATGAGTAAGGCCGCCAAGTCCCATGGTCCCCTTGATATCGGCCCACAAAGGAACACTCAAGCCTTAGGACCCTCCATAGGACCCCAGAGTCAGAGGCCTACCTCTAGGAAACCCATGCCCCCCTATGGAACTTCACCTTCTGAAGGACCATGTGGAGGTCCATCCATGTTTGTGATGAGTATTTGACTTTATTTGAGCAAGGTGTGCTCAAGTTTGAGTTTGATTTGGATTGATTTTCAAAATGAAGCAATTTGAGTTGTCTCTGCCAGGAGTGGCAGTATCGGCCGTATGGGCGCGGTAGTGATGAGTTGGATGGGTTTATTGCATATCATTGTGGGCATTGTTATGTGATGTGTTTCCTTGTTTTTTATGGTTGCAGGACGACGGTGCTAGGTCATGGTGAGGCGGAGGATGACTGGGACTAGGCGAGGAGCGTCGGAGGTCCAGATGGTTGGGAAATCGCTGGAAGATGATCGGAGACGGAGTCCGGGCAAGTCAAGAAGACAAGGAGATGATGCTAGCTAGATGCCGCGTGGATCAATGAGGGCCGTCGGATTGAGGTCTAGTTGATAGGTTAGCGGGTCTAGGTAGTATGCTTTGAAAATCGTGCAAGAAAACCCGGTATGTGTGTGGGTTTTGAGTTAGCCCTTGCAAGGCTGTGAGTGTGGGTTAATCCTAGCCCTTAGATGAGTGCTCTAGGGTTGAGGGACTCATCCAAGGGTGGTAGGTGACCCAAGAGTAGTATAAATAGGGGTGGAGGGGTAGCCTCCTCCCCTTGAAGGTTTTAAGGTTTTTAATGCTCCTTTGAGCTTTGCCCACATGAATATGAGGCTTTGTAACCTCTCTTTCCAGAAATGAAATGTTTCCTCAAATCATTTCTTTTCTTTGTGCATTTACATTACGCATTTAAATTACGCAATTTACATTATGCACTTAAATTCTGCAATTAAATTCAGCACTTACATTCTTGCAATTTACATTTATGCAATTTGGATTTGCCACCCTCCTTCTAAATGCTGTTCTTCTAGGATGTATTAAGGGTGTTCATTTGGTTTTACATCTTTCTTACACCCTAGGATAGACTAGAGATCAAGTTTTTTATCAATTTGCAAATCTGTCCAGAACTTGTTCTTCACGTTGCAGCAATCAGTATTTTATTTTTCTAAAAATATATAAAAATCATTTTTAAGTGATTCTTTTTGGAGAAGGTTCAGGACTCATATATACATCTTTATAAATTTCTTGAGTCCATTGGTTGCACCGTTTGAGAGCTATAAAGTGAAAACCGAGCCTCAAACTTTCTGGTCGAAGTTCCTTACCTTCTGTATTGCTTGATTTTTAATTCTTATTCTACATAGCTTTCTGAGGTGATTTTTGGTGGATTGTTTCAAAACTCTACTGCTCACAGGGACAAAAATTCCCAAAAATTTTAGAGCAACAGAAACTCACCAACCACCTGTTCCAACTTAGGACAATTTCTGAAAATCTGCTTTAACTTTTCTGAAAATAGACTTTGGTATTTTAGCTTTATCTCTTTTAGAAAAGAAGTCTTTTGTATTGATTCCTCTTTTGTTTGGACACTTGACAACCAGGATTGTGATTAAAAAACCCCTCATATGATTCATGGTTCTTATCCATGCAAGCTAGGGGTACACATAGTTGTCTAATTGTTCTGGGTTTTGAAGGGTGTGTGAATATGAGAAGCACCAGTTTGAATGAAAATATTTGGGTGCTCTAGATTTTTATTGCAAAAGTGTTTGGAGTACATTGAGTGGAGGAAATTTTATTTGGGATCATTCACCCCCCCTCTGATCGTCATTTCGATCTTTCAATTGGTATCAGAGCCGGTTTTGCTCTTCCATAGATCTTGACCGGTCTCAAGAGCCATGGCGATGGACAAGTATTCCACCAAGCCTCCCATTTTTGCTGGAGTTGATTTTTCGTTTTGGAAATCGCGAATGGAGTCATACATCACTACCGGGGCTTCGATATGGCGGAAGGTGAAACTCGTATGAGGTTCCTGGCGATGAAAGCGTCACGGCGGAAATATGGTGGCGTTGAGGCTAACGCTAAGGCAAGGAACATCCTCATACTGGTCTTAGCCGCATGATGAGTAAGATAGGATTTCTCACCTTCGTTCGCTCACGATATTTGGGTGACCCTCGATGCTTACCATGAGGCACTACTCAAATCAAGACCATGAGGCAGGACCAGTTCAAGCGTGAGTTCAACAAGTTTGAACAACAGCTGGTGAGAGTCTTGATGAGTGCTTGATCGTTTACCAAGATCTTGGCGATCTTGGCGGTTGGTTGTATATACCCCGACTCGGATAATTCTCGATATTTCTTGACCGCTTTTCGATTTGCGCGTTTGGGAGATGAAGGTGACCACCATCAAGGACACCAGCGACACTGTCGACCTTGACTCTTGGCGGGCTTTATTCCCGCCTCAAGACTCATGAGATCGGCGTCGTCTCGCGGAAGACGAAGTCTCGATCGATGGCTTTGGTCACCGATCCCATTGGATCCTCTCTTTCGATTCTTACATTGGTTTCTCTCTCTCGCCCTTTGCGAGCTAGCGATGACCAAGCGGAAAAATTTCAGAAAATGAGTTTGCTCTTCTTGCTCGCAAATTTTCATATGCATACAAGAGAGTGAGAGAGAGGAAGAGAGGTGGGATGATCACTGTTTCAAGTGTGGTGGCCCCAACCACATTCGAGCAAAGCGCCCCAAGCGGAGAAGGCTAAGAACGATGCGGCGGTTCGGCAAAAACGACTACATTGACAAGAACCGCAACAAGAAGCCTCGGTTCGTGAGCCAATGCATGAGAAGAAGTACCGCAACTTCTCCAAGAACAAGAAGCTCTTCCACGCGTCCTCGCCGCGGCAGCGACATCAACCTCTCCGACACGGAGACATGGAGCAACGAGGCGAGGATGAACCGCAAGAGAAGAAGGGCGGCGATGACTTCTCGGCATGTGCTTCATGGCCGGCGCCAGCGGCATCGGTGACTTCGGACGAGTACCCTCCTATGACCAGCTCAATGAAGCTTTACGTAAACTAGAAAAATTTCATGCTAGAGCTAGAGCTAGGTGTACTGAGCTTGAGAAGGAAGTAGGTACCTTGACTCGGGAGTTAGCTTCTCTTAGATCTTCTTCTGCCGAGTCACCGATGATTGCTCTTTGTGTGATGCTATTCTTGTGGAGTTGGAGAACTTAAGGACTATGCATGATAGTGTGTTGAGTGAATTAGATAGTCTTAAGTTGAAGAATGCTAGCGATAATTCTGTTGATGCTATTCCACTAGATACTAGTTTTCTTCATGCTCACTCTATTCCTTCTTGTGCTAATTGCCCTAAATTGCTTGCCGAAATTGATGCCATGAGCGAACACCTTAGAAAGCTTTCTGCTAGAAATGATGAACTTAAATTGCATGCTTCTAAGGACCCAGTCAGCTCATGTGAGGGATGTAGGCAACTAAAACTTGACAATGATGCTTTGAATGTCAAGTGTGATCAACTTTCTAAGGACTTACTAGTTAAGTCAAAAACTGGTTGCCTGCTGTGTATTGGGGTTAAGGATGATGTGGATCAAATCCATGTCGAGCTTAGGAAGAAGTTAAAAGACCAAACCCTTAGGATTAGAGATGCTCCTTGCGTTTCTTGTGAGGCCCTCAAGATTGAGGCAGCCGTGCTAGGGGAACAAAAAGCACGTGCTGAGAGATCTTCTCTTTCTGGTTCTTCTTCTTCCTCTCCTTCCCCCTGTTCTTCTTGTGCTTCTTTCTTTCGAGATTGCCAGTATCTTATGAGCATTCTCGAGAAGTTTGTTGGAGGCAAAAAGAAGCTCAATCTTATTCTAGACCAATCCAAGATTAGTAGATTCAATCAAGGTCTAGGATTTGATCTCTTGGAGCACGCTCGGGCGCATCCTCCCACCATTGTGCGCGGCTCCAAGAGTGGTGAGATTGTGGTTGCTCCTAGAGTGAGCACCACCGTGTTTAGGTCTGCTGGGGTTGTCCATAGGACTTTTGATCAGAAGGGTGTTACTCCTGTTGCTTCTGTCTCTAGCAAGGCGAAGTACACATGCACCTTCTGTAAGAAGGATAGTCACCTAGTAGATTTCTGCTTCAGGCGTGCCAAGATCACTCGGCGTGAGCGTGTTGCTGCTCTTAGGGGTATTCAGGGTCATCCCTAGACTTTGAGTGCTCCTAAGGTACACACTGCCTCTAGACAGGTTAGAGAGTCGCCTGTTTTTGGGCAGCGTCCAGGACTCGGTTTTCATGCTGGTTCTTCGAGTTTTTGTCTTGGAGCTGTTCGTAGTCAGTCTTTCCGCCGTCCTTTTGATATTCCTCGTTTTTCCCATCGAGGTAGATATCAGCGACGTGAGGTGTTTTCTGGTAGGAGATTTAGGAAGCCTCAGTGGGATGGTCTAGCTTTTGCACCATGGTGGGCTAACCCAGTTCTAGCTCCTAGATCATCTACTAGAGTTGCTACTGATCATGTTAAGGTTAAACGACAGAGAGACACTCGAGTCCAGTCTTCTTACGTGGTGGTACTGAGGCGTCGTGTGGTTGATATTGGTTTCCCAAGTCTTCACTCTATCGATCTTGAGTCATCTTTCTCTCTTATGTCTTGATCGGGTTAAATCGGATGGGGAAGGGAGATGTTTGGATTGTCGACTTGGTTGTTCTCGTCACATGACCGGAGATTCTCGATGGTTCTCTTCCTAGTCCGAGCCCGGGTGATGAGTTGATCACTTTCGGGATGCTTCTTGAGTAGAGTCATTGCTAAAGGTACCATCTGCATTAACCAAAATTTCATTCTTAAAAATGTTGCCTTAGTAAGTAGTACGCAATACAATCGCTCTCTGTTTCTCGACTTATCGATGACTCTTTCGAGGTAAGCTTCAAGAGTAATGCTGTAGAATCCTTGATTCATCGGGAGGGTTAGTTCTTGGGATTTCTAGATTTGGAAGAGTCTTTCGTGCTGATTTTTACGCTTCTTACGGAGACTCTCTTCGATGTTTGATTGCTACGAGTCCGTGATCTCTCCTTACGGCATAGGAGACTTGGTCACATTGGTTTTGATCATTTGACCCGAGTTAGCAGCCACGATCTCATTCGGGGTTTGCCCAAACTCAAGATGGTCAAAGACTTAGTTTGCTCTCCTTGCCGACATGGCAAGATGGTTACTGCTTCTTATCCTCCAATCACCGTAGTGATGACTGATGCACCAGGACAGCTTTTACATATGGACACTGTTGGTCTAGCTAGAGTGCAGTCAGTGGTGGGAAGTGGTATGTTCTTGTCATTGTTGATGATTTTTCGAGGTATTCTTGGGTGTTTTTCATGGCCTCGAAGGATGAGACTTTTTCTCACTTCAGGGGTTTAGTCGATGGGTTATCTATTGAGCTCCCAAGTGCATTCTGAGCTATCGCAGTGATAATGGCACGGAGTTCAAGAATTCCTACTTTGGATGGTGAGCTGCTTGATCGGAAGGAGTTAGGAGCATGATTGGCTCTCTCCTATATCTCACTGCTTGAGGCCGGACATACATTTATTTGTGTGTGCGTGCGCTCGATTCGAGCTTCTCCTCGCGCCTCTCACCGCCCGGTGATCAAGCGCATCTTGGATACCTTCGTGCTACCGCGATTATGGTATTTAGTACTCTTCTTCTTCTTGTCTATCTCTTAGAGCCTTTTCCGATGCCGACTTTCTTTGGTGTAGGATAGATAGGAAGAACACTACGGCACTTGCCAATTCATTGGCACTTCTCTTGTTTCTTGGTCATCTAGGAAGCGATCGGAGTTGCCTGATCCACTCACCGAGGCCGAGTATGTTCTTTGCAGCCGATTCTTTGTATCGAGTTCTCTGGATGAGATCGACCTTGCGGGACTTTGGGTTAGATATACAGAGTGTGCCACTTTTCTATGACAACACTTACGCTATTTGCATTGCTAAAAACCCAGTCTGACATTCCGGACCAAACACATTGATATTAGATATCACTTCCTTAGAGACCATGTGGAGAAGAGAGATATCGCGCTTGATTCGAGAGAGTGACCTTGATTAGCCGATATCTTCACCAAGCCTTTGGATAGCTCAGATTTGTTGCCTTGAGGAGTGAGCTTGGAGCCGTGAGCCCTTACGGCCTTTCGTGAGGAGCTGGTTTGTATATTATGTATTATATGTTTTCTTCCACTTTTCTTTTCTTTGTGTTTCTTACAGGTGACTTTGGGCTTGTTTTCTTGAGTTGAGTTCACTCACTTAGACTTGGCATGCCTTGCATGGACCTCTTATCTTGTGCTTTAGGTTGCTATCATGCGTGATTAGTTGTTCTCTCTTCTCTCTAGGTTGAGTTCCCTCACAGTCTTATAAGTCTAGCGGTATTGGGCCTCTGGTAGGCAGTGCATGTGCACTCCTTAGTTGGAATCTAGAGTCACTTCCTATGTCGATCCTTTGGGAAGATAAGAGCGACTCTAAGCCGTAGTGAGTCTCTTATATCTTTTCTATGCTCTATAGCCATCCAGTTTTGCGGTTTCTCGACTTCTTCTCCTCATTCATTTTTACGGTTGTTATTGAGTTCATTCGGGTTTTCTTTATGCCTAATCTTGATAATAACTCAACTTTCACCAGATTTGAGCTCAAAATTGATTCATTTGTTGAGGGGGAGTTTGGGAATCTGTTCATGCATTGCATTTAGACTGCATTTTCTGTTTTATGAGCTTTGTCTATTATGCAATTGATTTCTTCTTCATGCTATACACCATGCTACATCATTTGAAGAAAATCACTAGCTTAGGTATGTCCAAGTTCATTTAACTTGCTAAGCTTAAAAATGAAATAAGCCTTAAAAGAAAAACTTGATGAAACTTGTTGCTTTTACTTGCTAGGTTTTTTCTCTAGAGGTTTGTGCCATAATTTGAGAAATTTTGGAGTTCTCTAGAGTCCCTATAGCAACTTGGGTGAAACTAGTTTGATCCATGCTAGAGTCCTTCAATTGCTCATAAATCATTGTGATAAAAATGAAAATTAAACAAAATTGACTCTTCTTGTGCACATACGACTCAACACCTTGCATTCACAAGACCGCTTCCCATTGCACTTGGGATGAACTTGGAATACATCGTGTTTGACCTAGACCATCCTCTTAAGAGTTCATCTTGAGATGGTCGCATACGGCTTGAGTCAATTGGTTGTCAAAAGAAAATGCAAATAAATTAAAAATAAAGACATATGTGGGTAAAGAATGCAAATAATGTCAAACATTTGCACCCCGCTATGTCTTGTATGATGATGAATCAAAATTTGCATTAAGTGATAAATGAGCCCGAAGGACCTTGTATGCTCTTCTAGATTCCCCAAAGTGTTGAGTAGGTTGAACTCTAGGTTTTCCTTTTGATCCTTAGAGTGGCTATTCTTCTATTTTTGAAAATAAAGCTAAGTGTTGCACTTGTCAAATCTTGCTAAAAATGATATATACAAAACTAAGCTCGTATTTGCACTTGGACATGTCTTAGTTTAGTCATCTTAAAAATTGACAAGCTTGGTGTAATATCCTTCCATTTTGATCAATTGGATAATCTTCAAAGCTCTTTCGATTGCATTTCTAGCATACATAAAAAGAGGGAGAAAATTCTATTTTGATGCCTATATTGCCAAAAGGGGGAGAAAATGTAGAAAAGGCATCATTAAAAAAAGAGAGAGATAAAAATGTGAAAGCTTGTTGGTTCTTATGATCTTTGTAAATCTTTGCTATTTTTTTATGGATCATAATCACATTTGGCACTTACGATTGGTTTTTAGAGCTTTTGTGGAAAACTTGCTCTTTTCATGGTCTTGCTCTAAATTCTTTCTGCCAACTTGGTCATGATTTTATATCTTTCTTTGTGGACCAAGTTTGGCTTTGCAATCAAATTGCTTTCTTCTTCTCTCATTCAAACTCAAATTTATGCCTTTTGTGTTGTTTGTCAATATACTCATCAAGGAGGAGATTGAAGGACCATGTGGAGGTCCATCCATGTTTGTGATGAGTATTTGACTTTATTTGAGCAAGGTGTGCTCAAGTTTGAATTTGATTTGGATTGATTTTTAAAATGAAGCAATTTGAGTTGTCTCTGCCAGGAGTGGCAGTACCGGCCGTATGGGCACGATAGTGATGAGTTGGATGGGTTTATTGCATATCATTGTGGGCATTGCTATGTGATGTGTTTCCTTATTTTTGATGGTTGCAGGACGACGGTGCTAGGTCATGGTGAGGCGGAGGATGACCGGGACTAGGCGAGGAGCGTCGGAGGTCCAGACGGTTGGGAGATCGCCGGAAGATGATCTGAGACAGAGTCTGGGCAAGTCAAGAAGACAAAGAAAGGAGATGATGCTAGCTAGATGCCGCGTGGATCAATGAGGGCCGTCGGATTGAGGTCTAGTTGATAGGTTAGCGGGTCTAGGTAGTATGCTTTGAAAACTGTGCAAGAAAACCCGGTATGTGTGTGGGTTTTGGGTTAGCCCTTGCATGGCTGTGAGTGTGGGTTAATCCTAGCCCTTAGATGAGTGCTCTAGGGTTGAGGGACTCATCCAAGGGTGGTAGGTGGCCCAAAAGTAGTATAAATAGGGGTGGAGGGGTAGCCTCCTCCCCTTGAAGGTTTTGAGGTTTTTGATGCTCTTTTGAGCTTTGTCCACATGAATGTGAGGCTTTGTAACCTCTCCTTCCAGAAATGAAATGTTTCCTCAAATCATTTCTTTTCTTTGTGCATTTACATTACGCATTTAAATTACGCAATTTACATTATGCACTTAAATTCCGCAATTAAATTCAGCACTTACATTCTTGCAATTTATATTTATGCAATTTGGATTTGCCTCCCCTCCTTCTAAATACTGTTCTTCTAGGATGTATTAAGGGTGTTCATTTGGTTTTACATCTTTCTTACACCCTTGGATAGACTAGAGATCAAGTTTTTTATCAATTTGCAAATCTGTCCAGAACTTGTTCTTCACGCAGCAGTCAGTATTTTATTTTTCTAAAAATATATAAAAATCATTTTTAAGTGATTCGTTTTGGAGAAGGTTCAGGACTCATATATACATCTTTATAAATATCTTGAGTCCATTGGTTGCACCGTTTGAGAGCTATGAAGTGAAAACCGAGCCTCAAACTTTCTGGTCGAAGTTCCTTACCTTCTGTATTGCTTGATTTTTAATTCTTATTCTACATAGCTTTCTGAGGTGATTTTTGGTGGAGTGTTTCAAAACTCTACTGCTCACAGGGACAAAAATTCCCAAGAATTTTAGAGCAACAGAAACTTACCAACCACCTATTCCAACTGAGGACAATTTCTGAAAATCTGCTTTAACTTTTCTGAAAATAGACTTTGGTATTTTAGCTTTATCTCTTTTAGAAAAGAAGTCTTTTGTATTGATTCCTCTTTTGTTTGGACACTTGACAACCAGGATTGTGATTAAAAAAACCCCTCATATGATTCATGGTTCTTATCCATGCAAGCTAGGGGTACACATAGTTGTCTAATTTTTCTGGGTTTTGGAGGGTGTGTGAATATGAGAAGCACCAGTTTGAACGAAAATATTTGGATGCTTTAGATTTTTATTGCAAGAGTGTTTGGATTACTTTGAGTGGGGAAATTTTATTTGGGATCATTCACCCCCCCTCTGATCGCCATTTCGATCTTTCACCTTCTATCCTAGAAAAGGGCACATGGCAGAGTTCCCTAACTTACTAGGCGCTTAGTGAAGTGCCATTGCCTGAAGGGCGCTTCGCCCCATTCCTATCTACAAGGCATATGGCTCAATGCCCGACCCACTAGGGCGTCCCCTTGGCACACATGGAGATGGATAGGCACTCTTGTCTCTCTTAGGATCGACTGACGAGTGGCACCATCAAGTCTCGTGGTCCTCGCAAGGTCAGCCCACAAAGGAGGGCCCAAGCCTCGGGACACACTGTGGGACCTTGGAGTCAAAGGCCTACCCCTAGAGAGCGATTGCGTGGGATCCACTACCACCTTTCAGGAATGATGAAGATGCCCACACTTAAGTCACCCTATTAAGGGTGTGATAGTATTTGTATACCAGACCATGTACCTATAAAAACTCATTATAATCCTCACTTATAACTAGATCTCTAATGGAATACAAAACATACACAAATTGGTATACCCTCAGGGTCATTCCCAGGCAAGAAGGCACCCCCTCTACCCTGAGCTCGGTGGCACATCGACAGGAGTAGAGCGCCTTCATTAGCGTTCAAACTTGTATAAATGACCATGTCTCCATTACTCTCACGAACGCCAAGCCGTCAGAAGGCAAACGTCTACCTCTCTCTTATGTCCAGTTTTCCAACATACGACACTTCATATTTGGCGGGAATTTGAAAACTAGAACCTTTTTTAATTTGATGGGAAGGGAATAGAGGCGAAAAGAGAAATGAAGAGGATACCGCAAAGTGTCGCGATGTGAGAGTAGTTACGAGAGAAAAGGAAGTGGGGGGAGGAAAAAAAGAAAGAAGGAGATTTCGTCACATGTCGCAAGCCGGTGAGGACGTACACAGTGGCGGACCCAGGACATAAATTTAGGGGTGCTAAACCGGTAACAAGACAATGGTAAAATAAAACAAATCAAACAAATTAGAAGTAGTTACTGACTATTGTGATAAAAAATCATACATAATTAGAAGAGAAACATAATGAAAATGTGAAATACAATGAACAACAAAGGTAGTACTAGTACCTCGATAATACCATAGTGGTTAGTGTGTTCCCAAAAACCCATAAATATATGTAAATAGCTACCTGTCCATCAAAATTAGCAAAGTTAGTGATGCAATCATAAAATTATAATTTGCAATTAGTTATAAGCATTGAGAAAAGAATGAAACATACCACTAAGCACTAACATTAAATAGTACGAGTACTGAGAAAAGAATGCAACATACCACTAAGCACTAGCATTAAATAGTACGAGTACAAGGCAATGTTATTCTACATTTCTTCATGGCTTGGAAGCATTTTATAATTTTATCATCTTGCAGGCTTCTAAATATCTCTCACTCAGTGTAGCATATTATTGTCACTGAATCACTCATTTGCTACTCTGTTGCACAAATCTGTCTTGATAATATTCATTACAGAAAAGACTCTTTCTACTGATATCGTTGCCAGTGGAAGGATTAATGTAGCTCGATAGACTAATGGAAAAGTTCTTTTTTTTCCTTGTTTCAACCATCTTTTGGGCTAGATTTGCAATATCACCACATCCATGAAATTCTACACTTCTCCTTATGTTGAGAATAAATGTTTGAAGTTGATTTCTTAACAACATACGGTCAGCCACAGTGAAGTTATCAGCATATATCTCAGCAAGGCGAACAAGCTTATCTACATCAAACTTGGAGAAAGAGTTTCTTGGATCAAGACACGACATGCATACCAGTAACTCTGAAGAAACTTCACTGAACCGATGGTTCATCTCTGATGTAATAGCATCAATAGCAGCAATGAAAATCTCAACATGATAATAATGAAAGTGAGTCACCGTATGCTTTCTACGTGCAGATTTACCTCTAACTGGTATGAGTTCTTCCATATTTGGCACATGAATCCCATTTGCTTCACAAAAGGCTTTGGTTTGTTCGAGCAATGGCTCCCATCCATTGTCCCTCAAATCTTGCAAGCGCACTTTCACATCTATAAGCAAACCCATGACTTCAACAATATCTTGAGCCCTCCTTTGCAAAGCAAGTAATAACTCATTTGTAATGCTCAATAAGTCTATCAACAAATGCAAGATGAATACAAACTCAAAGATTTCCATCTTTTGTATCAAACCTGATACTCCACCATAACTTGATGGTTGACAGGCATATTCAGACACAATCTCTAGTACGCCTAATACCGCCTCCCACATCTGGAAAATATGAAGCAAGGTTTTAAGATGTGCGCCCCATCTAGTGTCTGAATGTCTAGCTATGCTCATTTCTTGAAACAACCTTGTTCCAGTGATAGCTTTACCATTCTCAAACTTATCCAATAGGACATCTTGATGCTTTGCAAGCAACGCATCTCTTCTCTTGCAAGATGCACTCACAGTGGTCACTATCAAGGGAATATAGTGAAAAAATCAGCAATAGCTCTACTACAACTTGCAACAGTCACAACCACTAACTGCAACTGATGGGCAAAGCAATGGACATAAAAAGCATATGGATTTTCATCTCGAATCAGCTTTTGTAACCCATTAAATTCTACCCTCATATTGGAAGCTCCGTCATAAACTTGCCCACGTAGCCTACAAATTGGTAATTGGTGGTTTCCAATCAAATCGAACAAAGCCTCTTTTAATGCAACAGATGTACAATTTGTGACATGCTTAATACCAAGGAACCTCTCAATAACCATTCATTGTTTGTTTACAAACCTGCATAACATAAATTATAATAAGTTAAAACAACATCACATGATTACATAAATAAAACAGTACAATAAATAAACCTAAAATGAACTACTGACCTCAAAATCACAGCCATTTGCTCTTTTATTGATACATCTCGTGACTCATCAATAAGCACTGAGAAATTTCTATCTTCAAGCTCACCCATAATCACCGTAGTGATCTCTTGCGTGCAAGCTTTTGTAAGATCCCTTTGAATCTTTGGAGAAGTCATGACACAATTGGAGGGAGCAATCTCAAATGCCTTCTTCACTTCCTCTTTCTTATTTTTGTACCGCTCAATCAATTCCTTAAAATTTCTCTTATTGATAGAAGAGGAAGATTCATCATGTCCTCGAAAAGCTTCACCTTGCGACAGAAGATATCTTGCACAATCTAAAGAAACGGTCAAACGAATCTTGTAAGCAATTTCTGACTCCCGGCCATGATCAGAAAGTCCTTGTCTCACACTTGCCCTTTGATTTATAAAATCTTCGCACTCCCCCTTTGCCACATTGTGAGAGCTATTAGGTCCACCAACATGTTTATTAAATATTTTCAAAGCCTTTCTCCAATTGGAACACCCAGTTGTTGTGAAGAAATCACTACAAAAATTTTCAGACCTTCCTGGTTTCTTAAAAAGAAGAAAATAGAAATAAAATGCTACATCCTTTTCCACACTATATTCTAGCCAATCAAACTTATAGAACCAACATTGTTGAAATGCCCTTGAACATTCATACTGTGTTTTGCGAGGAAAATCATGCCCTTTTGGTTGGGTTGGACCTCTTAATAAATAAGCACTTCTAACTTGTTCTCTAATTTCATTGTCATACTCATCAATTGGTATGCATTTCGTTGGATTCGAGATAATTTCATCGGGATTAAAATCCACTTGAAGTTTCTTTGTTTGATTCCTGCTCTCATTAGTGTGAGGAGTACTACTTGTATCGCTTGAAAAATATATATGTAGAGTTCGTCTGTCCATCTTTTACAAATCTACAAATCGATAAATAGTAGTGATCAATACTATACATAAATTCGTAAATCGTAATTAACTAATTCATACAAAAATAAAATGCAAGAAACTTTACCTACAGTGGCCACTGCGGCACTGCCCACTGCTGAGCCGAGCCCGACTTTCCCCAATTTCCCCTGCCGGCATGCCCCCTTCCTTGCCCCCTTCGGTTAATCGGTCGGTCTTGACCTCTCTCTCAGCCCTCCTCTCCAGACTCCAATCCTACTCGGCGTAATCGCTACTCCTCGCTGCGCCTGCGCACCCGGACGCCCAGCTCGATTGCTCCGCTGCTCCACTTGCCGCCCTCGCCAGTCGCCACCAGGCACCAGCTGCTCCCTCCTCGTCTTGGCCAGCTGCCGCCCTCGCCAGCCTCGCCTCGCCTAGCCTCACCAGCCAGCCGACCGCCCTTCCTCGCCTCGACGGACGATGGCTCGACTGCTTGCTCCACTGGCCGCCGCCCTCCTCAGCTCGGCCCGCTCGACTGCTCTGCGGCCACTACGCCAAAACCTGCAATAGGTGACGGTCTATTTGTGGCGGTTTTTTTCGAACCGCCACAAAGATAATTATCAGTGGCGGTTCTATTTCAAAAATGGCGGGAAAAATATCAGTGGCGGTTCTATCCTAGAACCGCCATCGATAATTAATATCGATGGCGGTTCAAGGATAGAACCGCCATCGATAATAAATACATTATCGATGGCGGTTGGAGGCTAGAACCGCCATCGCGATAACTAGGTTATTAGTGGCGGTGCTATCCTCCAACCGCCACTGATTCTATTGGATTATCCGTGGCGGTTATATCCTCGAACCGCCACTAATAATTCAATATCAGTGACGGTTCTAGGATAGAACCGTCACAGATAATGTTATCAGTGGCGGTTCTAGTTAAAAACCGCCACTAATAATATTGCCTATAAATAGGTGGTCGATGCAAAGACCTTGGTCTTCTTCTTCCCGAGAGCAAACCAAAACTTCTAAATTTCAGATTTCGTTTTCTCCAATTCTTGTGCTTGTACTTCCTCTAGTTGTTCCTTGGTGAGTTATTTTTTCTCCTCTCTTGATTTGTGTTAATCTTGTTGCAATTTAATTTTTAAACCAAGTTTAATTAGGATTTATATGTAGATGAGATGAAAAGTTTAGATTTTGTTTATTTTTTTTTAGCTACCATTTTGTAGTTGATGAATTTATTTCCTAGCTAGGTTCATTAGATGATGTTGTGTTCCTTTTATAGATGATGAATGATGATTAAGCATATATTTAATATTAATTGCATTTTAAGTTAATTTGATACATGATGAATTTATTATCTAGCTCCTTTAGATGATAAGTAATTAGATTGGTTTTTTAATTACTATTAATTGGGTTCTATTAGTGTACGGACATATACATCTTGCATATATATGAATTTATTATCTAGCTCTTTTAGATGATAAGTAATTAGATTAGTTTTTAATTACTATTAATTTAGTTCCATTAGTGTACGGACATATACATCTTGCATATAATAAATTTATTTAATTAAGATTATTGGGTATTAATATAAATGAAATTTTAGTTAATTTGGTAGGTGGGTGCTCATCATTTTAGATGATGAATTTATTATCTGGCTTCTTTACAGGAAAAGTATTCAGATTAGTTTTTAATTACTATTAATTTGGTTCCATTAGTGCGGACATATATTAAATTTATTTAATTAAGATTATTGGATATTAATATACATGAAATTTTAGCTAATTTGGTAGGTGGATGCTCATCATTTCTAGATGATGAATTTATTATCTAGCTCATTTAGATGATAAGTAATTAGATTAGTTTTTAATCAATTTTATATGTTAATTAATTTTAGATGGACCAGGAGATGGATGTACAATGCGAACCGTTCTGTAGAGATTACATCGATGGGGTATCTGCTTTTCTAAGAGCATTGAGGAGAACAAGTTGCACAAGAAGGCGGAGTACATACATTGTCCATGCATTGATTGCAAGAATGAGAAAATGTTTTCAGACAAAGAGCACATCCACTTGCACTTGATTCGAAGAGGTTTTGTACTTGGCTATACACGTTGGACAAGTCACGGTGAAGAGGAAAACATACATGAAGGTGATAACGTATTGGATGATGGAGAAGGCATTATGGCGGTGACATCGTTATGGATCTGATGAGGATAGGTTGGACATTGATGACGATAATAATCTTGCTCGAGATGTTGCGCGATGCAGAAGGGAACTACACTAGTCAGAGAGAGTTTAATCAATTCAAGGGTTTGTTGGATGACTCGGACACACCTTTGTTCCCGGGTTGCAAGGAGGAATACACAAAGTTGCACACCGTGCTTTCACTTCTAAAATTGAAGGCAAGCAATGGTTGGTCCGATAAAAGTTTCACGGCGCTATTACAACTCTTAGCGGACATGCTTCCGGATGGAAACGTATTGCCGATAACCACTTATTTAGCTAAGAAGGTTGTATGTCCATTGGGATTGGAAGTAGAAAGAATACATGCATGTCCAAACGATTGTATACTCTATCGCAAAGAGTATACTGAGACATGCATGTATGTCCGTGTGCAAATCATCACGATACAAGCGTAAAGGCCATGACAATGAGGGCACCGTGGTGAAGAAAGGGCTCCGCTAAAGTGGTGTGGTATTTACCGGTAATACCTAGGTTGAAGCGTTTATTTGGAAACAAAAAGCATGCCCAACTGATGCGATGGCACTCAGAAGAGCGTAAAAAGGATGGAAAGCTGAGACACCCTGCTGATTCTGCCCAGTGGAGAACCATCGATAGGCTCTTTAGGATGGACTTCGGGAATGAACCGAGGAATGTAAGGTTTGGGTTGAGTACGGATGGAATGAATCCTTTCGGTAACATGAGTAGTATTCATAGCACTTGGCCCGTAACTCTCAGATCTACAACCTTCCTCCTTGGTTGTGTATGAAACGAAAGTACATTATGATGTCATTGCTTATCCAAGGGCCGAGACAACTTTGGCAATGATATTGATGTATACCTACAACCATTGGTGGAAGATCTTGTGATCTTGTGGAGCGAAGGTGTATGGTATGGGATGAGTACAAGCGAGAGTACTTCATCCTACGGGCATTGTTGTTTTGCACCATCAATGATTTCCCTGCCCTTGGTAACCTATCCGGTCGTACTATAAAAGGGGCCAAAGCATGCCCCCAGTGCATGGATGAAACCGCTAGTGTGTGGCTCAATAACTCGAGGAAAACCGTGTACATGCATCACCGTAGGTTCCTTCGCAGGAATCACCCCTACCGCAATATGAAAAAACAATTCGACGGGACAAAAGAGGATGGTATAGCCCCAAGGCCTCGTCGTGGGAAGAGGTATATGATATGGTTAAGGATATTAATGTCGACTTAGAAAGGGAGATAGTAATAATACATCGAGGTCTCGTCGAGAAGACCACATGGAAGAAGAGATCGATATTTTGGAACTTGCCCTATTGGAAGGACTTAGAAGTTCGACCTTTGCATAGACGCGTCATGCACGTGAGAAAAATGTATGTGATAGCTTGATTGGTCTTTTGCTGAACATTCCTAGCAAAACTAAGGATGGACTAAAGGCACGAAGGGACCTGGAAGATATGAAAATCAGAGCTGAGCTACATCCTCAGGACACCTGGAAGACAACAACGATCCAGTCATCCATACTATTGTCCCAAATCACATGTCTTCAACCTCCGAAGACCCGTAGGCTTCTAGTTTACCTCCACTAGTTTAGGCTTTTTTACTTCAATTACTGTTTCATTACAAAGTGTAAATAACTCTTTGTTCCTTTCAAATGGGAACCCTCCTTTGCATCTTTACCTTCCATTCATAAGATATTTGATTACATGGTCCTTATATTTTTAGATGGTGTGTTTTACTCTAATGTATGATAGTAAATGCCATTAAAAATAGCTAAATGGAGATTATAGAAGGAAAAATAGTAAAAAGTAGGATCAAAATTGTAGAATGATATGTATTTAGGAATAAAAATTGAAAAATAGAATGTCACATATTCAAAAATAGAGGAGTATAAACTAGCTAATGCATGTACAATATCCGGAGGATGCCACGGCATTCACATGGAATAAGACGGCAATGGATCGGCTAGATTTGTGATACAACAAAAGTGATCTATTTAGCTTTCCATAGTATGATATATAATGACTTCATTTACATACTCGAGAAATATTGATGCAAAGATGATGAGCGGAGGAGAAGGGAGCAGGTCCAATGGGAGGCATGCCCTACACCATCACCATGATCGAGCACCTCATGCATGAGACACTTTAATTGTACATTGTAATTGTGTATATTGTAATTGTGATATGCAAAATCTGTGATTGTAATTGTGATTGATGTATTATATGTAATTGTGATTGATGTATTATATTGTAGTTGTGTATATGCAAAATTGCAATTGTGATTGATGTATTATATTGTAGTTGTGTATATGCGAAATCTGTGATTGTTGTACATTGTAACTGTGTGTATGCAAAATCTGTGATTGATGTATTATATGTTTCAGAGGGCATGGCTAGCAGCACCTGAGGCTAGCCCAAAATGCAGTTTTTTATTTTTTCGGTCAGGCACTATCTGTGGCGGTTGGTGGATAGAACCGCCACAGATAATATAGATCTGTGGCGGTTGATGTATAGAACCGCCACGATAATATAGTTATCTGTGGCGGTTGGTAGGAAGAACCGCCACGTATAATATTTTATATGTGGCGGTTGTAGGAAAGAACCGTCACGAGATAGTGTAGTTATCTGTGGCGGTTGGTGGATAGAACCGCCACGTATAGTATTGTTATCTGTGGCGGTTGGTGGATAGAACCGCCACGTATAGTATTGTTATCTGTGGCGGTTAGTATGTAGAACCGTCACGTATAACACTTATCTCGTGATGATTAGAAAACCGCCACCGATAATCCTCGATTATCAGTGGCACTATATCTGTGGCGGTTCAATAACCGCCACTGATGGCGGTTATGAACCGCCACTGATGACGTTTTTTGGTGTAGTGGGCTCCGCCGGCCGTCGCTTGATCCAATCGTGAGTTTGGTTTCTAGTCTTCTAGATTTGGGAATTGGGATTAGGGATTGGCCGATTGGGGATTCATTTGGGTTCTGTGGCTGCTGTGTTGTGGGTGGTCGCTAGTGGGTTGGGCTGGCGTGGACCATGTGGCGCATGGTGGACTGGTGATGGCCCAGATTGGTGGCTTAGCCCATGAAGGGAATAGGGAAGTCTTCTTCTACCTGACTACCTCTGTTTCCTTCCTTGTTCTTCTCTTTTTCAAGTTTCAGGCTTCTAACCAACTACCGTCGCTCCATTTTCTTACTGGCTTGAAGCTTCACGTCCCACGGTGGGTAGAGGGTGCTAGAGGGGTATCCATGGTACTGTCGGGCGTAGGGTGTGCCCTAGCCCTCGATCTCCCGCTCAGTCCGCCCCTGGACGTACCCCTGAAATTAGCAAAACCGTGAGCCCAAAGCTAAAGCTAAGTGCTCAGTTAATCACTGTGGATTGGACGGATCGATGGTCCCTATATATGTATTACTAGTAACTTAATTAGCGAGCTAGCTTAGCTTGATGCTGCAAAGGCAAAACTAATTAAACATCGATTCGATTCGTTGGGGTCGTCAATGGTGGTGGGCACGATGATGGATGGACTGGGGCGACTGCTTTGGTTGCGCTCAGTGCTGTTAGTAATTGGCATCAGCAACAGTACGTCAACATCGATCGGTGGTCATGCAGGCAGGCGAAGCTGCAGCTAGCTGCTCCTCGATCGATCGTGCTCCTCTCTAGATGTGTCTGTCTATATGAGATCGATGAGCATGCACCAAGGACGGTCCATGTGCTGCGCTGCTAGGCCACTTGCGTGCCAAAGTTGAAGTTGGCCATGCACATCACATGCATGAATGAATCTACCGACAGATGCTTGCTTTAATTCTACTGCTCCGTTTCTGTACGTGGTGGTGGTGATCGATCAGCCTTGCAGCTACCTGCTTCCTTAGCTAGCTTGTCACAGTGCAGTGATATATTTTTGTCTCTGATTTAATACAACCTAGCTAGCTAGCTACACAATGCAAAATATCTACTAGTTTACTACAGTACTAGCTAGCACCAACAACTCTCATCGTCTTGGATAATTAATTGTGTACGTGTTCCATGGGTGCCTGCGGCTTGGTTCATGCATGTAAGGCTAGTCTTGGGCAATCGATCGTTCGTCACCTGCTGATACTGAAGCTTAATTTGTCTTCAGTTGTATCCTCCCGGCCCATATACAATGATGACTAGGAGTACTGCACACAACATGACTTGCTTCTAGATAGATACTAGATAGAGAGAGAGAGCTGCATGCGCAATCGATCATATATATTCGAGAGCGAGCTAGCCAGATTTTCTGTCGGATCGAGTTGGTTAGTTCATTATTGCATTTTAGGTTGTGTACTTGTTAAGCTAACACCGTCAGATAGTACGCTGATCGATAGCGCTCTCCCGACCATGGTGGCCATTGCCAACGTGGACCTGTTACCTAACTCAGCAATAGCTAGATAGCCGGCCAGCCCTTTCAAATCACTCTCTTTCATCCATCTTTTTAAGGGATATTATTAGGGCGTTGTTAAGAATCGAACATCTGTGCAATATTTTTTAATAACACGTACAACAAATTTAATCACCGCGTGCACTATTTTTTTGTATGGCGCGTTTTTGTTACACACGGTGATTACAATTATAACACGTATAGGTAACCTGCCATCCTAACTAAGTTTCCATTTAATTAAGCTAACCTTAACTGTAATTCTCCAGTATTGCTCAATACCGTGAGCACGGCATCCGAATAGATTTACACTCTGCAGAGGTTATGCACTTTACCCACATGATACAACCATACACCACAAAGGCGAGTGATCATAACAAAGCTTTTACAATGCACTGACTTAGCCCAGTACTACACGCTGAGGTTTCAACACTGAAGGGTTAAACCACCACGACAGGGCCCCCTCTTGTGCCATGTGAGTTTATCCGTGAACCCGGATCCGCACCACCCACAAGCAGTACCTAAGCTAAGACATTGCAAATTAATCAGCTAGACTGTCCCATACCAGACATGTGGTTGCATGATTGACTCAGGTCAAAGGCTTGCAAGGTTAAGTCCTTAAGATGATTGAAGCGAGACTTCCACATACACTCTGCCTATCGGGTCCACCTTGGCACATTTGCGCCTTGCCACTTACCCCAATCTAAGTGATTACCACTCCAGTTGATTACCAAGCACCACGTGCCATCAACAATTCAACATCGTTGCGTGACATCCCTCGCCACTACAACTCAATGTTATTGTGTGACCACACATGACACATAAGTTCATATCCTTGTTCCATATTCCATTAGTCAAGATTAAACATTGATGATGCAAGTACATGTGACGACGTGGCAAGGCTAAGCAACTAACACGGTCTAACCATCCCAAGTTGATTTTAGTATAAACCAATTATAGTGAACCAATCTAGGTGACAATAGATCATAGCATAGAAATGACAAGGTAGGGTATATATCAAATTGGTAGATTAACTAAGTCCCAATTTAACTTGAAATAATTTTATAAACATGGGTTCAACATGATCAAAGCACAACTTGCCTTGGAAAAGGTCCTGGTCTTGATCTGGATCTTGCTCTTGGGTTGACGGATCCTCCTCCGATGCGTTGCATAACTCAACGTCTACGCGAATCGAGAGAGAAAAGCAAATAAACACTAAAACAGAGAGCAAATGAACTCCAAAAATAAAATAAAATTCACCATTAAATAGATCTCAATTTTAGAAATTTTTAGAAATTTGAATCGCCTCAATCGAAGCTCGTATGAGGGAGAACGAGCTTGGAGAAGATTCAAAAATTCTAAAAATCAGAAAACTGAAAATCAAATAATAAACCGAATTATTGCTAAACTGAAAAATCACACTATTGCGCCAGCGTGACGTCACGGTGATGTCAGCACCGATCGGACGAACCAGAGCCCAACACGTGGCTACGGTCCATGCGCCCCGGTCCACGGGACCTCCTTTGGCCCACCGTGAACTCGGCGTAGGGCACTTCGATCTCTATGCCGCCACGCGTTGGCACGGCACTAGCTCTCCCGTGCGGCGCGATCCAAACCACATGACACTAATCTTACGACTACAGATCTAAATACACATGGCTAAGTCTTGAACGTTCACCTATGATCCGACGGCTCGCACTAGATGATGAGGTTAACTGTTGACGCAACGATGTGGCACGATCTCGGTGGTCCGCTAAAGATCCGATGGATCACGAGTTCCCTGACGCGGATGGTGGCACGACGGCGTAACTTCCCCGGACTAGAAGACGATGACCTCGGCGACGGTGCTGCGGCGACGAAACGGCGACGAGTCTTCACGGATCTGATGTGGCGCAACGCGAAGACCTCGAATCTGGATCCAGGGTGACGGAAGGCGGCTTGACGACGATGATCTTGAGCAAAAACCACGACGGTGCACCGAATCAACTACGGCGAGCTCTAGCGCATGAACGGCGGCGGCACAAGCGATGATGGCTAGGGCTACGAATGTGCAAGCTCACGGCGATCCTCGGAGACCCAGCCTCCCCTTAAATACCCTCGGTGTTCGAGCTCTACACGGAACCCTAGGTTTACACGGCAGCGGATACGCATCGGCGGCAGACTCCGAGTCCTGATCGAAGACGACAATGGACAGCCGTCCGATCGACGATCAACGGTCGAGATTACTCCCGACGTGATACGATCAGATCCACCCTTTGCAAAAGCAACGGGCACGATCTATTCTATACTAATTCAACGCAACACAAAGTCCACCGCTAGATCTTGATCCAACGGCTCGTAGGTAAAGGGATACGGGTAGGCTACACTAGCACACAATAAAATTTTCTACCTCATAAACTAGAAAGCCACGCAAGTAGATGATCATGGATCGTTACCACTAGACGCGTAGTGCAGCGAAAGGAAGTTGATGCAACCCAGATCAACGAAGTGCGCGTCTAGTTGCAGTGGTCGATCTTCCTCATTGCGGTGGTCGATCCTCCTCATGCGGTGGTCGATCGTCCTCACGCGGTGATCGATCGTCCCGAACAGTTTTGCAGTAGCAGTAACACCTCTACTGGTGTCCACACGTTCAGAGAAAAGAACGTCGTGTGTCAATGTGCCAGCACCAGAGCGCAAGGGAAGGCTCAAGTAGTGATGGCTAGGGTTTCGGTGGCTGCACCCTCTTCTTTGGTCTATTGCAACCACGAACCCCTTTATATAGCCACCCCCTCCCTCATGGTGGAACCCTACATTAGGGCCCAACTGAAGGACAAAGCCCACTTGGCTCATTAGTGATGGATCCAATCTGTACCACTATATTCCAATCCCTTAAGTGTGTGACCCTGTAGGTTCATGCATATTTGGACACGACTCGAAAACACCTTTTCGATCGATAATCGATAGCGGTACCTAGTAGTACATATCGATTCCCAAATACCCATAAAGCATTGGACGAACCTACTATAGTGTGATAATGTAATGTTCCCTTTGCTTCACGATATCAGATCGAGCTCAAGGCGAGAGTCGTGTCATCCTATGACAGCTCGATCTCTTCACTCATACCGTAGTGAAATAATTTATCTAGATTGACTCTCAATCACATTCGGCATAGCCATGCACTTCCTTAATCCATCTATCTTGAGGGGCCCAGAGATATCTCTCCGTTATATAGGAGGAGCAATTTCCATCTTGATCATTCATGTACCTCAGCATGTTTCATGGTAAACCTGAAAGCTTCTTTTATAACTACCTGGTTAAAGAGTAGCGTTTGGGAGCTTCTAAGTGAAACATTACACATGTAATATCCCGAAAAATTCAAAAATAAGAAAAATGAAAATTTAAAAATGTAAAAATGGAATTGAATAAAAATTTTAATTGGAATCAAGATTTTGATTTTAAACAATATCTTTTCCTCATGTTCTTGTATTTTAATCCTAAAGAAAAGAATGATTTCAATATTAAAACTATTTCTTTCAAAGCAAACAAACTATAAAAATGAATTTGAGATGTGATATTTAATTTTAATTTCTTGAGTTTTCTGAATTATTGGTTTTTCTTGAGTTTTTGCTTTAAAAGAAAAGTCAAATATATTGAAATGGTAAAATGGTAAAAGTAAAAAGATAAAAGTAAAATACAAACAAAAATCTGAAATTATCTTACTAAAATATCAGAGCACTCCAGAATTCCCCAGAATCGTAATCATGATTTGTTTTAAGATAATCTGAGTATAATAAAATTTAGATAAGGTATGAAAATCATGAGATATATTTCTGATCTCGATATTGTCAGATTTTTGTAGAAATGTCTAGAGCTTATCTGAAGCCAAGATGTTTACCAAACTTACGTAAAATCGTTATCTACCTCTGGTGAAAATATCAAAAATTAAAACTTAAATTTGAATCATTTAATAATTCAAAAACAGAAAGTAAATAACTCTGTAAATAACAATGTCAGAATTTTTAGAATTTAAATATAAAATATAAAAATATGAGAACTTTATATAAGATAAATTTTTTCCTTTAAAATATTCAAAAAAAGTTTCAGAAAATAATAACCTCATTTTGGTCATCAATTAATGAAGGACCATGTGGAGGTCCATCCATATTTGTGATGAGTATTTGACTTTATTTGAGTAAGGTGTTCTCAGGTTTGAGTTTGATTTGAATTGAAATTCAAAAGGAAGCAATTTGAGTTGTGTTAGCTTCTTGCGGGACTACCGGCCTGTGGCTGGTGGTAGAATTGACTGATGATTGAGACATAATTAATTGCGAGCATTTGTAATGATTGAACATTGCTATGTGAGGTATTTCCTTGTTTTTGATGGTTGCAGGATGACGGTGCTAGATCATGGTGAGACGAAAGATGACCAGGACTAGGCGAGGAGCGTCGGAGGTCCAGACGGTCGGGGATCGCTGGAAGATGATCGGAGACATAGTCGTGGCAAGCCGTGAAGACAAGGAACAGATGAGATGCTAGCTAGACGCTGCGTGGATCAATGAGGACCATTGGATCTTGGGCTAGTTGATAGGTTAGCGGGTCTAGTTAGTGTGCTTTGACAACCGTGCAAGAAAACCAATTATGTGATGTGGGTTTTGGGTGAACCCTTGCATGGCTGGTTGAGTGGGTTAATCCTAACCCTTGATGGATGCTCTAGGGTTTAGAGGCTCATCCAAGGGTGGTAGGTGGCCCAAGAGTTGTATAAATAGGGGTGGAGGGGTAGCCTTCCCCCCTTGAAGGTTTTGAGGTTTTTTATGCTCCTTTGAGTTTTGCCCACATGAATGTGAGGCTTTGTAACCTCTCCTTCCAGAAAATACAAAAATTTTCTTTACCTTATTGTGAATTTAAATTGCGCATTTACATTATGTCTTTACTTTACACAATTTAAATTCAGCATTTACTTTCCCGCATTTACATTCTCGCAATTTACTTTCTCGCAATTTGGATTTACCTCCCCCTCCTTCTAAATGCTGTTCTTCTAGGATGCCTTGAGGGTTTTTTCATATGGTTTTACATCTTTCTTGCATCCTAGGATAGACTAGAGATCAAGTTTTTTTATCGAATTGCAAATCTGTCCAGAACTTGTTCTTCGCAAAGTAGTCAGTCTTTGATTTTTATAAAAATATAGAAAAATCATTTTTAAGTGATTATTGTTGGATAAGGTGTACGACTCATATATCCAGCTCTGAAAAAATTTGTGAGTTCACTGGCTACACCGTTTGAGCGCTATGAAGTGAAAACCGGGCCTCAAACTTTCTGGTCGAAGTTCATAACTGTCTGTAATGCTTGATTTTTCATGTTTATTCTACAAAGCATTTTGAGATGATTTTTGGTGGACTGTTTCAAGACTCAACTTCTCACAGGGAGAAAACTTTCCAAAAATTTTAGAGCAACATAAACTCACCAACCACCTGCTCCAATTGAGGACAATTTCTGGAAAATCTACTTTTACTTTTCTGGAAAGAGACTTTGGTGTTTTAGCTTTATACTTTTAGAAAAGTAGTCTTTGAATTGATTCCTCTTTGTTTGGACACTTGACAATCAGGATTGTGATTAAAAATCCCTCACATGATTCATGGTTCTCATCCATGCAAGCTAGGGGTACACATAGTTGTCTAATTGTTCGGGTTTTAGAGAGTATGCAAATATGAGAAACACTAGTTTGAAGGAAAATCTTTGGGTGTTTCAGATTTTTATTGCGAGATTATTTGGAGTACTTTGAGTGGGGGAAAATTTTATTAGGGAACATTCACCCCCCTCTCTGATCGCCATTTCGGTCCTTCAATTAAATATAAAACAGAAGAGACAGAAATGATAAAAGTTTCATTGTCAGAATTTTAATAAAAGTTTTACCAAGAGTTGTTATCTAAAAATTTTACTACGTGATGAGATTTACCTTAATGACCTACATAAAAATATTTATAAAATCTTGAATCGGTTTGACAGCTTAATCCAGGGAAAGATCATGTGTTGTCCAGAAATTTCAGTAGAGCTGCCCTTTTCTTTCTCTGCCATGTGGGCCCGGCGATCCCAGCTGTGCATTGACGACTTCCTCCCTGCCACCTTGTCCCCACCTATCAGCCAGCATAGCCCTCTCCCGTTCCTTCTTTCTTCTTCTCCTCTCCACTCTCTGCTCTCTCTCTCTCGTAGAGATAGCAAGAGCCGTACCGCCTCTCTTCCTTGTCCCTTCTGCCGCTACAATCCGTAGCCCGAGGCCAAGCCCACTTCATTGCCATTCGTCTGACTGCCTGCCGCCACGGTCAAGAACTCTCGTGCAATATCCTGACTAGCCAGCCGCCATTTCGAACCATGTTCAAATCCTGTAACCCAACCGCCTTCATCGGCTGTAAAACCACTCTGCCATCTAAAGCAGCATACAAACTCAAGAGCCTCACCCATTCATATTGACCACGCATGAAACTCCTCTTTCCCTACCAATTCCGGTGAAACCAGTGAAAAGGGGGAACCTCGATTAGCCTCTTCGAGGAAACCACAGCCCAAATCGTTCAGCTCATAGCCTCCTGGTAGAACCTAAAGTCTATCCCCAACCTTACTTGAGACCCTTCCTCTCCGGTGAGCTGCCGCGCCAAGCTCTTTTCTCTGCCACCACTACGCACGGTGAGAGCCCATCTCCTCTATTCATTCTTTTGAAGAAGTAGAAAAACGGAATCAGTAGAACACCCTGATGCTCATCCTTGTGATTTTCAAGCTTGGGAGCCCCTAAAACCACACCACCGCCGATCGGCCATGGTCGTCGCCGCCCCCTCACGGTGGCACGCCAATTCCGACCACCGTCGGACGAACCAGCACCACCCCTGCACACGCACGGATGCCCTGGTGCTCACCATGGAACACATTCACCGTCTCCAGCCTTCTCTCACCGGCGGCAAGCTTCGGCGCCACCTCCTCTGTCTCGGGTCACTAACAGACGGGTCCCCCATGTCATCTGCTTGCACTGCGCCAGTCGCTGCCCTCTCGGCCCCACTCGTCAGGCACCGCGCCTTGGGCCTGGCCAGTCAGTGCCTCAGCCTAGCCCGAGTCCAAAAAGGGAAAGCATAACCTCAGTTTGAAGGCGCACTTTCCTATGTTAGTATATTTTTAATTTTCAACATTTTCCTAAACCTAGTATATTCATTTGCTTATATCTTGTGCATTTCAAATCTAAATTTAGTGAAATAAATTTATAAACTCATGATAAACCATGTATATTCTGAATATTCAAAAAAAATTTGAAAATGAACTCTGTTTGAACTTTGAATTTAAATTTAAAGAAAGAAGTTAAAATATGCCATACATAGAATTTGTGCAAATGAACTCCAATTTGAATGAAACCAATTTTATTAGAAACCTTAAATCCTCAGGAACCTGAATATGCAAAAGTATTTAGATTTTGACTTGATCTACATCATTTTCTAAAGTAAGCTGTTTCCAATGTATTGAATATTCAAATATGAATATATTTTGCAAAAGGATTCAATTCATGTCAAACCAGTTTCTATGTGTTTAAAAGTTAGTAATCTACCTAGATATGAAAAAACATTTAGAATTTAATCTAGTTTGAATTAAATTTGAAAATATATTATTTTTCAATGCGTAGAAATTAAAATAAATGTAACTTAAAGTATACAAATTCAAATAATGGTAAACTAATTCTTAGGCCTTTAATAAAACCATAATATCCCTATTTATGCAAGAATATCTCATGTTTGTGCAGAGTTGAATTAAGTGCATATTAGATCTTAATGTTTACTTATATGAAAAACATCTCGGATAAAAGCAAAATATCACAGAACCAACTCTAAAACACTCTTAGGGTCATCCTCTACTAATGCTAGAAAAATGAATAAATAATGTTATAAGGTGCAGTCGCAAACTAAAAACTAAATCTAAACCTTTGTCGCATAAAAGTTAGAAACACTTAAGCCTTTTCAGCAGCCTGTAAAATATCTCGTCTAAATGCAAGTATTGTCTAGATTAGCCTAGTAATGATATTTAAAATATATACTACCATAATCCAGAAAAATATTCTTATTACAACTTGTTTTGCATCTGAATCTTGCTAGCCCAATACCCTTAAGTGTCATGGTCATCAAAAACCTTAATGACATATAAGCTATTTTAGCAATGAATATAATGTCTCATATAAATCCTAAAATTTATGAAATTAGCTTAGAAACGCTCCCTAAAGTATAGACTACCCTATTCTGAAGAAATAATCTCGTATCATCATACTTTGCTCATAAATCCTGTTAGCAAAATAACCTTAAGTATTATGATTTCTGGACTTCATAATATGAATAAGCAACTTAGTAGTATTGAAGAAATCTGTAGTTAAGATATTTGTATCAACAGATCCTTCTTAAAAACCACAAATATTTAACCATTAACCTAACTTAACAGATCTAATATATTCGAAACTACTTCTCGTGCAAAATCAATTAAGGATTAAGTGCTATTCATTCATAGCATGCAACTTAATGATCTAATGAGTTAATTCTATTAATTCAAATAATTTTAGCATCTTGAATTCGAAAGTCAAGAATAGATAGACTATAAAAGAAACTGTGCAATGCTCAACCTAAAAGCCATTAACAATATGAATGTATATTCGATTATAATGCAAGAATGTGAAATCATTCAACCCAAACCCTAAGTCACACCTATTTCCTATAGTTGATTTGATTTGATTTTCTATCTGATTTCTTTTTGCCCTTATTGAACTTCGTCATTTGGTATATTCTGTTGAATGACATGTAGAACCCGACATCATCGATTCCGTCGTCGACTACGTCAGTTGTGACTTCGACATCATCGTAAGCAATAAATAAGCAAGGCAAGCACCCTCTTTGATCATATTGATCCAAGTTTTATAAATATTTTCATTAAATGTTTTACTGCATGCGTTACTTTTATTAAAGTCTGTTATATAGTGGGTAATGGTAGTTATACCTGTAGTTTCATAGAACTTCCTTGATAAGTATGGATTTGTGAACCTTGGTAACCCTAGAATAAGGTAGACAATACATAATGTCATCATGGGATTACTCCACTTAGCAGTCATGCTTAGCCATGCTTAAAGGAATATTAAAATTTCAATATGGTTAAAAATGTTGGATATGGCAAAATTTTGGGTAATGACCTTTCTTTATGATTGGTATTTTGGATGAAAATGAAAATAAAACTATGGTTTTGATGCGGGTAATTACTTGCAATAGCCGGAGGTGCAGATCTTTGCACGTAGTGTAGGGGGAGATTATTGCTCGTGTCGGATTAAGGACCGAACTATGGGTTGTTTTCAGGCCAAGAAACACGTACAACCACAAGTGCTGGTATGGGTCAGCCTTAAACCAATTAAGTTATCTAGTTTAACTTTGCACTTTGGAAGGCTGGAGTAGTACGAGCTGTTTCTTAATAGATTGCTCGAAAGGACATCCACACCGAGGTGATCATGGATCAAACGTTTACCGATACACCGATATATGCCATGCTATAGGGAGTTCCATCATTTCTATGCTCTGAGTTCTTCTGCCATAGTATGGGTTTAATGTCCCGGGCTGGTGCAAAGTTAACCTAGGTAATGTAAATATTTTTGTCATGAACATTCTGGCCACTACGCCAAAGGTGCGTGAAACATGCGGCAAAAAGAAAAGGTCATGACTTGTGGGTAAAGATGTACACCTCTGCAGAGTGTAAAACTAATCGATTAGCCACGTCTGCGGTTATAGGCACTTGGTAAAGTCATAACATAGTTAGCTGTTTTTATTTTCATAAAATCTAGTTTCTACCGTGTGTCGGTGATTTCTTCCATGTGTTGGTGGAAATTGGTTCGTCGATGTGGTCATGATACCCAGGTTCATGATTTCACTTATTCGTATTTACATACTGTTATTCTACATATGAAATTGCTTTTACTTAAAATTTCGTTTGCAATCTACTATTCTGTATTTACATTTCAAATTGGCTTTATGCAAATTAACCATAGTAGCCTTTCCTTTGAAATGGCCTGCATATATTATAGGTTTTGCAAAAGTCTTGCGGAGTACGAAAGTACTCACCCTTGCTTATTTGTTGTTTTTAGGTGAAGAATCAGATTAGTTCGATGAAACCTATTTGACGCAGGATTCAGGAATGTTAACGATGAAGCTTTTCTAGAGATTATGCCTTATCAGTTGCTTGAGGGTTGGATGGGCACACTACAAGACTTGAATCTTTCTGCTGCATTTCACTCTGTATTTTAAGACCTTATTGTATAAATTACCATTATCATTTGTAATAAAGAGTATGGATGTGATATCAATTGTTATAAATGTGCGTGCTAGCCACTGATCATGGGACTAGTACTGTGTGCACATGAGATTTCTATTTTTGCATTTATGTGAAAATAGGGGTCTTTACAACATATCTAGGAAACTAATGACAATCTCAGATCTAAGGATCATACATACATTATGCATGAGATCAACTTATGACACATAAGAACAATTCTCGCAGTGTCTCATATGGGTCTGTCCAACGCATGTTCTCTAACATGTGTCCACATTATTAATTATATATCTCCATATCTCTATGACCCGTGAAACTTGGTCATCAATCAATACATGTGCTGATCTATGAAGCATAATTGTCCTATATTATGATAACCGATCAGGGATAAGTTGAATAACATCGATATATGGAAAAAGTTGCACGAACAAGTCACTTACTTGTTGATTAATCCAATCAATATTTATTCAAAGGACAAATAACTATATTGTTTCATAAATATAAGGCGTGATACAATCATCTTTATGATTGCCTCAAGGGTATATCAACAACAGTAGGCGCTAGGCTTTCCAACTTCAATTTCAAATCACGGCCATCCATTCTAATCTGACGGCTGATGATCGCGCTTATAAAAACAAGGCCTAACAGGGCGCACAGCGAGAGGCCTCACGTGCACAATATTGGGCTCCAGCCCAGCACTGTTCACTCGATTTTCTCAAATTTTTCTTTTAAAATAATTACAGAAATTAGTTTAATTAGTTTTAGACAATAAAAATATCAAAAAATCCAAGAAAATTCTCATAAATACTTTGAGACATTTTGAACTCAAATAAAATATTTTTGGTAAAACTTTATATTCATTTATCTATATATAATTAGTTTTCACAAAAAGGCCAATATACTTAATTTAAAATAAATTCAAATAAATTCCAGAAAATCCAATAAATCCAGAAAATATAAAAAATGCACAAATAATAATAATATAATATTAAAGGCAAATTTTTAGGATGTTACAACAACTTTTGAAAAATTCTCGAAAAATTATCATACATAGGTGAGATGAACTTATACAATCCTGGAAAATTTGGAGACCAAACTCAATTGCATTTGAAAGCTATGAAAAAGACAAAGTCAACCTAAATAGTGATTTTCACTGTTTAGCACTATTCTTTTCGCTGTTTTTCTTTTTTCATATCTTTGAAATACGATTGAGTTTAGTCTTCAAATTTTATAGGATTGTAGAAGCTCATATAACCTACGTATGGTAATTTTTTGAGAATTTTTCAAGACTTGTACATGTGGGTTTTACAGAGTTTTCATGGTATATATTGCCTATATATATGTATGGCAACATATCGAGTGAAAACTCCGTGAAACCCATGTGTATAAGTTTTGAAAAATTATCAAAAAATTACCATACGTAGGGGAGGTGAGCTTCTACAATTCTACAAAATTGTAAGGCCAAACTAAATAGCATTTGAAACATATGAAAAAGACAAACAGCAAGGCAAATAGTGTAGAACAGTGAAAAATCACTATTTAGGTTGAATTTGTCCTTTTCATATCTTTGAAATGCAGTTGAGTTTATTCTTAAAATTTTGCAGGATTGTATAATCTCACCTACCCTACATATGGTTATTTTTTGAGAATGTTTCAAAACTTTTACATGTGAGTTTCAGTGAGTTTTCACACTAAAGGGGTTTTCACTGGATATGTTGCCACACACACACAAACACATATATATATATATAGAAGGACCGAAACCAACGAATAGAGATGGGTGAATAGGAGCCAACTAAATTTTTTCCTAAAAATTCAATTTAGTCAGGCCAGTACTACCGCAAGCAAAAGTCTTGTATTACTGGATGAACAGTAAAATCAAGATGAACAAAAAAATTAGCAAGATTTCAAAACTAAGAATCTATGTAACTTTTGATTGGTTGATTCAAATCTTGTGGAACTTTGCATGAACCTTTCTATTGATGTCAGGAACCTATTTTAATCATTAATCAAATAGATTGACATTAAAGTTCTAATCTTTTTCAAATCTCGGGAAGGTTGCACCAAAACCGGGTTTGTTGAGATAATTTCAGAGAGGAAGTGAGATAATGCTTGGATGATCAGAACAAAACCTTCTCAAGGTATTTTCATCAATCATGAAGCCATCCCACCACTCAATAGCTATTGATGAAAATGGATCAGATAGTTTTCGATCGATCCGGATAATTTTCGTATTCAGATTCTGTCAGATCGGATATTTGTCAGATAGTATCGGATCGGATACAGATACGGATACGGATTCAATAGCTATGATGAAAATGGATTGGATAGTTTCCGACCGATACGGATACAGATTCGGATAATCCAGATACTGATGGCTCGGATATCCGGATATGCACATGGGCTGGGCCAAGGCTACTCTTTTGGCCCAAAAAGGTTTATGAATTTCAAAACCGTTTTCTAATTTAATTAATCCACAAATTAAGTTTCAATTTTTAAAATTGGAAAACTAACTCTAAAAATTACAAATTTTTTTGGGAAAATTCCTAACATAATCTATCATTTAAAAAATATTTTCAAGATTTTATTAGATTTTAAATTTTCTCAAAAAAATTCAAACACTGTTGTCCTTAACAGGAAAATATTTTAAATAAGTAGCTAAAAATGCATAAAAACTCATAAATACATAATTTATTATTTTAAATATATTTAAATAAAGAATACAGATCTTGGGTCATTACATGTTCTTCATGATTGTTTGGATCAAATAAAGTAGTTTTATTTATTTATTTATTTTGTGTGTACAATCTAAGGGGTTATCATATTTTGATAAATATCCATGACCGTATCCGTTTCGATCTGTATTCGCTCTGTATCTATATTCGATAATATTTGTATCCTGACCATTCGTATTCGAAAAAGTATGAAAACAAATATGGTAGAGCTATTATCCGTCCGTATCCGATCCGTTTTCATTCCTATCAATAGCATAGGAGAAGAAGAAACTCGAAAATCTCAAGAACACGATGTTGTAAGTACAACTTGAATAAGAATAAGTTCTAATAGATCTTGCTGGGTTGTGACTTATTCTAGATGAATTCATCAACCTCTTACACGTCCTAGATCCAATAGGAACACAGTAAGTAGGAGGGGAAGCAAATCTCAAGTTGCACGAAAGAACAAGAAAAAATGCAAGATATAAATTAATTTCAGAACATATATGAAATTGAATCTTGCATTGCTTAGAGAGTAATGGTTACAAAGCTACACTTCATAGTGGGCAAAGCTCGAAGGAGTATAAAGAAACCAGAAAACCCTTGTCTTAGACTTAGCTGGAAGCATTCCTCCACCCCTCTATTTATGGAACACTAGGAACAACCTCTACCTTTATATGACCTTTTTGGCCTTCAAGAAACCTCATCAAGGGTTGAGATTCACGCCTTCACCCAAACATGGGCTAGCCGCAACCTAACAACTTAACGAGTTTTAACCATTTAACACTAACTTAACCACTACTTCACCCGCGAACCATTGATCCAATGATCCTCCTCCGCTTGATTAGGGCTTAAGTTAGCATCTCAACCATCATATGTCATCCCGGCTTGCAGCAACTCCTCGGCCTTAGTCATCTCCCGATGTCTCCATGACCGTTTGGACCTTAGCTCTCTTAGCCTAGTTTCGGTCTCCTTCGCCTCACCATGACCTAGTTCCGAAGTCTTTCAACCATCTCAGACAAGCAAAATATCACACATTATTTCTCAACATCATATGCAACAGTAATAAGATAAAAAAAATCATTGACTAGTCAAACATCTAAGAATCCGACCTTAAATCATTTAGGTTGTGACCACCTTAGTCCACGACCATTCTTCAAGTCATGATCTTCTTAGGCCGTGACCTCCCCTGGTTGTGACTTCCTTAGGCTACGACCACTCTTTAAGGCCACGACCACTTAAAGGTGCCACGATCACTTAAGAGCGTCACGACCACTTAAGGGCGCCACGACCACTCAAGAGTGCCATGACCACTCAAAAGCGCCATGACCACTCCAACCTCTCTTGGTTATGACCTTCTTATGTCATTTGTAAGGACAACTCACACAAATTGATACATGCCTACCAAATATCAAATACTCATCACATATCCATAGGTTAACGGCAACATATCCAGTGAAAACACCTTTTACCGTGAAAACTCCGTGAAATCCATGCGTACAAGTTTTTAAAAATTCTCAAAAAAATTACCATATGTAGGGGAGGTGAGTTTCTATAATCTTGTAAAATTTAAAGACCAAACTCAATCGCACTTGAAAGATATAAAAAAACAAACAACAAATAGTGCTAAACAGTGAAAAATCACTCTTTATGCTGAATTTGTCATTTTCGTATCTTTGAAATGCGATTGAGTTTGGTCTTCAAATTTTAAAGGATGGTATAAGCTCATCTTCCCTACCTATTGTAATTTTTTGAGAATTTTTCAAAACTTGTACATGTAAGTTTCACGGAGTTTTCACAGTAAGAAGGGTTTTCACTAGATATGTTGCCTAGGTTAACCTTTACATGTCTTACATATATACATGTGTGTGTGTGTATATATATATATATATATATATATATATATATATATATATATATATATATATATATATATATATATATATATATGAAGTTGAATGAGGCACCATGGAGTCTAGGCTCCATGATTTCAAATGCGCAGATTCAAGTTAAATTCGGGTATATTTTTCAAAAAAGTTAGTTTTAGGGTATATACTCATCTATAATAATTCAAATAAAACACATAACTTTGAAAAAATATACTCGAATTCAAAGATTTTAAACGAATTTAGATTGCATGCTTTGCTGATTTATATATATAATCAGCACATACCTACAAACAAACTATCATCAAAAAAGAAAACTCTAGTTTAAATTTCAGTTCAAACTTGTTTGAACTAGTTAGTAAACTAGTTAAACTCAACGTCTTAAATTTTCAAAAAATTAAACATATAATACATAGGAGAATATACCCATTTTGTATCATAAAGCCTAGGCTCCATGATGCCTCAAAAGTAATTATATATATATATATATATATATATATATATATATATATATATATATATATATATATATATATAAAAGGAGGAAACTAACGGTGGCAATAATTTAACGCAAGCACTACCAGCAATTGCACAGTGGCCCACGTGCATAAAAAAGTGACCAAGATAAGATGATCTAGAACTATAAGCTTAGTAAGATCCCAAAAAAGGATGATTGATGTACAAGTATAAGCTATATACACTAGTCAGTTATATTCCGTATATTATATCCTATAGAGTCCTGGCGTCCGTGTGCTATCCACGTCGATTCAGGTCGACGTGTTCGCTCCGCGCAGCGTCGGGTCGCCCGTTTGCGCCCGCCGTTAGATGGCTTAAGTATTTTAATGGCATTACTCCACAGCAACGTCCGCGCATGCTGCGGTATTTTCGTGAAAAGGCGCCCGACGCTTCTCAAAATTGCATATTAGTCCAATTTTTCCATAAAGGTCCCCGAAACTTAAAAAAAATGCGAATTAGTCCTTTTAAGTCCGTTTTTTTCCAAGGAAGGCCCCCGGAACTTCAAAACAAATTGTATATTAGTCCTTTTTTACGAGGAGGGCCATATTAGCCTGTTGTTTTGCGGGAAGGCCCCCAAAACTTCCGAAATTTATTTTTTCCCGTTGAGGTCCCCCAAAGAATACATATTAGTCTATTTTTTCGGTGAGGCCCCAAAAAATTCCAAGATTTACTTCTTTTTGTGCATAGCCCCCCCAAAATTACAGGTCATTTTTCGAAATTACGTATTAACCCTGTTTTTTTTAAAAGGCCCCTTGAAAATTTTAGCAATTACATTTGAATCCTTTTTCTAAAAGACACCCCAAAAAAGGATTTCACTGGTTTTATGGGGAAAAGGCACCCGGATATTTTAGCAATTACATCTGAATCCCTCTTTTCCCGAAAAGGCTCCCAAAAATCTGGATTTCGCTGTTTTTTTAAAAGACCCCGCAACATTTAGAAAATTACATCAAGATCCATTTTTCTCTAAAATGGCCCCTGAAAAATTGTGAGAATCACATCCAGATCCTTTTTTTCGAAAAGGTCTCCGAGAAATCCGAATTTAACGGACGTTGTTTGCCTTGCAAATAAAGACCCCAAAAATTATTCTATCGACACGGGAGTGCATTGTGCCTGGCGCGGCGCACCGCCGCGCATCTAAGTACGAATGACATATGCAAACTTACCCAAGCAATACGGCTGTATGGATATACAGAGTAGCTGACAGAATAGCTACAGGAACAGAAGGACAAGTCCACAAGCTACGAGAGAGAGAGAGAGAGGTAGAAAACCTTGTTAGTACTCGAGAAATAAAATTGCGATTCCTAATACAGGTATGTAACATGCTATCAGCAAGAGTCAATTCATGGTACAAGTATATAATATATACTCTCTCCGCGGAAGAGACCATGAGGATCGAGGGAATTAATTGGTGCCATAGCTGCAGTAATTCGGTCGCGTGCTGAAACAGCTGATTCTGACTGGTTTCTAGGGGGGGAATGCTAGATAGTACTTGGGTGGGTGCGTAGGAACGTGTAACAAGTCAGGTCGTAATGAACTAGTACTGGTATTTATTTGTCACTTGGATCAGTAAATGAGAAAAAGGACGGGCATGGCATGGCATGGCTGCTGCAAGGGTTGTGTTTGCAATTCAGAGTACGATCAAGGCAGAGTAAATCAGAAGGGTTGTGTTTGCAATTCAGAGTACGATCAAGGCAGAGTAAATCAGAAGAAGGATTACATTATACTGGCCTTGAGAAGCTTAAGCTTGCACACCAAACACATGCACCTTGGGACACCAAGATATGAGAAGAGGAAAATCCCCAAGCCCGGCCAGAATCTTGTGTAGGAAGGTATGTATGCCGGGAGGGGGACAGTCAGTTTGGTGGCCAGCGGAGTATTTCTTCTGACTCCCACGCGCTGCTCTCTGAATCACAAAATCTCAATTCTGCCGGCACACTCGAAGATGCTTGTTTTGGTGCCCATCCCATGCATACACTTCACTGTACGGAGTTGAAGGGGAGACAAACAAGCAATCCATCCGTCGCACTCCTTGCTTGTTTTGGATCCCAGTCTCTGCCTCCCTCCCTCCTGACTGCTGATGTTCTTCTTTCATCATGAGCTAGCTGCTCATCCTGATTCCTTTCTCCCAGTCCCAGCTTAATTCTGGCTGTTGCTGTACATCTCCCAGCAGAATTCCCCCTGATTTGACCACCAAACCACTGCCTCCTCCTCCTCTCCTCTATAATCACTGACTAGTAAGTGCTTCTTCCTTCTTGGAGTAACTAGCAATTCCTCTCTTGCACTGCAATTGCCCCTTCATGCTCTACTTGAAATGTTCCATTATATTTGCTTCTTGGATTTGAAAGCATATCGATAGCCTTGCAGCCATCTAACACCTGGCTAGAATTGCATGTGGTCAGGATTACGCCGGTTTCAAAAGGGACTATGCTTATGTGTTACTCCATCGAAATTTAATCTGACCACTGGCTTTGATGCATGTCTCTCTCACCGGCTGGCTGGCTGGCTTAATTCTGTAGATGAGGAGTATCTTCTTCTTCTTCTTTTATTTCTTGAGCTGTCACGTCATCTCATTAGCACCCCAAATATCACCGCATTTACCCCTCAAATGACGAGAGATGATGACTCACCAAGCATGATCACTGCACTGCACGCACTTTTAACCAGAGTAGAGATCTGGGAGAGAGAAGTTTGTACTAGCATTAGTAGCAATCTTGGCTTACTCCCTACGGCCACAAAACAACGTTGTTTTGGATACATGCAATCAAACTTGCTAAACTTTGGTTATTGATAAATTTATTAGCTTTTATAAATATTTTACAATAGAAACTAATTGTCAAAGTTGTTTTTTGATAACTGTATCGATATCCTAAACACACATATATATTATTTTTTTGTGACCGAAGGGGAGTATATATTAATTTGTCAACTGTGTATAGGCAAAGAAATTCGAACAGGACAAGAACCAACCACTAGCTGGTGCGCGCGCCAATTCTCATCACTGGTCAGTAGTGATGGTTTCTCGCTCCTACTCCAATCTCCTGGACCTCGTCTCCGGTGGCGCCGGGGAGTCGTCGGCCGGCCTCGGCAAAAGGCTGACGCGGGTGATGACCGTGGCCGGCATCATCTCCGATCTAGACGAGGAGGCCTCCACGGGCTCCGAATCGGCGTCACAGGAGCGGCCGCGCCAGCGCGTGATCGTCGTGAGCAACCAGCTCCCCTGCGCGCACCGCCGCCCTACCGGCGACGGCAAGTGGAGCTTCAGCTGGGACGAGGACTCGCTGCTGTTCCAGCTCAGGGACGGCCTCGACGAGGACGTGGAGGTGGTGTACGTGGGCTGCCTGCGCTCGGAGGCAGAGGTGGATCCGCGGGAGCAGGACGAGGTCTCCCAGCTGCTTCTGGACGTGTTCCGGTGCGTGCCGGCGTTTGTGCCCGGCGAGCTCCTCTCCCGGTTCTACCACGGCTTCTGCAAGCAGCACCTGTGGCCGCTCTTCCACTACATGCTCCCGCTCTCCCGCGACCTTGGCGGCCGCTTCGATCGCTCGCTCTGGCAAGCCTACGTCTCCGTCAACAAGGTCTTCGCCGACAAGGTCATGGAGGTCATCTCCCCCGACGGCGACGACTTCGTCTGGGTCCACGACTACCACCTCATGCTGCTGCCCACCTTCCTCCGCCGCCGCTTCAACCGCGTAAGGCTCGGCTTCTTCCTCCACAGCCCCTTCCCATCCTCGGAGATCTACCGCACGCTTCCCGTCCGCGACGAGATGCTCCGGGCGCTGCTCAACGCCGACCTCATCGGCTTCCACACCTTCGACTACGCGCGCCACTTCCTCTCCTCGTGCAGCCGCATCCTCGGCCTCGCCTACGAGTCCAAGAGGGGCTACATCGGCATCGAGTACTACGGCCGCACCGTCAACATCAAGATCCTCCCCGCCGGCATCCACATGGGCCAGCTCAGGCAGGTCATGAGCCTCCCGGAGACCGAGGCCAGGGTCACCAACCTCGTCGCCGGCAGCGGCAGGCTCAGGGGCAAGACCGTGCTGCTCGGCGTGGACGACATGGACATCTTCAAGGGGATCAGCCTCAAGTTGCTGGCCATGGAACAGGTGCTGGACCAGCACCCCGAGTGGCGGGGCAAGGTGGTGCTGGTGCAGATCGCCAACCCCGCGAGGGGGCGCGGCAAGGACGTGCAGGAGGTGCAGCAGGAGACCTACTCCACCGTGGAGAGGATCAACCGCAAGTATGGCACGCCGGAGTACGAGCCCATCGTCCTCATCGACCGGCCGCTGCAGTTCTACGAGCGGGTCGCATACTACGCGATCGCCGAGTGCTGCCTGGTGACGGCGGTGAGGGACGGCATGAACTTGATACCCTACGAGTACATCGTGTCGCGGCAGGGCAACGAGAGGATGGATCGGATCCTGCGGCTGGAGCAGGAGCAGGCGCCGGCGGCCAGGAGGAGCATGCTGGTGGTCTCCGAGTTCATCGGGTGCTCGCCGTCGCTGAGCGGCGCCATCCGCGTGAACCCGTGGAACGTGGACGCGGTGGCGGAGGCCATGTACGCGGCGCTGGAGATGCGGGAGGCGGAGAAGCAGCTCCGGCACGACAAGAACTACCGGTACGTGAGCACTCACGACGCTGCCTACTGGGCGAGGAGCTTCGTGCAGGACCTGGAGCGCGCGTGCAGGGACCACGCCAGGCGGCACTGCTGGGGCATCGGCTTCGGCCTCGGCTTCCGCGTCATCGCCCTTGACCCCAACTTCCGCAAGCTCTCCGTCGACCACATCGTCGCCGCCTACAAGCGCGCCAGCCACCGCGCCATCCTGCTCGACTACGACGGCACCATGGCGCCGCACGCTTCGATCAGCAAGCGCCCCGCGCCGGAGACCATCGCCATCCTCAACAGCCTCTGCCGGGACCCCCGCAACACCGTCTACCTCGTCGGAGCCAGCGACAAACAGACGCTCAGCGACTGGTTCGCTGCCTGCGAAAACCTCGTCATCGCCGCCGAGCACGGCTACTTCATCAGGCACAAGCACGGGTCGGAGTGGACGACCTGCATCTCGGTCGCGAGCTTCGACTGGAAGCAGATGGCGGAGCCCATCATGGAGCTCTACACGGAGGCGACGGATGGGTCGTCCATTGAGATCAAGGAGAGCGGGATCGTGTGGCATTATCAGTACGCTGATCCGGACTTCGGGTCGTGCCAAGCCAAGGAGCTCCTCGACCACCTCGAGACCGTCCTTCCAACGAACCCGCCTCCGTCAAGAGCAGCCAGAACATTGTCGAGGTCAAGCCACAGGTGCGTAGGCTTTAGCTTACTCTGCAACCGTCTCTGCTACTTCACTTCTGCTTCAACTTTCATGACAACTACAGTCTGCCTCGGGTCCTCGATCAGTTGTTGTTTGTTCTTCTTCTCTGAATAAATCTGAAAATCATGACGCTCAGGGTGTTACCAAAGGCCTGGTGGCGGAGCAACTCCTGTCGGCAATGCAGAAGAAGGGTATTCGTGCCGACTTCGTTCTTTTCACCGGCGATGACAGGTCCGACGAGGACATGTTCCAAGTGATCAACGGCGCCGTCTCGGGGCCAGCACTGTCGCCGGTGGCCGAGGTGTATGCCTGCACTGTCGGGCAGAAACCGAGCAAGGCCAAGTACTACCTGGAGGACACGGCGGAGATGATGAGGATGCTGCAGGGCCTTGCAAATGCTTCAGACCTCCTGATGCGACATTCATGATCCAGCATCTGCTTCTCAAAATGAATGAACCCGACACACGGCCGCTAGTTAGCTTGCAGTTTGGGGTGTGTATATTAGAACAAGATCAGTTGTAGTACGATCTAGAGCGTAATATTGTAGCGATTGAGACATTAGTGTGCTGGGCATTCGTCGAGTATAGTTCCTTCAATATATTGACTTGTTTGTCGGAATGCTTCATACATGGCTATTGTTTTTGGAAGCAGAATTTCCAGAAATACAGAGCATCAAAATCCAGGTAGTTCTATACAGTGAAGATAAACCGAAAGGATACCGTGCAGTAAACAGTCCCTGTAGACCAAGACCATCCGATCAAGACAGCGAAGATAAACAGCACAGTATTTGGATCCCCGTCCCAAACTGGCATGTTCCCTTTTCCACAAATCTTGTGGTATCAGATTCCTCACATGTAAAAAAAATATATTTATCTATACTTTCAACATCAAACTGACTCAGCTGATGTGTCATCTCTCATATGATGATAAAATTGCTACTCCAGCAAGAGCTCAGACCTAGCAAAACATAAGCAGCACATCTGAAAAGAAAAACTTGTACAGCGAGAACTGTCTTGCATCTTAGGAGGTCAAGATGCAAGGGAAATGACAACTAAATATCATTTGTACTAATGGAATTTAAAACATGGAAGGAAAGTCCAGGTAACTATTTGCTCAATTTTTTCAAAGTGGCAGAGAAAAGTACAGACAACGCACAACAATGTTTCCTTCGACATCATTTATTAAAAGTCTATCAGCAACTTCGGAGGTAAAAGAAGAACTGCAGCAGTTCCTAGTTACTCCTTTCAATTCCACTGGAAAGATCACCTGTATAAGAAAATAAAAGGATCAAAGTCATGGTCTACAAAAATATAAATCAGATATATGGCTCTATTTTTTTTTATCACAACAGAGAAGAATCACTTGAATACTAGTTAGATTGTTAGAATGCATCTGCAAGGTAGAAAATCACGAGTGACTGATTATCAATAGATATAGTAGAATCATCATGATAGATAGACCAGTGCAATCAACACGTGTCAAGAGTATGATGAGACATGCCCAGGAAATCTATGAAGTAAATAAATAAATAACATAAGCAAGTGGAAGACTGCACTCTGGCACTAATAAAACTATATTAAATCAAAAGAGATTCCAAAGTCACCTGAAAATAATTCATAATTACCCTTAGCTATTATATCTTCGTTTTTTCTTGCCATGAGAACTTTACAGAGGGTTGAGTGGTGGGAGATCAATCTTACGAATCTGTCAAAGATAAAGTCAAGAGATACAAAGAGGCTCTTCAAAAAAGTTATCAAGATATCGTGCGTACACTTTTGTGCCAAAGGAAACTTTCCAGATTTTCAACTGTTCAAAAGTACTGTGTAGTGTTTTCAGCCATTCAGTGTCCTTAGCTTTAGCATACTTGTTCAAAAGGGATGATCCATTGAAAATCATTTTACAACCTTTAGATACTCCTCATACAACAAGACTTCCAAGACTACAGTGCCTCCATTGTACTCGTTCACCCGGACTGAGCAGCATAGCACACCTCACCGATCCACTTTACATTCAATTATGGTCAACAATGAGTACGGTTAGGTTGTAGCATGGATGCATGAATCATGATACCCTTCTATTATATTCCCCCAAAGTTGAAGGGGTTTTTTTTTTTCAAATAAGATCAGCACATGTAGTAAGTAGGGCCAACTAGGTACGATGGCAGCTAACAGACTCTGAATCTATCACCTTTGATCCAAGGAGATATGATCGTAATAACCAAAAACATCAACCAATTCAAGCAAAAATGCATATAAAAAGAAACGTAGGGTTGATTTCTAGAGAAATCTTCGATAACTTTGGTTGCTGGTTTGCTAATCTTTGGTACATTTTTTTACGTAATAATCTAGGTGTAATTATTGGCTTAACAGTTACTTGATTAAACAAATGGAGCACAGACTTAAAAGACAAAGTTGACTGCCTATCACTAAAAATGCATACACTATCAAGAAATTCAGACTTCATACCAGGTTTGATATATCTTAGGTTCAGGCAAGGCAAGTAATAGGCTAACAACAGAGAAGTGCCAGGTAAGGTGACACATAGGGAAAGGAAAACAATGGTGCCAGCTTCACAGGTATCTCCGCTTCTTACCCAGTGTTTGTTATGCGGTACGCTATGAGAGCTTAAGGGGTTGTTTGGATGAGGGGTATTTCTTTGGGAAGTGTCGACTTTTGTGGTCGGCAATAAATTTATGGGGCAGGCGCTAGATCTCAAACTCGAAGGTCACACAAGACAAAGGTTTAGACAGATCTGCACACTCGACGGAGGAGGTAATACCCTAGTCCTGTGTGCTGGGATTATCTCGGATCTCTTGGATCTAAGATTGCTCATGTCTCTGTTGCCCGCCTCTCCCTTATATAATGGGGTGGGGCGGTTTATGAGTCCCGATCGGTTAAGGGATTCCGATCGGTTATTAGATTCTAATCGGTTATGTGGTAGAGTTTACATCTTTATCTACCCCGCTAACAACTCGGATTACAATCATATCTCTTATATCTAAATATATGTTCAACTGTCTCTAGGATGTATCTCCTTGCGCACGGCAAGAAGGCTTGGCGCCTCCTGGGCCTTCCATCGGGCCCGCCTCTCCTCGTACTTCGGGCCGTAATTAAGACACTGGTTCTTATATTCCACAAGAGCTCCCGAGTGATTCATGATCCGATTGCTACGCCTTTATCTCGGGTCTCAACTTTGGATCAACGTTTCACTTCCAAAGATAAACCTCTCGATCGTTTCTTCTTTGATTTGAATGCTTCTCCTTGCGGCAAGGGGATTATGAAGGACTCAATATAACCCCGACAATCTTCGGTTGTTTTGACTTCGTGTCAATTCATTTTCCAAAACCTCTTTGGCTTCGAACCATCTTTAACTCCAAGTCTCTTCGCTTCGATGTCATTACATCTTCGCATTTACTTCAACCTCGCCAGACGCCTATAAAAGGTGAACCCGCTTTTAGAATTTATTCTCTCACGCTTAGTCCTCCATTTCTTGCACCAAGCTCCACCTTCTTCCCGAGGGATCTCATGGACCGCCAGATCCGAACTCGCCAAGAGCGGGCGTTCTTCGATTTCGCCATAGCCGAATGGGCGAGGACAAAGCTGTCGCTCTTGACCAAGGCCATTGCCGACGCCTTTCCTCGAGATTTTCCTCGCCCTTTATAGGGCTAAGGAGGCTCTCGTGGAGGCGCTTGGTCGCGTGCGCCGCGCAGAAGTATAAGGCCCCTGTAAATGTAAGAAAATATTTTCCCGGGCATAATGCCTGGGGAACTCATATATAATAAAGAAATACCTTTCTAAGTGATTTCCATGATTGTCGTTAGACATAGCTTAGACCCAGCTTGGGGTATATCGAAGCTTGCATGGTTCTTTGGTCGGGTGATATCCATATCCAATCATCGTAAGATATATTTTAGGTCCGACTTGGGATATATTAGGATTTGCGCGGCTCTTGGCCGAGTGATACCTATATACGACTGCTGTAGGATATAGCTCTGGTCCGACTCAGGACATATCATATTCACATGGCTCTTGGCCGAGTGATACCTATATCCATCCCTACCCCTCGCCCAGAAGAAATTGTGGTTTTCGAATCTTTCTTCCAACGCGGGCTGGGGCTTCCTGCCTGCGCTTTTCTTCGCGGTCTTCTCTTTTTCTATAGCATTGAATTGGTGAACTTGAATCCCAACTCCATCCTGCAAATCTCCCTCTTTGTTCATCTCATGAGGCCTTCTTCGCATCCACCTCATTTCAATCTCTTTCGCCACTTTTACCTTTTAAAACCTTATCCTCAAAGAGCGACCCCAAGGTAATCGGGGAGTTTGATTCCAATTACGGAAGGATTAAAGAAAAATTACTTCGCCATTCCCTTCAAATCTTCAAATAAAGGCTGGCACCAGGAATGGTTCTACTGTGCCGATCCTGATCCTGCTCTCCCCTCTTTTGTCGGACGCCGACCTAAGGTGTCCCTTTCCTAGGTATCTGATCCCAATGCTAACGACATGGACCAGGTGCATGATCTTTTGGCGCTGATTGAGAAATTAAAAGAAGACGGTCTCACGGGAGTTGGTCTAGCCCTCCATTTTGTCGTCACGGTACAACCGCTAAAAGAGCGAGTCCACCGGGATATGAATTTGAATGAGGACGATCCGACCCGGAATTACCCGAATCCGCCAAAGGAGCAAGTATATGCTCGGGTAGGCGACTTTTTCATCCCGAGCGTAGAGATGTCCACCGCCAGACGCCCGAAGTCCTTCACTGCTTCAAATCCTCCTCCTGAGGTAAGAAAGTTTAGCCGATAGACTCCTACATTCGTCTCTCAATGACTTTTAACAGCTTATAATACTCCTTTCCAGATCGATTGGCTTTCTTCGCTGACGCGCTCTCCCGTAAATGCTCGATCATAAGAGCGCCACCGAAGCGACCATGAGCCGCCAAGCCGAGACCCGCCGCTAAGAAGGGAAGAAAACAATTGTCAAGGACTCCCAAGCCTCGCCACCACTAGTGGTCCCAAAATCCAAGAATCACCAAAGAAGCCCCAAAGGCCTTCTGGCCCCTTCCGCGATAAGCCCGTGGTCCAATGAGTCCAACTCCGAGTGACTCGAGCGCCTCGAAGAGCCTAGGTTCCAAATCGTAGCACCCGACCGTCCTCCGAAATGGTTCTCGCCGCCGCAAGAAACCCCAATGAGAATAAATTAGTCCGACAAAGTTGATGTCCTATCGACTCTTATTCGACGATTTTGCCGACTTATTCATCGATCATTCTTCAGTAGGAATCCTTCAGACGATGTTCCAGCCGAGACACCGTCCGGGGGCCCTGAAGAAACTGAGCCCTAGGATGTACATGTTTTGGCTTGAGAGGCCTCACCCGAGGACACAGTGGCGCCCGAGCCCCGGTACCGCTTTCACCGACACCCATGCTTCAAGACGGGTCCGCCGCCAAGAGCCCGCCTCCGCCCATCCCCGAGGTTGAAGAGATCCGCCGACTCTTGCTCGCCTCAACTCATAATGCAAACCGCGGGTTGATGAGAAGACGGCTTGAAGTCCCTTGATGACTCTGGAGGAGAAGGAAAGGAATGACTTTACAATATGACGCCGCTTGCGCCGCCGCCCGAGTAATATTTTTCTACTCTTGTCACCTTCTTGCTTGTGGTTAGCATGTTGTCACCTTTCCTCGCGATGGTTACAGAATTGGGAGAACGCTCGCAAAGAAACCGAATACCTCCAAAAGATGCTCCCGAGGTCGACGCGCCAAGAATATCCGCCGAATTGGAGCAGATCATACTAAACATGCACCGAGTCAGAAAATCTTTGGTCGAGGTCCAGCTCGCGGAGGAGGAGACCTCGCGCAGAGAAGCCGGATGTTGTTGGCTCCTTCGAGGTAGATATTTCTCGACCATCCCGCTCGCTTAATCGTCTCGTCTTTTGATCTCCTCGTCTTCGTGTCGCCGAGATTCTACTATTGTAAAGCTCCAAGAGCAACTTAAGACCTCGAGATCTCCAAATTGAAATCGGAGAAGAAGCTAGAAGGTACGCCAGAGCTTGGCCCTCCCTTGCCTTCATTGTCTTCTTGGTACTTCTTAATAACTGCTTCGCATTGCGACTATAAGTTCAAGATGCGCGCAACACGCCGCTTATAACGAAGGTTGAAGCCCTTGAAACGCCTTGCGCTTAAGCTTCATGAGGCCTCAACCAAGCATCGAGGTTGCTTCATCTCGAGGCAAGAGCCACTCAAGAGGGACCAAGTTATCTCCCAACCGGAGGAAGCCCCAAGGAGCTTAAGATACTCTTGAAGGAAACGGCGACAATGGCGCTTAGCCGTGCTCGTGATCACCAAGTCGCTTATACCCGAGTTTAATCTTGAAGCTATTAGGATGGCTATGCTCGTAACGTGGATGAAGACCGACACCAACTCGGGAGGAAGTTAAAGATGCTTCTTCTACCGTCAGTAAACTCGACCTATGAATAAAATATTGAAAGTGTTTCTTTGGCCTTGTATTTTTCTTTAAATATGCCGCTTGCCCGAGTAGTTTTGACATCTTAAATATCATGTCCGACTAGTTCAATTTCTCGTGCTCGAGGCATGGTTCATGACGCATGTCTCGTAGTCTTAAAATTGTGAGGAGCAAAGCACTCCTGACGCATAATTTTCGAGAAGATTATACAAGAACAACTTTAAGAGTAAACATTCATTCATAAAAAAATTTGAATTGCAGAGCTCAAGGAAAGAAACGACGAGTCGCTTCTATGTTCCGTGTTGTCGATAATTGTGCCGCCTTCACGCTGAGCTTATAAGCCCCAGACGATCACCTCATCGATGATGTAAGGGCCTCCCACTGGGAGAGCTTATACTGCATTTCGATTCTTTCTAAGGACCGATCTCCTTCGAGAATGCGCGCTCCTTACATTGCACCGTGATAGCGACGTAAGGCCCAAGGTATTTTGCCGATCGAATTGTTGCAATGTCCTCGGCTTCTTCCAATGGCCGAGGTCTTCTAGCCGCCTTTCTTTCAAGCGACCTCCTCGAGCTCCGAGCCCGCGAGATCCGAATTTAACTCGGTGGGAGGACCGCCTAAGCCATACACCGTGAAGAAAGGTGATCGCCGCTTGCTCATTGGGGTGATTCGCACCTCCAGAGTACCAAGGCAATTCTTTGACCCACCGAGTGGCGTATGGTTTGAGACGATCAAAAATCCTTGCCTTTAGGCCTTGTAGCACCATGCCGTTGGCTCGTTCGACCTGCCCATTGCTTCAAGGGTGTGCTACTGATGTGAAGCAAATCTTTATGCCAAGTTCACCGCACCAGTCTTGAAATATGCCACCTCTGAATTGGATGCCGTTATCCGTGATGATTCGGTTCGGTACGCCGAATCTAACCACGATTTCATGGAAGAATCCTTTGGCTTTTGCGGCTGTGATTGTGGCGACTGGCTTGGTCTCAATCCATTTGGTGAATTTATCGACGATCACGAAAAGATGAGTATAACCACCTTGAGCCTTCTTCAAAGGTCTCACCATGTCAAGCCCCTAGACCGCAAATGGTCAGGTGATTGCGATGGTTTGTAGTTCCCGTGCGGCTTGTTCAATTGTCAAGAAAGAATTGACATCCTTCGCATGTCCGGACGATTTCTCTCAGATCGCTGATGTAAGAATACCGTAAAAATCCCCGACGATAAGCCTTACCGACTAGGGTTGTTGACGCCAAGTGATTCCCGCAAATTCCCGAGTGGATTTCCTTGAGAAGATCTCTTCCTTCTTGTTCGATATGCATCGTCGTAGTACACCGCAGGAGCTTTTGCGATAGAGTTCTTCCCCGATTACCACGTAGCTCTTGCTTTGCCAGATTATTCGCTTCTACCGCACGCGGTCTTTAGGTAGCTCGTCCTTCACAAATAGTCCAGATATTTACATCGCCGACTTTTTGTGGTCTGCAATAAATTTACGGGGTGCGCTAGATCTCAAACTCAAGGTCACACAAGACAAAGGTTTAGACAGTTCAGCCTTCGACGGATGAGGTAATACCCTAGTTCGTGGCTGGGATTATTTGGATCTCTTGGATCTAAGATTGCTCATGTCTCATGTTGCCCGCCTCTCCCTTATATAATGGCAAGGGCGGTTTATGAGTCCCGATCGATTAAGGGATTCCGACGGTTATTAGATTCTAATCTACATGTGGTAGAGTTTACATCTTTATCTACCCCTGCTAACAACTCGGATTACAATCATATCTCTTATATCTAAATATATGTTCAACTGCCTCTAGGATGTATCTCTGCATGCACGGCTAAAGAAGGCTTGGCGCGGAGGTTATCCTCTAGACCTTCCACTGGGCCTTGTCTCTCCCTCATGCACTTATGGGCAGGTTATGAAGACACCTGGGTTCTTATATTCCACAGGAAGTTTTGGGGACATGCGAAAGATTTGTTCCTTATTAAGAGGAAAATACATTTGAAGAGTTAAGTTGTTGTTTGCACATGCAGTCAAGATAGATAGCCATCCGGTTGTTCCTCGCCCTCATGAACCAAAACGGTTTCCATATTTATGCTAGTTTTAGTGTTGTACACTATTCCCAACCATCTAGAGCAGGGTATTATTGCCCCCAATACAGTCAGTACCGAAGAGAGTGCACTAAAATTTCAGACATCCACTAATTATTAGGTAAGTATCATGGAATGATAAAGGTTAAGATGAAAAACATGCACGTTCCATTTTAAGCTGCACACAGAAAATAACTCGGGATTCTTAGCAGACAAGAAGCAGCCTGACCTCACCAATTCCAATCCAGGAACCGCAGCAGTGCTACTCGTCGGCCTCGATCGGCTTCTTGGGCTCTGCGCAGGACCGGACCAATATCAATCAGTAAGATGAACGGAATGAGAGGAGAAGGGAAACAAAGCCGAGATCATGATCGGACCGTGCAGCTCCGGCGGGCGCGCTTCCTTGCCCCATCCAACGCCGCGGGTGGCCTCGAGGTACTGGTCGACGAGGTGGCGGCACTTGTGGTGGTGGTTGACGCCCTCGATGCGGTAGCACCAGCGGAGGCGGTCGCGGATGATCTTGGCGGTCTCGATCTGGATCCACTTCTCCCGCACGAGGTGCTCCCTGTACTCGAGCATCGCCACCGGATCCCCGTACGGGTTCTTGTGGTCGAAATCATCCGGCGGGCGCTCGTCGAACTCGACCTTGGCCTTCCGCACCATCTCCGATCGCCGCCGCCGAGCTCTCCTCCTCCGCCGCTTCGGCTGGGTTGGGTTGGGATGGTGGTGGAGCGACGAAACTGGAACGTAACAGATGATGGGCCGGCCCACTACTTTAGTACCCTCGCTAGTTGATGCTTCTCTGTTTCTCTCTATTCTAGTCCTTTCAGTATATATTTGTAAATTTGATCCTCTAACATTAAAGGTGTAGTAGACGATACTTATCTTCTACCATATCTGTAGAGCACAAAAGATCACCGATACCTTGAGAGCTCGATCGACATAGGAGCAACATATGGCTTACCACGTCCGGCTCCTTTCATACTACTCGAGCGACTAGCGATGCCGTGTCATTGCCGCAGCCTTCTTCCGCTCCTCGTGCACACCAACGCCTCCTCTTGTGCTTCCACGGTCCTCATCCTGCTACAATGTCGATGACTTTCCGTGCTTCTGATGTCGCAAACGACATATGTCGACCTTTACTAGTGAAAGGAAACCAAATTTACAATTACAATTATGGAAAGTTAGATTTTGCTCTTTCGGAGCGCCGGTAAGTAAATTTGTAAGTCTAGGGGCGTTGCCCACTCCCTCGAATGGTTAGACTCGTGAGTCCAAGATGTATACCGGTCTGGCCAAGGTCCCTACTCCAACAGTGTGTGGTGGTGTTGTATTACTTTGGTACAGATGATCGCACAAAGTTTTATGTTTAGAATGCCAATGGCTTAGCGAGATGGGTTTGATAGCGCTCTCTCCTTTCTTGTTCTTGCTCGTTGCCCCTCGATCGCTTAGCCCCGCCTCCTTTTATATATGTAAGGAAGGGCAAAGTTACATCGAGAGTTAGGAGGAAGCGAGGTGACCCACGCTTAGAGCTCGGCCCTTCGTCTCGTGGATCGTCGCCACCCGCCTTGCCCATGCCGGGTTGGTAGCCTTGGTGGTCGTGGAGGTTAGGTATTTCCGGAAGTAGCGATTTGCCCTCTGTGATCCTTGCGAATCGCCGACGCCGAGGTGCGTGACGTTGGTGTGCCGCCGAGGGAGCGCGGCGCCGTGGCCGACGTGATCGTTGATGGGGCCGAAGCTTTGTCTTCACAAATACCAGATCTTCTTGGGAAGGAGCCACCGCCTTGTATAGTCGCCCGATTGACCTTATCCGAGGGTACGTGGCGGTAGGCGATGAGGACTCGACACGCGCACTCGGCGCTCGTCACCTTGGTTTGGTTGAGTCGGAGATCCCGCCCGCCAAGAGGGGCCGGAGCGCTGTCTGGTCTGGATTCGCTCCGGCCGGTCGGGAGCGGATGTTTTGCGCGTCTCGCAGCGCATCGATTGGTCGGCGGCAGCGGGCGCGCTGTTAATGGAGATATGCTTGAGGTCACTGCCGCGTCGCTTCGGCCGTTGGGGTATCCTTTTATTAGTATTCGTCAAGAGCCCCAACTCTCAAGCGATTTCGCAGATTCGGCTAGTTGAACTTGGACGAAAGTGGCGGTTGCTCGTAGGTCGGTCCAAACCGATCGGTTAAGCGATTTCCGTCGGTGTGCCGCTGGATCCGACAACCGCCCGGAGTTTGGCGGGGCATTTGAACCGTAGGGGCTTTTACTTGCCTCGTTGCGTATGCCGAGTATAGTTTATGCCGCTACCGCCGTCTTCTTGATCGCCTCGGGTTTCGGTGAAGGATGCTTCGCTTTTTCGACCCGCATTTACTCTGGAGACGCTTAGCCTCCTTCGTCCGGATATATATATATGCGCGCTGTAGCTTGCTTGAAGGGGACGAGAGCTTTTTTTTGTTCTTTCAAATGGCTTTAGACATCCTCTAGTCTTTAGCTTCGGCGATGGCGCCACGGAAGAAGAAGATCCTCTGCCGAGCTTTGGGCTGAGTTCGACCCAGCGATGGCCGAGCTCGGGGAGGAAGAAGCCGCAGCCGCGACGCCGCTTCGTTGACGCCACGCCGAGGCCGCCCGAGGCTCGAGGTGGTAAGGGGCCCTTCGAGGCGATGGCGCAAGCGCGCCGATCAGAAGTGGCGCGCGCGCCGATGTCGCCGAACGGCAGCAGAGGCATCGGCGTGTTGCTTCATGCGTCGTGGCGGCCGTCCGTCGACCAGCAAGGGCCTACCAAAGATGCCGGTGCCACCGATGCCGCACGGATGTTTGATAGGTTCTAGCGTGGGTAGAGTCTCGCGTGGTGCAGCTGCGTGGCCACTCTTGTATCTCGGCTTGCACGTGTAAAGTTGTGTAACGTTTGAGCTCATGGCCTATAATGAAATTTTCTTTTCTTTATGAAAATGTCTTTGCGATGAGTTTGCTTTAATTTTAATCGCTGTGGACGGTGTCTTGGTCTATTGCATGCACCGGATGCCTCTGTGGAGGTTCGGTGTCCGAGTGCTCGCTTAACGTCAGAAGCTAGATGCTGCCTTGGTCTGGCAGGACGACCGGATGCCTCTGTGAGGTTCGGATGTCCGAAAGTGCCTTGGTCGGCAGGACGACCGGATCCTCCGTGAGGTTCTCGTGTCCGAAAGTGCCTTGGTCTGCAGGACGACCGGATGCCTGTGAGGTTCGGGTGTCCGAGTGCTCGCTTAACGTCGAAGCTAGATAAAGGCCTTGGTCGCCAAGGACGCACGGATGCCTCGTGAGGTTCGGATGTCCGAGTGCTCGCTTAACGTCAGAAGCTAGACAAGTGCTTTGGTCGGCAAGGACGCACCGGATGCCTCGTGAGGTTCGGATGTCCGAGTGCTCGCTTAACGTCCGAAGCTAGACAGTGCCTTGGTGGCAAGGACGACCGGATGCCTCTGTGAGGTTCTGATGTCCGAAAGTGCTTTGGTCGGGCAGGGGCACCGGATGCCTCTGTGAGGTTCGGTGTCCGAAAGTGCTCGCTTAACGTCGTAGCTAGATGCTGCCTTGGTCGGCAAGGACGACCGGATGCCTCTGTGAGGTTCGGATGTCCGAAAGTGCCTGGCCTGGCAGGACGACCGGATGCCTCTGTGAGGTTCGGTGTCCGAGTGCTCGCTTAACGTCAGAGCAGATAGTGCCTTGGTCGGCAAGGACGACCGGATGCCTCGTGAAGTTCGGGTGTCCGAGTGCCTTGGTCGGCAGGACGACCGGATGCCTCGTGAGGTTCGGTGTCCGAGTGCCTTGGTCGGCAGGACGACCGGATGCCTCTGTGAGGTTCGGTGTCCGAAAGTGCCTTGGCTGGCAGGACGACCGGATGCCTCTCGTGAGGTTCGGTGTCCGAGTGCTCGCTTAACGTCAGTAGCTAGACAAAGGCCTTGGTCGGCAAGGACGACGGATGCCTCGTGAGGTTCGGATGTCCGAGTGCCTTGGTCTGGCAGGGACGACCGGATGCCTCGTGAGGTTCGGGTGTCCGAGTGCTCGCTTAACGTCGTAGCTAGATGGTGCCTTGGTCGGCAAGGACGACCGGATGCCTCCGTGAGGTTCGGATGTCCGAGTGCCTTGGTTGGCGGGACGACCGGATGCCTCTGTGAGGTTCGTGTCCGAAAGTGCTCGTTTAACGTCAGAGCTAGATAAAGTGCCTTGGTCGGCAAGGACGACCGGATGCCTCTGTGAGGTTCGGTGTCCGAGTGCCTTGGTCGGCAGGACGACCGGATGCCTCTGTGAGGTTGGTGTCCGAAAGTGCCTTGGTGGCGGGACGACGGATGCCTCTGTGAGGTTCGGGTGTCCGAAAGTGCTCGCTTAACGTCAGTAGCAGATGCAGTGCCTTGGCTCGGCAAGGACGACCGGATGCCTCTGTGAGGTTCGGATGTCCGAGTGCCTTGGCCTGGCGACGCACCGGATGCCTCGTGAGGTTCGGGTGTCCGAAAGTGCTCGCTTAACGTCGTAGCTGACAAAGGCCTTGGTTGGCAGGGACGACGGATGGCTCTGTGAGGTTCGGTGTCCGAGTGCCTTGGTCGGCAGGACGACCGGATGCCTCTGTGAGGTCGGGTGTCCGAAAGTGCTCGCTTAACGTCGTAGCTAGACGGAGTGCTCGCTACCGTCGTAGCTGGACGTGAGTGCTCGCTACCGCCGTGGTGGACGTGAGTGATCGCTACCGTCGAGCCGGACGTGAGTGCTCGTTCACCGCCGTAGCCGGACGTGAGTGCTCGCTACCGTCGTAGCCGGGCGTGAGTGCTCGCTTACCGTCGTAGGCGGACGTGAGTGCTCGTTCTGTCGTCAGAGCCGGACGTGGGGCATCCTTCTCGAGTCCTCGTCGGGCGAGGGTAGCTGCGAGAGGAATGGCCGCCGCCTATCCCACATGTATACCCCATCCGCAGTGTGGGACCCGAGGGATGAGCGGCGCGTTTACTGCGCTGGTTTGAACGCCGTGCTCGTGGAGCTAACAGCGGGTAGTCCGAGTGGGTCCCGGAGGTCCCGCCTAAGGGGGACCCTTCCGAGCGGACGGTCCCAGTAGGGTGTCCTGCCCTCGCGTGGGCGACCCATAAAAACCTTTTCTACTCAATCCCAGATGGACTCTGGGTCGTCCGCCGACCAGAGCCACACCGGCTGTCGCCATTGATGAGCTCCGGGAGAGTGTGAAGTATGGTCTCGACGCGAGTAGAGGTGATTAGGCCGCAACCGACCTAACCGAGGGCCTACCGTGGGGCTCACCTCATACCGCCTTGCTCAAGTTTTGCTGGGCGGCTTTATACCCATCTGGTGGGTAGGCCTTTTGAACCCACAGCCTCATTGGGCTCTGGCGCAAGCCACAAAGCTTTTGCCGCCTTGGGGCCACGGCGGCCATGGGCTTCTGCGCGCCCGAGCAACTGCTTAGGCCTAAAGGCGAGACCGAGAGGTTACGGACACGTTGTTCTGGGGCGCCTTTATGGCCCTTGACGCTGACAAGACGAGGATTAAAAGCGGAGTGGTATTGGAGCGGGAGTTACCAGTGGCGCGCCGATGACGAGGGTGGTCGCGACGCTTCGCTTGACGGGCGCCCGCTTGGCGGCGCTCGCTCGCCCTCTATAAATACGCCGTTGGTGCTTTCGAGTGGTCACGCTTTCTTGCCTCTCTCTCTGCCTCAAACAAGAAGAGCACCAGAGAGCTAAGGAAAGAAAAACTGACCTTTCTTTCTCACCTTCCATCGCCTCCCTATGAAGATGTCGTGGCTGGTGCTCGCAAGACAAGGCGGCCGTCTTCGCTTGGTGAAGAAGGGCTTCTCATGCCGCAGGACCTTCCGGCTGGAGGGTGCCGACCGGGGCTACCACCACTGGCCGTGGCGACGAGATCGTGGTGCCCATTGCTCTTCGAGCGCTGCTTTGGCTCGGCCGCACCTGCTCGTCCGGGGTTGTTGTTTCATTACAAGGTGGAGGTGCACCATCTCAACCCCAATGGGGTCCTCCACATCGCCATCTTCATCACGCTGTGGCGGCCTTCTTGGGGATCGAGCCGACTGGGCGTTGTGGAGGCACTTCTTCGAGCAAGGCTCGGAAGGATAAAGCCGTCTGGCCGCGCCGCGCTCTGGGTGGCTCAGCCTCCAGCCTCCCTTGGTCGGAGCACGGAGTACCGGGACGTGGTTGTCGCGCTTTCATGGGGATGCGATGCAACCACTTGTGCACAAAGCCGCACCCTGTTCGGTATGGGGCCGTCGGACGGGCGAGGATGGTCGAACCCGAGCTGGGCAGCGTCGAGGTGGAGGCTCGGGTGGCGGCGGCGACGGGCGGAGCGCCATCTGTGGCAGCGGATGGCCACCCGGAGCCATTCTCGGCGGCTTTTTCCCCGAATCTGGTAAGCCGGTGAAATTCCTTTCTACTTCTCTTTTCTTTGTCCTTCGCACTTGACCGACATTCCTGCATCCTCTCAGGGGCTCATGGGGATGTCTTCCCAAGCGCCGCTCCCGGGGGATAAGGAAGCGCGGGCGGCCGCCCGGGCGAGGACTCAAGAGGTGACTCCTCCGCAAGAAGCGGAAGGAGGAAAGGAGGAGGAAGAAGGTAAGGAACGCTAGGCGGCTACTTGCGAGGATGTGTCGAGACCACCGCCGTGGGGACAACCTCCAGCGACAACAAGGGAGTGCCTCCGCCACCCCTATGGTGGGTTTTTCCCGACCGCCGACTGGCGGGCGCCCGCGTGGACTCGGCCGGAGGCATCACGGGCCCTGGGCTACGGATCCCAGGGGGGGTGATCTTGCGCTTGCGGTCGCCTCAGGTCTCTACTGAGGTGGTCAGAAGAGGCGGCCGACGAGACTACTTTTAGCGGGGTCGGCAAAGAGGGCGCGTGCCACGCACCCGCCGGCCTTGTAAGTGTATTATTATTTTATTTTTGGAGCATTTTTTTTTGGTAAAGCCGCCGAGCGACTCTTGAATCTTTGCAACGCGGCGCTTATCTTGGGGTGATCGTGGGCGTGCCACATCGGCCCCGCAAGTAATGCTGGCGCCGTAATTTCGGTGACCTTGTTGGGTCGGCCAAGGTCGCGGCGTCGGCGTCGAGGGCGCGGTCGCTTTCGAGGGATGAGCCCCCCCGAGGTCGTGCTCAAGAAGAACTTCTCCGCCTCCGGCTGGGATTCCCGGACGACGTGATCGCTGTTTGGAGGATGAGACAATGGCGTTGCCGGTGATCGCTACCGTGGCGGAGCCGGCGACGGAGGTGCCCGACCTCGTCCTGTGGGAGGTGTTCGGCCGATGCCCTCAGCGCAGTCGCCGAGGGGATTTCTGAAGGTTGACCTCGCCACCCTTGCCCATGGTGCTTTGGGCGGGTGGCGTCCCGCCCGAATTCAAGCGAAGCGAGGCGCGCGCCGGTGTAATTCTTGCGGGCATCATGGGTGAGGGCGGAGAGCGAGTGGGCCACCTTCGGCGAAAGCGGCTACTGAGCCGTTTAGATAGAGGCAGATCCGTGAAGGTCCTGCCTTGCTCAAGTCTTCCACTGTATACTGGATATGATGGTCTGGGAGTCCAAACGGTCGCCCTGTAGGTCAGCCGAAAAAGTTCTGATTCGTTGCACATTTTTGATAGTTCATCCGTGCGACTAACGGAGTGTCCACATTTTTGCAGCACTTGCGGGCTCGCTTCGTGCGTCAGGTCGAGCTCCTGCAGCGCTCCGACAGTCAGCGGGCGGCTGCAGCGGAGGAGTGCAGTCGGCTGCGCCTTGAGCTGCGCCTAGCCCAGGAGGCCCTGGGCATTAGGCGGTCGGAGGCGGTGGTGATCCGCCAAGGATTTGAAGAGGCCACAAAGGCCCTTCATGATGAGCGCCTAGGAGCCGAGGCTTTGAGGGCGAAAGTGGCGGAACTGGAGTCCTCCCTGATGGAGGTCACTGAGGCCAAGGATGCCGCCGTTGCCGCGGAGGGGATCGCAAGAGACGCAGTAACACGCCCGCGACCGAGCGGAACAAGGCTCGGGGACGCCGCCGAGTTCGCCCAGCGCGAGCGCTCGAAGGAGCCGGCGAGTGAAGACTTACACGAGGCGTCAAGTCGAAGCCGGCAATCCACCAACTCCTGGCCGTGAAGTGTCTCAATTCTTCAATTAAGTTTGGGGTGCGACCCGCTGGCGAACTTATCCAAAATCTCCGCGAATCTGCAGAGGCGCAGAAGAATCTGGAAGGCCGCCGTGGAGGCGCAGAAGCGGTTTTGGACGCCGCGACGTGGAGATCGTGGCGGGGCGAGGCCCGGCGGCGTTGAAGGTTGCCGAGGACGGTCGGGCCGAGATGAGCGCCGAGCCGAGGCCTCCGCAAGGCCGGTCGGAGGTCCGCGACGCATCCTTGGAGCCAGGCCCAGTGCCTTGCCCGCTACTGCCCGAGTGCGACCGTAGAAGAGGCGGTGGTCACCGCTACTGCGCTTGAGCTTCATCGGCGCGGGTCAACACCATCTCGTATTACGACAGCATCGACCTCGCGGTGGTGGGGAGCGGCGTGGCGGGAGGCCGGATCGACGAGGAGATCGATCGGTTCGAGCTCTTGGTTGAGCCTGCGACGCCGGGAGATCGCTACCAGATCCCGCCAGCAGCCGCCTCCAGAAGCGAGGCGACCTAACTCCGCCGCCACCGGCCGCCCGCCAAGAAGAATAGAAAAGTTAGCTTTATCCTTCTTAGATTGTAAAGACCGTTATTTAAACAATCTTGAAATTATCAAGTCCGAATCGCCCCTCGCCCTTTTCAGATTTAGGATGAGCGTTTGGCCGACCATAGCCCTAAGGACCGCAGGGCCACTTATGCGAGAGGTCGGGTTGTTTTGGGAGGAGCGAGGTGGATTGGAGACTTGGCTATCACGTGGTTAGGCGACTTGTGAGGGATAGGAGTGTTCTAGACCGGCAGGGATCTTTCCACTCGGGCACTTCCTTCTTCCGCAAAGTGCTACTTAGCAACCATAGCCACCGGGCGAGGTCAGAACACTTGGGTTGAGAGGGTTACTGCCGGGATGGACCTCATGACCGGTCGGGTCACGCGTGCCCTCATAAGCGCGTGGGATAGCCGAGTTCGCACATGGGAGGAGTGTTCCTCGCACCCAAAGGTCACTCCACTCGGCACTTCCTTCTTCCGCGAAGTGTTAGCAACCATAGTCGCTGGGCGAGGTCGTAGCACTTGGGTCAAAGGAGTTACCGCCGGGAAGGACCTTGTGGTCGGTTGGGTCATCAACCCCGCAAGTGCCGACCGAGTAGCTGAGCCAAGGCGCCGAAGGCAGCTCTTTAGTCGTCGTGCAGCGCGACTGTGCTCTCGAAGGAAGAAGGTAAAGAGCATGCTAGGAAGAGGAAAAGAGTTTAGGGATAGAATCGCTTTAACTTTTCAATGTTCGAGGCATTAGGGAGGATGCGACCATCGGCGCCCTTGAGTCGGAAGGTGCGTGTCGGAGAACTTCCACGACGGTGAAAGGACCCTCCTGCGGGGCGCTGTGCTTATCTTTGGTTGTCTCGACCCGACGCAGAACCAAGTCGCCAGCCAACAAGGATCGCCCTCGAACTTGGCGTCCGTGGTAGCGCGCGAGGCTTGTTGATATCCGTCGGCCGCAGGCGGCCACGCCGCGCCGCCTCGTCCGTGGTCGATGGGCGATGATGTCTTGTTGCGTAGGCGAGCCCCCGAGCCTAATCGAAGGCTTGCAATCTCGGGAGCCGTATTCCGTGTCGATGGGCAAAACGGCTTCAGCCACGCGAACACCATAAAGAAGGGTGTGAACCCGGTCAGCCTGCGGTCGGCGTGGTCCGCAGAACTCAGAGGGACGGAGGGCTCGGCCACCCAATACCGCGAAATGCTTGAGCCGATCGAAGATCCGCGCTTGAGTCCTTGAAGGATCATGCCGTTAGTGCGCTCGACCGCCGTTAGTCCGCGGATGGCTATCGCCGCCTAATCGACACGGATGTTGAAGTCGCCACGCGAACTCGAAATTCCTTCCCGTGAGCTGTGTTCCGTTGCCGGTGATGATGGAGTTTGGGACTCCAAACCTAAAAACGATGTCGCGGAAGAAGATGGCCGCTGTACCGACGTGGCGCCACGACCGGCTTGGCCTCTATCCACTTGGTGAACTTATCTACCGCGACGAAAGTGTGGGTGAAGCCCCGGCGCTTTCTCGAAGGTCTGACCAAATCGAGTCCCCAGACGGCAAAAGGCCACGTGATGGGATCGCTCAGTAAAGCTTAATTTGGCAGATCGTCACGAGCAAAGAACTGCATCCTTCGCAAAGCGCACGATATGCTCTAAGGCCCGACACAACAAGCTGGCCAAGAGAAACCTTGTCGAAAGGCCTTTCCCACAAGAGATCGGGTGCTGCGTGGTGACCGCAGACTACTGTATGTCGCCCAAACAACTGTTTTCCTTAGTGGTCAAGATACATTTTTGGAGGACCCCTGAGGGACTCCTTTGTAGAGGTCTGGGCCGATCAGATTTAAGGATTTGCCACGGGCGAGGCGCCGCCTCGTCGGTCGGGGAAGTGACCCGTCCACAACCGGCCGATGTAGGCCTCCTCCATCGGACTCAAGTGCTAGCACACCGCTGGCGATCCGCCAAGTTCACGCCACGATCTGCGGCTTGGCCGGGGCGACCGCGGCGGATTGGTTTCGGTGGTCGCCAACCGCCGAGTCCAAACCGACAAGGCCGCAGGAGGTCGGAGACGAAGATCCCAAGTGACAGTGCTCTCATTGGAGGCA